>JAHRHZ010000170.1:1638694-1657153 GCA_024137785.1 Ginglymostoma cirratum
GCAGCATCTGTGAAGGAGAAAACAGAGTTAACATTTCGGGTCCGGTAGACGTTAACTCTGTTTTCTCCTTCACAGATGCTGCCAGCCTGCTGAGCTTTTCCAGCAACTTTGTTTTTGTCTTTTCATCAGAACTGACATGAAGTGTAGAGGGGGCAGGGTTTATGCTATAGTCAGGGGTGGGTGGGGAGTGTAAAGTGCTGGGCGAGAAAGGATGTTGATAGCTCAGATGAAGTGATTGGAATGTCGTCGATTAAACATAATGTAGGAGCAAGTTACTGCAGATGCTGGAATCCGCACGGAAACAGAAAATGCTGGAGATTCTGATCACTTCATCTGAACTATCAACATCCTTTCTCCTCTAGCACTCTACACACTACTGCACCTCCCCACCGCACGCCCCCCCCTCAACTATAGCATAAATGCTGTCCCCTCCACACTTCACTTCAATTCTGATGGAGGCATCTAGACTTGAAACGTTAGCTTGCTCTCTCTCCATGGATGCTGTCTGACCCGCTGTGATCTCCAGCATTTATTTTTAGTTCAGATTCCATTATCTGCAGTAAGTTGTTCCTTAATTATCACATTACAGTTTGGAAGCAGTGAAGAGTGATTCACTAAATTCATTCAAGGCTGAGTTAGATAGATTTTCAACAGACAAAGTAATGCAGGAAGGGAGAACTGTAATTATACAGAACTTTATAAACACCACATCTAAAATACCAAGTAGAGTTTTGATGTCTGCACTTAGGTCCCTAAAATAGACACACAGCAGATGTTTCCCCTTGTGGGGCCATCTAGAATGTGAGGTCACAGTTTTAAGATAAGGGATAGCAGATTTAAAACTGAGATGGGGAGGAATTACTTCTCTCACAAGGTCATGAATCTGTGGAATTCACTGTGTCAGAGTGCGGTGGACACTCTGACATTGAATAAATTAAAGGAGGAGGTAGACCGAGGTTTAATTAGAAATGGGTTGAAGGTTATGGAGAGGAGGCAGGGAAGTGGAGCTGATGCAGATCAGCTGTGATTGTACTGAATAGAGGTGTATTGCTTATTCATGCTCCTAGTTCCTTTATCCTTTCTAGGTACAGACATTAAACCTCTGCATAACAGGCAGGGCATAATGGCTTTCTGTGACTCACATTAAAGGATATCCAGATCCCTCTGCACCAAAGTATTTTGAAGTTTCTCTCCATTTAGGAAATTAGTTGCCTTTTTATTCTTCTAACCAAAACAGAAAACCCTAAGATGTTAAACTTCACCTGCCAAATTTTAGCCTATTCACTGAACCTATCCATATCCAATTGTAAATTTCTTATTTCTTCATTGCAACTTACTTTCCAGTCTTTTAGAGCCATTTGCAAATTTGGCTATAGGACTTTCCCTGCGTCCGAGTCATTAGCATCGATTGTAAGTGGTTGGGCTACGAGAATTCACCAGTTAAATCCCATTAACCAGACAAAGACCCACTTATCTCTATTCTTTGCTTTCAGAATGGGTCGTTACTCTTTGGAGTGCATGAGAATGAGGGGCAGCCCAATTGAAACATTCTAATTCTGTGATGATTTGGCAGGGCAGGAACTCTTTATGGGAGACAGGGGTCCAATGTCAGGATAAGAGACTGATCACTGAGGTCTGAAACAAGGAGAAAGTTCTCCACCGAATTGTGAATCTTTAGAATTCTCTAAGCCAGAGAACTGGGTGCATTGAGTATACTTAGGGTTGAGACCAATAGATTTTTGAGGGGGTCAATGGGTATGGGGACAGGACAAGCGAGAGAAGTTGAGGCTGACGATCAGCCTTGACCTTGTCAAATTGCAGAGGAGGCTTGAGAAGCAACTTCTATTCCAATTTCCTGATGCTCCCAGTGATCTTTCCAACCGATGACACTGTTTAGTTTGCTTGTCATCTGAATGATTGAGACAATTCAAAGTCATTGGCAGAAATTGGCTCTATTCTGTTTTTGTTCCAGAAAACAGAAGTTACTGGAAAAGCTCAGCAGGTCTGGCAGCATCTGTGAAGGAAAAAACAGAGTTAACGTTTCGAGTCCGGTGACCCTCAGAACTGGCAATTGTTTTCTGGAGATTGGCCACTGCTGTTTGTGATCAATGACCAGGATTTGGCCAGAACTGTGACAGATCAAAGTCTGCAGATGGTGCAAAGTTTGGAAATGTCATAAAAGGAAAGAATTTGGATCTGTTTGGGGGTTGGTCACATAGCATTTCCCACGAATTGGTGTTGGCACCATCAATCTTTCTGTTGTTATCGTTAATTTGGTGGAGGTATAATTAGTAAATGGACAGGTGTTGTAATCTACATGTGTTATATGGACCTGTGTTATAAAGAACTTTGCAAGTGTTCTAACTGTACATGACACTCCGGCAAATTTTAATGTGTCGGAAGACTGAGTTCATGACTGGCAAGTGATAGTTGACTTGGATAAGTACAGTGCTGTCTGTATGACCAGGAGAACAGTCAATATTTATTTATTTATTGTCGTGAGTATCTTATTACAAAACACAGTGAAAAGTGTTGCATAGTGTCACCAAGATCTGGCACCATCTGAAAACACAGAAATATAAACCAAAACATAAAATATAAGGGTAGAAAAAAAAGAAATAAAAAAAAGTCCAACTTTTCAGTCCCTCTTATTAAGTGCTCTGACATGGGCCATGGGCCTGGTGGCCAGGCACAAGTAACACACTTTGGTGCCATCTCAGCTGCACCAACAGCCTCGCCACTATGAGGCCTTAATATCTTAACAAAGATCTATAGTTTCGTTTGTGGTTGGAGCTGTTGGTTGGTTCATCAAGCTGACTGGTTTTCATGCAAACATTTCGTCTCCCTTCTGGGTGACATTGTCAGTGCTGTGCAGCCTCTGTTGAAGCACCGTTGTTCTGTCCCGCTCTGAATGTATATGGTCCGGTCTGACATGGTGGGCAGTCTTGTTTCCAGTCTTGTACCGTAGTGGTATGTAGATGGTGTCTATTTCAACGTGTTTGTTAATTGCATTAGTGGTTGAAAACCAGCCCTCCAGGGATTCCCGTGCATGTCTTTGTCTCGCTGGTCCTAGTACTGTAACTGTGTCCCAGTTACATTGGTGTCCTTTTGTGTCAGAGTGTATTGAAACAAGTGTATCGATCCCTCACCTCAATACACTCCTAGGACACTAATTTAACTGGGACAAAAAAGAAACAAATTTTTAGAAGCTAAATGTGTCAAGGAGAGAATGGGAGAATGGGTTTGGGGTAGAGGATTAGCCACAATCAGGCTGGATGGAGGGAGGGGCTTGATGGCCTCCTCCTATTCGGCTGGAGTCTGGGCCCCACAGTTTAGGAAGGTTGCTGTTTAGGAAGAGATGCTCACATCCCATAGGGAAGAAGGTGAGTCAGTTTTCAGGAACAATGTTAGGGCTGTTAGTATAAATATGAGCCAGTGGGTTGCTAAGCAAGGTGAAATACCTGCTCCATGGGTGGAGGATATAGAAAAACAGTGGGTCTTGTTGTGGCATGACGTGAAACATTGACTGCACAGCACCCAATGACCCAAAGCCATGGTGGGTCAAAGACACAAAACATGTCTCAACAGCTCAGACTGCTTTGTACACGAGCCAGTCAGTGAAACAGATTGACTGACAAACAGTTCACCAAGTACATTATGTCCACATCAGAACCAGGGCACCGTGTTAAAATTTATTGTTGTCCCTTGCTCAGGAACTCAACAAGCACAGACATGTAATCCAAGAGAAGCCATTTCCGGTCCCACTAAATTCCTCAATCCCACCTCAGTCAGGAGTAACCTTACATTCCTAACCTCAATGACATGGATCCCAGGTTCAACCAACGAGTACAAAAGGCTGGAACCACGGCAGGTGGGAATTTACCCCCGACACAACTAAACATAAATGTATTTGCTCAGACTCTGAGACCAATAACCTTACAGTACTGCACACATCACTTTTGAATATGGCAAAGGCACACCAGCTTTGCCAACCCTGCAAAGTCCTCCTCAGCAACATCTGGGGGCTTGTGCCAAAATTGGAAGAGCGGTCTCACAGACTAGTCAAGCAACAGCCTGATGTTGTCATATTCATGGAAACAAGCCTTACAGGCAATGTGCCAGACACCTTCACCATCCCTGGTTATGTTCTGTCTCACCGGCTAGAGGTGGTGGTGGCACAGTGGGATACAGTCAGGAGGGTGTTGCTGTAGGAGTCCTCAACATTGGCTCCAGACTCCATGAAGTCTCATGGCTTCAGGCTAAACATGGGCAAGGAAACCTCCTGATTACCACATACCGTCCTCCCTTAGCTGATGAATCAGTACTCGTCCATATTGAACAAGACTTGGAGGAAGCACTGAAGGTGGTAAGGATGTAAGATGTACTCTGGGTGGGAGAGGGGGTTTCAAATTCCAGCAGCAACACTACTGATCGAATTGGCCTCGAGAGTAAAGCTGTTGGATTAGCAGGATGATGATATATTGTTATTATTTTGGGAACTTGGATTCTAAAGTAGAGCTAAATTGGGTTTTTGATTTTCTGTTCTGTGACGGTGACTTATTTTGAAAGGATCAGAAACTTACTTATTTTACTAGAAGTCTAAACAACATTTCCAAGAAATCATGGGACTTTAAGATAAACGACTCAACAAGCTACTTATGGTTGCTGCGAATGTTCTTGTGACCCACAGCAAGGTGGGATATGCACAGGCCCCAAGGGGGTAAATTCACAAGAACAGTTTCATCCCAGCTGAAGTGCAATTTAGTTTTGGCACTCTTCAGGCCATCAGAGCTAGAAGGAAGTCGTAAGCTGTTTCATGAGCCCTTAGCTTTTCTCCTTAGAGTCCAGTGAGAAAAGTCGATGATTTAGTCAGTGCCTGTGTGTCACGGCCAGAGACAGAGAGAATTATATCTACTGAAAGTGCAGAAAGTCACTGAAAGGAAACACTTGTGACCTCCTCAGGTGAACAAAACATTCTGAAGTGAAGACAGCAGTGATAGCATTGGGGTGGAGTATCTGTAAAGGATATTGTTAAAACTACATCAACAACCTGATATGAATATGTTCAGTGAGTGGCCACAATGCTAACTAAATAGTAAAAATAAAAGTCATGGTCTATCAAGACAAATTTCACTCTGGAATCAGACTTGTTAAAGGTTTGGATAGTGAAGAATTTGTTAAATGTGCTTAAGAAAATTTTCTTTATCAATATGTGGATGCTCCTACTAGAGATGGAGCAAAACTAGGCCTCCTTTTGGGCAATAAGGCAGGGCAGGTGACTGAGGTAGAAGTGGGAGAACACTGTGTCTAGCGACCATAATTCTATCAGTTTCAAAATGGTTATGGAAAAGGATAAGGCTTCCATAAAAGGTAAAGTTTTTAACTGGAGTAAGGCAAATTTTAACGGTATGCAACAAGAACTTTCAGAAGTTGGTTGGAGTAGACTGTTCACAGGTAAAAGGACGTCTGACAATTGGGAGGCATTCAAGAGTGTGACGCTGAGAGTTCAGAGGCATTTTGTTCCTGTTAGAGTGAAGGATAAGTTTGGTAAGATTAAGGAACAATGGATGAATAAAGATATTGAGGTTCTGGTCAAGAATATGAGAGAATATGTTTTTAGATATAGACAACTTGGTTCAATTGAAACTCTTAATCAATATAAAGAGTGTGGGGGCATTCTTAAGAGAGAAATCAGGAAGGCAAAGAGGGGATATGAGACAGCATTGGCAGATAAGGTTAAAGATAATCCAAAGAGATTCTACAAATACATTAAGAGCAAGAGGGTAACTAAAGAGAGGTAAAAACCAAAAGAACTGCGGATGCTGTAAACCCGGAACAAAAACAGAAGTTGCTGGAAAAGCTCAGCAGGTCTGGCAACATCTGTAAAGAAAAAATCAGAGTAAATGTTTCGGATCCGGTGACCCTTTCTCAGAATTGGGGCATATGCCGAGCTTTTCCAGCAACTTCTATTTTTTTTTTACTAGAGAGGGGGTTGAACATCTTAAAGGTCAAAGAGGTCATCTTTGAGTTGAACCCCAGGAGATGGGAGAGATACTAAATTAAAATTTCATGTCAGTTTTTACTGTGGAGAAATAAATGGAGTCCAGAGAAGGTAGAGCTATAAACTTTGATGTTTTAAAAACAGTTCACATTATAGAAGAGCAAGTTTGGGAGGTCTTAGGGAATATAAAGGTGGCTAAATCTCTGGGACCTGATCTAATGTATCCCAGGATGTTGTGGGAAGTAAGGGAGGAAATTACAAGACCCCTTGCAGAAATAGTTGCATCATCTATAATGACAGATGAAGTGCCTGATGACTGGAGGACGGCTGATGTTGTATCTTTGTTTAAGAAAGCGTGTAAGGAGAAACTGGGAAATTATAGACCTGTGAGTCTGACTTCAGTTGAGAGTAAATTGTTGGAGGTGATTATAAAAGAAAGGATTTATGGACATTTAGAGAGGCAAAAATTGATTAGGAATAATCAGCATGGGTTTGTGCAAGGAAAATAGTGTCTCACAAACTGGATTGAGTTTTTTGAGGAAGTTACGAAAAAGATTGATGATGGCAGAGCAGTGGATGTTGTTTATTTGGATTTTAGTAAAACCTTTAACAATGTTCTGCATGGTAGACTAATTGGTAAAGTTAGGTCACATGGGATTCAGGATGAAGTTGCCAATTGGACACTTAATTGGCTTAACAGCAGGAGACAGAGAGTAATGGTAGAGACTTGGGGACCGCTTTGCAGAACACCTATGCTCGGTTCGCACTAAACAACTGCACCTCCCAGTTGCAAACAATTTCAACTCCCCCTCCCATTCCGCAGACGACATGTCCGTCCTGGGCCTCCTGCAGTGCCACAACGATGCCACCCAAAGGTTGCTGGAGCAGCACTTCATATTTTGCTTGGAAACCCTGCAGCCCAATGGTATCAATGTCGACTTCACAAGCTTCAAAATCTCCCCTCCCCCTACTGCATCCCAAAACCAGCCCAGCTCATCCCTGCCTCCCTAACCCGTCCTTCCTCCCACCTATCCCCTCTTCCCACCTCAAGCCACACCCCCATCTCCGACCTACTAGCCTTATCCCGCCCCTTAACCTGTCCGTCCTCCCTGGACTGACCTATCTCCTCCCTACCTCCCCACCTACACTCACCTTTACTGGCTCCATCCTTGCCTCTTTGACCTATCTTCTCCTCTATCCATTTTCTATCCACCTCCCCCTCTCTCCCTATTTACGGTGGCAGAAAGGACGTTTGATGAGGACTCGTCTACTGAGGTAGTATGGGCTGAGGTTAGAAACAGGAAAGGAGAGGTCACCCTGTTGGGAGTTTTCTATAGGCCTTGGAAAAGTTCCAGAGATGTAGAGGAAAGGATAGCAAAGATGATTCTGATTGGGAGTGAAAGTAACAGGGTAGTTGTTATGGGGGAACTTTAACTTTCCAAATATTGACTGGAAACGCTATAGTTTGAGTACTTTAGATGGGTCAGTTTTTGTCCAATGTGTGCAGGAGGGTTTCCTGACACAGTACGTAGATAGGCCAACAAGAAGCGATGCCACATTGGATTTGGTACTGGGTAATGAACCAGGCCAGGTGTTAGAATTGGAGGTAGGTGAGAACTTCGGTGATAGTGACCACCATTTGGTTACGTTTACTTTAGCGATGGAAAGGGATAGGTATATACTGCAGGGCAAGAGTTATAGCTGGGGGAAAGGCAATTATGAGGCGATTAGGGAAGACTTAGGATGCATAGGATGGGGAAGGAAACTGCAGGGGCTGGCCACAATTGAAATGTGGAGCTTGTTCAAGGAACAGCTACTGCGTGTCCTTGATAAATATGTACCTGTCAGGCAGGGAGGAAGTGGTCGAGTGAGGGAACCGTGGTTCACTAATGAAGTTGAATCTCTTGTAAAGAGGAAGAAGGAGGCTTATGTAAAGATGAGGCGCGAAGGCTCAGTTAGGACGCTTGAGAGTTACAAGTTAGCCAGGAAGGACCTAAAGAGAGAGCTAAGAAGAGCCAGGAGGGGACATGAGAAGTCTTTGGCAGGTAGGATCAAGGAAAACCCTAAAGTTTTCTATAGGTATGTCAGGAACAAAAGAATGACTAGAGTAAGATTAGGGCCAGTCAAGGACAGTAGTGGGAAGTTGTGCGTGGAGTCCGAAGAGATAGGAGAGGCACTAAATAAATATTTTTTGTCAGTATTCACACATGAAAAAGACAACGTTGTCGAGGAGAATGCTGAGATACAGGCTATTAGACTAGACAGGATTGAGGTTCACAAGGAGGAGGTGTTAGCAATTCTGGAAAGTGTGAAAATAGATAAGTCCCCTGGGCCAGATGGGATCTATCCTAGGATTCTCTGGGAAGCTAGGGAGGAGATTGCAGAGCCTTTGGCTTTGATCTTTATGTCGTCATTGTCTACAGGAATAGTGCCAGAAGACTGGAGGATAGCAAATGTTGTCCCCTTGTTCAAGAAGGGGAGTAGAGACAACCCTGGTAATTATAGACCAGTGAGCCTTACTTCAGTTGTGGGTAAAGTGTATAAGAGATAGGATAATTATCTGAAAAGGAATAATTTGATTAGGGATAGTCAACACGGTTTTCTGAAGGGTAGGTCATGCCTCACAAACCTTATTGAGTTCTTTGAGGTGACTAAACAGGTGGATGAGGGTAAAGTGGTTGATGTGGTGGATATGGATTTCAGTAAAGCGTTTGATAAGGTTCCCCATGGTAGGCTATTGCAGAAAATTCAGAGGCATGGGATTGAGGGTGATTTAGCAGTTTGGATCAGAAATTGGCTAGCTGGAAGAAGACAGAGGGTGGTGGTTGATAGAAAATGTTCATTCTGGAGTTCAGTTACTAGTGGTGTACCGCAAGGATCTGTTTTGGGGCCACTGCTGTTTGTCATTTTTATAAATGACCTGGATGAGGGTGTAGAAGGATGGGTTAGTAAAATTGCGGATGACACTAAAGTCGGCGGAGTTGTGGATAGTGTGGAAGGATGTTGCAGGTTACAGAGGGACATAGATAAGCTGCAGAGCTGGGCTGAGTGGTGGCAAATGGAGTTTAATTCGTAAAAGTGTGAGGTGATTCACTTTGGAAGGAGTAACAGGAATACAGAGTACTGGGTTAATGGTAAGATTCTTGGTAGTGTGGATAAGCAGAGAGATCTCGGTGTCCATGTGCATAGATCCCTGAAAGTTGCCACCTAGGTTGATACGGTTGTTAGGAAGGCGTACGGTGTGTTCGGTTTTATTGATAGAGGGATTGAGTTTCGGAGCCGTGAGGTCATGTTGCAGCTGTACAAAACTCTGGTGCGGCCGCACTTGGAATATTGCGTACAGTTCTGGTCGCCACATTATAGGAAGGATGTGGAAGCATTGGAAAGGGTGCAGAGGAGATTTACCAGGATGTTGCCTGGTGTGGAGGGAAGGTCTTATGAGGAAAGGCTGAGGAACTTGAGGCTGTTTTTGTTAGAGAGAAGAAGGTTAAGAGGTGACTTAATAGAGACATACAAGATGATCAGAGGATTAGATAGGGTGGACAGTGAGAGCCTTTTTCCTCGGATGGTGACGGCTAGCAGGAGGGGACATAGCTTTAAATTGAGGGGTAATAGTTATCGGACAGATGTCAGAGGTAGTTTCTTTACTCAGAGGGTAGTAAAGGCTTGGAATGCCCTGCCTGCAACAGCAGGAGACTCGCCAACTTTAAGGGCATTTAAATGGTCATTGGATAAACATATGGATGATAATGGAATAGTGTAGGTTAGATGGGCTTCAGATTGGTTTCACAGGTTGGTGCAACATTGAGGGCTGAAGGGCCCGTACTGTGCTGTAATGTTCTATGTTCTATGTTCCCCTCCCCCATTTCTGAAGAAGGGTCTTGGCCTGAAACATCACCTTTCCTGCTCCTCTGATGCTGCTTGGCCTGTTGTGTTCATCCAGCTCTCCACCTTGTTATCCGAGTAATGGTAGAGGGTTGTTTTTCAGACTGGAGGCCTGTGACCAGTGGTGTTCCACAGAGATCAGTTCTGGGTCCTCTTTTGTTTGCCATTTATATAAATGGCTTGGATGAGAATATAGAAGGCATGGTTAAGTTTGGGGACGACATCAAAATTAGTGGCATAGGGGACAGTAAAGAAGATTTCCCAAGATCCAGAAAGGATCTTGATCATATGGGTGAATGGACAGAAAAATGGCAGATGGAGTTCAATTTGGATAAATGTAAGAGATTGCATTTTGGTATAACAAACAAGGGTGGGTCTTACACAATTAATGGTAGAACCTGGGGTAGTGTTGTAGAACAGAGGGACCTAAGGGTGCAGGTACATAATTCTTTAAAGTTTGTATCACATATAGACAGGGTGGCTCAAAAGGCATTTGGCACACTTGCCCTCCTTGCTCAGTCCTTTGAGTAAAGGAGCTGGGAAGTGATGTTGAGGTTGTACAGGACATTGGTGAGGCCTCTCGTGGAATACTGTGTCCACTTCTGGTTACCCAGTTATAGGAAGGACATTATCAAGGGCGAGGCAATGGCCTTGTGGTATAATCAGTGTACTGTTAATCCAGAGACCCAGATAATGTTCTGGGACCTGCATTCGAATCCTGCCATAGCACATGGTGGAATCTGAAAACAGCAAATATCTGGAATTAAGAGTTTAATGATGACCATGAATCCATAGTCAATTGTTGGAAAAACCCATCTGGTTCACTAATGTTCTTTAGAGAAGGAAACTGCCATCCTTACCTGGTCTGGCCTACATGTGACTCCAGATCCACAGCAATGTGGTTGACTATTAACTACTCTGGGCAATTAGGGATGGGCAATAAATGCTGCCTGGCCAGCAACATTCTCGTCCCGCAAATGAATGAAGAAAAAGTCAGGGGAGATGTACCAGAATGTTGCCGGGTATGGAAGGTTTGAGTTATAAGGGTAGGATGGGACTTTTTTTCACTGGAATGTAAAAGGTTGAGGGGTGACCTGATAGAAGTTTATAAAATAATGAGAGATATAGAGAGAGTTGATGGTAGTTCTCTTTTCCCTAAGATGGAGAATTCCAGGACCAGGAGAGCTCATTTTTAAGGGGAGAGGAGAGAGATTCAGAAAAGACATGAGGCAATTTTTTTGTTTTTAACACAGAAAGTCGTTCACGTGTGGAATGAACTTCCTGATGAAGTGGTGGATGTGGGTACAATTACAACCTTTAAAAGACATCTGGATGGATGTACGGTTAGAAAAGGTTTGGAGGGATATAGGCCAAGAGCAGGCAGGTTCAGTTTGGGATTACATCTGGCATGGACTGGTTGGTCCGAAGGGTCTGTTTCTGTGTTGTATGACCCTATGACTATGGTTATGAAGCAGAGATCGCCTCCTCCCCCTTAAATAACTAAAACCAAAACACCCAGAGAAGCTCACCTTGGCTCATCATCCATTAAAGGAAAGCGTGAAAGGTGGTATAACCTGCCTATCGCTCCCTCCCCAAGCTGTTGTTAAGGGGAGGTTAAAATGAAATGAACTGCTGACAATTACTCTATCATTTACAAATAACAATTTATTTTATCTAACTCTAACAGTGAACAAATTAACAGAACTAGTAACAAGATGAACAATTCTCCCTTAACCACTAACTACTCCCAAACAAAACAATATTCTGATCATATGCTATTCCGACAAATACAACTCCCACTTATGTAAACCAAATTAATTAAAAAAAACACTTCAAACTTAGTCTCTCAAAATTACAGCCAGGATACATTTTCCGTAATGTTGTGTGCCTTCTCCGCTGTTCTTCAGTCAGGAACACCTTTCTTCAGTCAGGAACACCTTTCTCTGTCAGGAACACCTTTCTTCTGTCAGGAACACCCTTCTCCGTCAGGAACACCCTTCTCCGTCAGGAACACCCTTCTCCGTCAGGAACACCTTTCTTCAGTCAGGAACACCTTTCTCAGTCAGGAACACCTTTCTCAGTCAGGAACACCTTTCTCAGTCAGGAACACCTTTCTTCTGTCAGGAACACCTTTCTCTGTCAGGAACACCTTTCTTCAGTCAGGAACACCTTTCTTCTGTCAGGAACACCTTTCTCAGTCAGGAACACCTTTCTTCAGTCAGGAACACCTTTCTCAGTCAGGAACACCTTTCTCAGTCAGGAACACCTTTCTCAGTCAGGAACACCTTTCTCTGTCAAACTCTTATGTCAGGAATATTAACTAAGACTGCTGCTATACCTTTTGCCAGATGATGGTTTTCTGGGAGCTTGGAGAATTCTGTGAGAGTCAGTGATTTTCTGTTTAGGGCTGCTGGTTGTTAACTGTAACAGATGGCAGTTGCTCTTGCACCAATTTTCAAATACCCTCTTCTTTTATACCCTTGATGACTTACCAATTTCTTACAATAGAATTGGTCCTGGGTTGTCAAAACCATCAGATTTAAATTGAATTGGTTTTCAGTCTCTAAGTGCCTGGTTTAAATTAATTGGCTGATATTCAAACTGGTTGCCTTAATAACAGAACAAGACTACTGCCTGGGTTGCTAACCACACAGCCTTTTAATACTAATGTTTAATTTTCAGGAACTCTCTGTGCATCTGCAGATTTTATTAAAATCTCCAAGCCTAGAAAAAGCACATCATCTTTTAAAGGAACCACACACTCATTCCCCAGCCCCCAATCATTTTACAAACAAATGTTAACGTCCTGCCTTCCAATCCACTAGTACTCTACCCCAACTGAGTGATACAATGACTCTACGATGAAATTGCAGGGCCACTGGCAGAGATATTTGTATCATCTATAAATATGGGTGAGGTGCCAGATGACTGGACAGTGGTTAATGTTGTGCCTTTATTTAAGAAGGGATGTAAGGAAAAGCCTGGGAACTGTAGATTTCTTTGTCTGACTTTAGCGGTGAGCACGTTGTTGGAAGTTATTCTATAAGATAGGATTTATATGCATTTGGAGAGGTAAGGGACGATTAGGGATAGTCAGCATGGTTTTGTGCATGGGAAATAGTATCTCACAAACTTGGTTGAGTTTTTTGAGGAAGTAACCAAGAGGATTGATGACGGCAGAGGGGTAGACACAGTCTACATGGACTTTAGCATCGCCTTTGACAAGGTTCTGCATGGTAGACTATTTAGTAAAGTTAGAGCTTGCCAATTGGATACAGCATTGGCTTAATGACAGGAGACAGAGAGTGATGATGGAGAGTTGCTTTTCAGACTGGAGGCCTGTGACCAGCAGTGTTCCACAGGGACTGGTGCTAGGCCCACTTTTGTTTATCATTTATATAAATGATTTAGATGAGAATATAAGAAGCATGGTCAATAAGTTTACAGAAAACACCAAGATTGGTGGTATAGCGGACAGTGAAGAACGTTATCTAAGATTACACAGAGATCCCAATCAATTGGATCAATGGGCTGAAGATTGGCAGATGGAGTTTAATTTGGAAAAATGCGAGGTATTGCATTTGGTTAAAACAAAGGCCTTGGACAACGTTGTAGCACAGAAAGACCTAGGGACTCTGATACATAATTCTTTGAAGTTTGCACCACATCTAGACAGGATGGTTAATGGTGGTTAGCATGTCTGTCTTCATTGCTCAGACCTTTTGAGTATAGGAGGTGTGGCCTCTTCTGGAGTACTACGTCCAGTTCTCGTTGCTCTTGTTATAGGAAGGATGTTACCAAGCTGGAGAGGGTTCAGAAGAAATTTACTAGGATGTTGCCAGGAATGGAGGGTTTAAGTTATAACGACAGGCTGGGACTTCTTTCACTGAAGTGTAGGAGGTTACAGAGGTTTCTAAAATTATGAGGGGTATATGTAGGGTGAATGGCAAGGGTCTTTTTTCTAGGGTGGGGAATTTCAAGACCAGGGGTATAGGTTTAAGATGAGAGAAGAAAGATTCAGAAAAAAATTGGGTGTCTTTTTTTTATAAACAGAGAATGATTCACATATAGAATGAACTTCGAGAGGAAGTGGTGGATATGGGTACAGTTACAAAATTTAAAAGACATTTAGATAAATATGTGAATAAGAAATATTTGGAGGGATATGGGCCAAGTGCAGGCGGGTGGGATTAGTTTAGTTTGGAATTATGGTCAGCATGGACTGGTTGGATCGAAGGGTCTGTTTCTGTGCTGTATGACTCTGGATCCAGTACTACCATCAGTTGGCATCATGACACTGAGCCTGTAGCAGGACAAATCGATTTGTTCAGATACACACATTCATGAGAGTACTGACAAGAGTGACCACTGCACAGTTTTTATGGAGACCAAATTCCACCTTCATACTGAAGATAGTGCCACAGTGAGGGGGCTATCACTGTGCTAAATGTGGCAGATGTCAGACAAATCTAATAACTTAACGCTGGGCATCCATGAGACACTGTGGCCATCAGCAACAGAGCTTTACTGAACCACAATTGGTAACTTCATGATCCAGCATATCGCCCACTTTGTCATTGAGTGGATCAACCCAGAACAGCATGCCAGGAACATTACCAGACGCACTGAAAATGAGGTGCCAACTCAGTGAAGGTACAACACAGGACCATATCTGTGCTGAACATCAGAAGCTACAGGGTGAAGCAACCACACAGCCATCTGATTAGGCCAACATTCTGCAGTCCTGCAACATCCAATCACTAATGAAGGTTAGTAATTACTCAATGACAGTCAACCTATCATATGGGCATTAAAAGCTGGCCAGCCAGCAAATGCCCCTCATCCTGTCAATGAATTAGGATAAAAAATCATTTGGACCATAATTGCCAGAGACCAGCTCCACCAAGAGAGAGCCAAGCCAGCCCTCTCATTGATGATCAACAGCATCAACATCCCGGGGATCCCTGGAAATTGAACCGGCCCAGCCGAGTGCATTACATGGCTAAAAGGGAATGGGGAGGGAATTCAGTATTAAGTGATATGCCTCCTGATTTATCAAAGGTTGTCCAGCAGCCAAAAAGCACGTGGCAGTGTGAGACACAATATCCTTTATTTGCATACCAAAAAGACTTAAGAAGTTTGACATTGACCAGTTAGAATCACTCCAGCCGACCAGAAAACCCCTTCCATTACCTTAAATATTCACTCCCTCCAACACATTCGCTGCAGTGGGTCACCTTGCTGCCTCACTACCATCTTGTCAACGGCAGTAAGCAGTGCCCCTAACATGCCCACAGCCCCAAAAATGTCCCCTTTCTAATTCACAACCTATCATGATCCTTGTTAGTGACAAAGATTAAATACACTTCCCTCCCAAACCAATCCCCACTTGCTGTATTGCAATTTCATTCAGACTCAGTATCTTTTCCATCCCAGAATGATCACTGTTATTGCTGAGAATTCAAATAGTTACAATTGTGGTGCATTTCAGTTGTTGACCAGTTTAAGTGAAGTACTATAGATGGCAGAAATCTGAAACAAGAAGAATAAAACAGAACACAGTGGCTCAGTGGTTAGCACTGCTGCCTCACAGCGTCAGGGCCCAGGTTCGGTTCCACCCTCGGGCGACTGTCTGTGTGGAGTTTGAACATTCTCCCCGTGTCTACGTGAGTTTCCTCTGGGTGACCTGGTTTCCTCCCACAGTCCAAAAATGTGCAGACTAGGTGGATTGGCCATGCTAAATTGCCCATAGTGTTCAGGGATGTGTAGGTTAGGTGGGTTATAGGGGGATGGATCTGGGTGGGATGCTCTGAGGGTCAGTGTGGACTTGTTGGGCTGAAGGGCCTGTTTCCACGCTGTAGGGATTCTATGATCTATAAAATGCTGAAACATTCAGCAGGGCAAACAATAAATAGTGGACTGTCCCTCAGGACCAGGAAAAGTTCAACACTTGACAGGTATGAAATGGAGGGTGGGAGGGCGAATAATAAATGGAAAGATCATTGATAGGACAGAAGGTGGGAAACATTTAATGAGAGTGTGCGTAAGAGACAGAGGGTGACAGTGAGTGACTGTACGGCCATTTGTCAGTGAGTGTGTGTTCATATGAGAGGGACAGTGAGTGTATGTGTACTTGTATGGGACAGCATGTGTGAGTGTGAGACAGTATGAGAGAGTGTGCATGTCTGTATATGAGACTGTGTATATGTGAGAAAGTGAGTGTATGCTTGTTTGTGAGTGTATGTGTGTGAGATTGTGCGTGTGCATGAGAGTATGTGCGTATGTGTGTGTGAGACTGAGAGTGTCAGTATGTGAGAATGTGTCTGTGTAACAGCGCATCTGTGAGAGAGAGTGAGTGTGTGACTGTGTGAGTGGGTGTGCACAAGAGAGATTGTGAGTGTGTGTGTGTGCGTGAGAGAGTTTGTGTGTGCAAGAGCATGTGCGTGCACATGACAGAGTGACAGACTGTGTGTGTGTGAAAGAGTGAATGTCGGTGTATGATAGTCATAGAGTCCTACAGCATGGAGACAGGCCCTTCGGCCCAAACTGGTCCATGCTGACCAAAATGTCCATCCATACTAACCCCATTTCTTTGCACTTGGCTCATATCCTTCTAAACCTTTCCTATCCATGTATTTGTTCAAATTCCTTTTAAATGCTGTTAATGTACTCGCCATAACCACTTCCTCTGGCAGCTCATTCCACATGCATACCACCCTCTGTGTAAAAAAGTTGCCCCCCAGGTTCCCATGTATTCTTTCCCCTCTAACCTTAAACTGATGCCCTCTAGTCCTCAATTTCCCAAATCTGGGAAAAAGACCGAGTGCATTCATCTTATCCATGGCTCTCATGATATTATTCATACTTCTATAAGATCCTCCCTCAGTCTCCTACGCTTTAAAGAAAAAAGTCCTAGCTTATCCAACCTCTCCTTATAACTCAGTTCCTTGAGTCCTGGCAACATCCTTGTAAATTTCTTCTGCATTCTTTCCAGTTTAATAACATCCTTCCTATAGCAAAGTGACTAAAACTGAACACAATACTCCAAGTGCAGCCTCACCAACGTCCTGTACAACCGCGACATAACTTCCCAACTTCTATACTCAATGCCCCGATTGATGAAGGCCAGTCTGCCAAAAGCCGCCTTCACTGACCCTGTCAACCTATGACTCCGCTTTCAGAGAACCGTGCACCTGAACTCCAAGATCCCTCAGTTCCACTAGACTCCATAAGGCCCTACCATTCACCATGAAACTCCTACCTGGATTTGACTTTACAAATACCTCACACTTAACTATATTAAACTCCACTTGCCATTTCTCAGCCCCACTTCCCCAGCTGATCAAGATCTTGCTGCAATTTCTAATAACCTTCCTCACTGTCCACAATACCGCCTATTTTAGTTTCATCCACAAACTTACTAATCATGCCTTGTACATTCTCATCCAAATCATTGATATAGGTAACAAACAGCAATGGGCCCAGCACCGATCCCTGAGGCACACCATTAGTCACAGGCCTCCAGATCGACAAGCATCCTTTCACTATTACTCTCTGCTTCCTACCGTCAAGCTAATTGTATATCCAATCTGCCAGCTCTCCCTGGATTCCACGTGATCTAACCTTCCAGAGCAGTCTACTATGTGGAACCTTATCAAAGGCCTTACTGAAATTCACATAGACTACGTCTACCGCCCTGACCCCATCAACCTTCCTGGTCACTTCATCAAAGAACTCTAACAAATTTGTGAGGCATGATCTCCCATGACTACTCCTAATCAAACCCTGTCTTTCCAAATGCATATATATCTTATTCCTCAGAATTTACTCAAGTAACTTACCTACCACAGACGTTAAGCTTACTGCTCTATAATTCCCAGGTTTACCTTTGCAGCCCTTCTTATGTAAGGGCACAACATTCGCTACCCTCCAGTCTTCCAGGACCTCACCCGGGGCTAATGATGCTGCAAATATATCAGCCAGGGCCCCCACAATTCTCTAGCCTCTTGCAGGGTTCTTGGATATATATCTCATCAGGATTGGGAGATTTATCAGGACTAGGAGAGTGTGTGCGAGAGACAGCGTGCGCGCGGGCGTGAGAGAGAGAGAAGCATGCGGGCGAGAGAGAGAGCGTGTGTGGGCAAGAGAGAGAGACAGCTTGTGCGGGCGAGAGAGAGAGAGCGTGCGGGCAAGAGAGAGATAGAGAGAGAGAGCGTGCGGGTGAGAGAGCGAGAGAGAGAGTGCGTGCGGGCGAGAGAGAGAGAGAGCGTGCGGGCGAGAGAGAGAGAGCGTGCGGGCGAGAGAGAGAGAGAGCGTGCGGGCGAGAGAGAGAGAGAGTGCGTGCGGGCGAGAGAGAGAGAGAGTGCGTGCGGGCGAGAGAGAGAGAGAGTGCGTGCGGGCGAGAGAGAGAGAGAGAGAGCCTGTGCGGGCGAGAGAGAGAGAGCGAGCGCGTGCGGGCGAGAGAGAGAGCGTGTGTGGGCAAGAGAGAGAGAGATCGTGCGGGTGAGAGAGCGAGAGAGAGAGAGCGCGTGCGGGCGAGAGAGAGAGAGAGCGTGCGGGCGAGAGAGAGAGAG
>JAHRHZ010000170.1:1657634-1671427 GCA_024137785.1 Ginglymostoma cirratum
AGAGTGCGTGCAAGGTGATTGGTCGATGTACAGAGGCTACAAACTCCTTCCGAATTGTGGTTCAAACAGCATGGCCCAGGCCCCAAGGACATGGCTATAACCATCATCAAGGTTTAAAAATGAGGCCAATAAAGAATGAGATCAGGTGATCTGAACGTGGATTTTCACAGGATGCAGATTCTTGGAGGGCCAACTAAACAATCTCTGGTATAGACACTGTCATCCTGTAGCCGAAAGCAACAGCCAATCTGAACACAGCAAGATCTCTAAATAACAAATGAGATAAGTAACCAGTTAATGGTGGTGGTGTTGGCTCAGGGATGGATGTTGCCAGGTTACGAAAACAACACTGGGCTCTGTTTCAAAATATCCCCAGAAATTTTTCCATCAATCTGCAGAGGCAGAAAGGGTCAGTTGAACATGTTGTCTGAGAAACAGAGTCGTTGTTTACTGTACTGGACTGATAGCCACACACTGTACACTCTGGTCTCTGTAACTTGGGGAAATAAACACTGATGTCTTGAAAACAGGGCTTCTATCACTATTAAGCTGATAGCATTCAGGGTTGATAGTTAAAATTCCTGTGGGAAAAATACATTAAAGCAGGAGACACATGATAAGTATCAACATGTTAGAAAGACAGGTAAACAAGGCTTACAAATGTGAATGTGTTTGGGCTTCAGCTATTCACAATCTGTATGAATGATCAGATGTGGGGATTAAATCTATCATTTACTGTACAAAACCCAAGGTAACAATAACACAAAACCAGATGAGAGTGGGAGTTGTCTGGAGGTTCAAACACTTTGAGGGGAATTGACTGGGTAAAAACCTGAGAGATGGAATACAAAGTGCGGAAATGAAAGGTTATTGACTTTGTTAGGAAAATATATAGAGAATCTCATATGGCGAGAGACTAGGAAGGGTTAAACTTCAAAGGGACTCAGGTATCCTTGTTTATGACTCGCTGAAAGTCAATATGAAAGTACAAAAAGCAATTAGGAAGTCAAATGGTGTGCGGTTTTTATTCCAAGAGGATTTGGGTACAGCAGTAAAGATATCTTTTGAAATGATATAGAGTTTTGTGAGACCATACCTGGAATATTGGGTAAAACAGCTGGTGAAGGTAATGGGGTAACGCCAGTGGTAATGCGAATAACCCAGAACCCCAGGGCAATGTTCTGGGAACAGGGGTACAAATCCTACCAAGGCCGACAGTGAAATGTGAATTCAATCAAAAAAAAAAATTCCCGAATAAAAACCTAGTCTAACAGCAACCATGTCCTTTAGGGAAGGGAGCCTGTTTTACCTGGTCTGGCCTACATGTGACTCCAGAACCATACCAATGGGGGTGACTCTTAACAGCCCTCTGGGTAATCATGAATGAATGTTTAATAAATGCTGGCCTAGACAGTCACACTCACATCCCCTGAACAAATTGGGGGAAAAAAAACTTCAGCCTTGGCAGATAGGGTTAAGGATAATCCAAAGAGATTATACAAGCACATTAAGAGCAAAAGAGCAACACGGGAGACAATAGGGTCCTTAAAGATCAATGAGGTCATGTATGCATGGAGCCACAGATGAGAGAAATAATAAACGAAAATTTCACTTCAGTATTAACTGTGGAGAAAGACATGGAAGTTAGGGAACTCGGGGAAATAAACAGTGACGTCCTGAAAACAGTCCACATTACACAAGAGGAAGTCGTGCAGGTCTTAAAAAAGATAAAGGTCAATAAATCTCAGAGACCTGATCAGGTGTATCCCAGGACATTGTGGGAAATTAGGGAAAAAATTCCAGGGCTAGCAGAGATATTTGTATCATCTATAGCCATGGGTGAGGTGCCGGAGGACTGCAGGGTGGCTAATGTGCCTTTATTTAAAAAAGGCTGTTAAGGAGAAGCCTGGCAGCTATAGACCTGTGATTGTTATACCACTGGTGGGTAGGTACTGGAGGGGAATCTGAGAGATAAGGTTTATATGCATTTGGAGAGGCCAGTCAGCATGGCTTTATGTTTGGGTTGTTTTTTTGAGGATGTAACCAAAAAGATTGATGAGGACAGAGGGGTTGACATTGTCTACATGGACTTTAGTAAATCCTTTACCAACGTTCCACACGGTAGACTAATTAGTAAAGTTGGGTCAGATGGGATTCAGGGTGAGCTTGCCAATTGGTTACAAAATTAACTTGATGGTCGAAACAGAGGTGGAGGGTCGATTGCTGGACTGGAGGCCTGTGACCAGCGGTGTTCCACTGGAATCGGTGCTGGGTTCACTTTTGTTTGTCATTTATATAAATGATTTAGACTGGAATATAGGAGGCATAGTTAGTAAGTTTGTGGATGACATCAAGATTGGTGGTATAGTGGACAGCGAAGAAGGTTATCTAACATTACAAAGGGATCTTGATCAATTGGGTCAACGGGCCACAGAGCAGCAGATGGAGTTTAATTTAGATAAATGCGAGGCATTGCATTTTGGTAAAACAAACAAGGGCAGGACTTAGACAATTAATGGTAGGGCCCTGGGTAGTGTTGTAGAACAGACAGACCTAGGGGTTCAGGTGGAAAGTTCTTTGAGAGTTGCATCACAGATAGACAGGGCGGTTAAGAAGGTGTTTAGCACGTTTGCCTTCATCGCTCAGACCATTGAGTATAAGAGTTGGGACGTCATGTTGAGGTTGAAGTTGTACAGGACGTTGGTGAGGCCACTTTTGGAGTACTGTGTACAGTTCTAGTTGCCCTGCTGTAGGAAGGAATTATTCACCTAGAAAGGGTTCAGATAAGATTTATAGGACATTACTGGGACCGGAGGGTTTGAGGTTTAAGGATAGGCTAGATAAGCTGAGACATTTTTCACTGGAGCATAGGAGGTTAAGGAGTAACTTTATAGAGGTTTATAAAATCATGAGGGGCATGGATAGGGTGAATAGAAAAGGTCTTTTTCCCCAAGGCAAGGGATTTCAAAACTAGGGGCATATTTTTAAGGTGAAAGGGGAGAGCTCTAAAAGGAACTGGAGCTGCAAATTTTTCACAGCGTGTGGCACGTATCTGGAATGTACCACCCGAGGAATGGCAGATGCAGGTACAATTACAACATTTAAGATAGATGTGGACACGTACATGAATAGGAAATGTTTAGAGGGATACAGGCAAGTGGGACTAGTTCACTTTAGGAAACTTGGTGAGCATGGATGAGTTGGACTGAAGGGTCTGTTTCTGTGCTGTATGACTCTGATGTCACAAAAGCCAAAGAGGGAGCACAACAAAGGTTCACTTAGAATCATAGGATCCCTACAATGTGGAAGCAGGCCACTTGGCCCATCAAGTCCACACCAACACCCTGAAAGGGCATCCCACCCAGAATCACTCCCCCCCACCCCAGTAACCCTGAATTTTCCCCTGGCTAATCCACCTAGCCTGCACATCCCTGGACATTATGAACAATTTAGCATGGCCAATCCACCCTAACCTGCACACCTTTGGGCTATGGGATGAAACCAGAGCACCCAGAGGAAACCCACACAGGCACAGGGGAGAATGTGCAAACTCCACACAGACAGTCACCCGAGGGAGGAATTGAACTCGGGTCCCTGGTGCTGTGAGGCTGCAGTGCTAACCACTGAACCACCGTGCCAATGTGGGATGGAAGGACTATCCAATTGGAAATATAAAATAGACTAGGCTGATAATCTCTGGAATTTTGGAAATGAGAGGTGATCTTGTTGAAACACACAAAGTTTCGACAAGGATGACAGGGTGAATTGAGAAAGAATGTTTCCCCTGCGCGGGGAGATTGCGAACTAATGGGCGAAGTCTCAGATTAAAGAGGCAGCAATTTCAGACTGAGACCGGGAGAAGTTTCTTCACTCAGAGGATGGTAAATCTTTGAAATTCATTGTCCCAGAGAGCTGTGCAAGTTCAGTCATTGAGTATGTTCAAGACAGACATTGACAGGTTTATACAGATTCAAAACATAAAGGGATACGGGGATAACACAGAAAGGTGACGTCAGAATGGAAAATCAGTCACGAAGTCACTGAGTGTCAGAGTGGGTTTAAAGAGACTGAGTGACCAGCTCCAATTTCTTACATAATAGAATAACGAGGATGGATCAGGATAAGACTTGTGGGGTGGGGTGTCTTGGATTTGGGTCGGGGCTTTTCTTCAAGCTTTGGATTTAGTTGTTAAAAACTCTATCATTTAAGTAGGATCACATTGAAAATAATTACATTTCAAAAGACACTTATGTTGGAAGTAACTTATTTCAACGAAGAAGTTAAAAAGGTGACAGTATTCATTTAGAAAAACCACAATTCAAGCAGCTGCCAGCCACTGGGTATGAGAATTAGGGAACCCAGAGAAATACAGAAATGTGAGAGTTTTACAGAGGGGGCTGAACGTGGGATGAGAATGTTGGTTGAGTTTACAAGAAATTGAATTCAGAGTGGAATCACTGCCAAAAGTGAACATGTTTTGATTTTCTTTGAAATACTTTTGGGGATGTGAGTGTTTTTGGCAAGGTCAGCTGATGTTACTTATTCCTAATTGCTCGAGCTAGGTCATTTCAGAGGGCAGATAAGAGTCAATCACGTTGCTGTGGGTCTGGACAAAGGAACTAACATTGTTGTTAAGTTTGCAGATGACACAAAGATAGGTGGAGGGGCAGGTGGTGTTGAGAAAGTGGGGGCGGGGCTGCAGAAGGACTCAGAGTGGGCAAAGAAGTGTCAGATGGAATACAATGTGGGAAAGTGAGAGGTTATGCATTTTGGTCAGAAGAATAGAATATTTTCTAAATGGAGAAAGTCTTCAGAATTCTGAAGCAGAAAGGGACTTGGGAGTCCTATTTCAGGATTCTGTTAAGGTTCACGTGCAGGTTCAGTTTGCAGTTAGGAAGGCAAATGCAATGTTAGCACTCATTTCGAGAGGGCTAGAATACTAGAGCAGAGGTATGCTGCTGAGGCTGTATAAGGCTCTGGTAAGACTGCATCCAGAATATTGCGCATAGTTTTTTGGGTCCTGTATCTGGAATAGGATGTGCTGGGATCAGAGGGGGTCCTGAGGAAGTTCATAAGAATGATCCCAGAGATGAAGGGCTTGTCATTTGAGGAACAGTTGAGGACTCTGGGTCTGTACTTGATGGAGTTTAGAAGGATGAGTGGGGATCTCATTGAGACTTAAAGAATACTGAGAGTCCAGGATAGAGTGGACGTGGAGAAGGAGAGACTAGGGCCTGAGGGCACAGCCTCAGGGTGAAGGGACAACCCTTTAGGACTGAGATGAGGACGAATTTCTTCAGCCAGAAGGTAATTAATCTGCGGAACACATTGCTGCAGAGGGCTGTGGAGGCCAAGTCATTAACTGTATTTAACACAGAGATTGACAGGTTCCTGATTAATAAGGGGATCAAGGATTACGGGCAGAAGGCAGAGAATGGATTGAGAAATATCAGCCATGATCGAATGGCGGAAAAGACTCTGGCTGAATGGCCTAATTCTGTTCCTACATTTTATGGCCTTATGGTAAGGTAAGGTTAACAGATCTCTGTCCCAGGAGAACATTTAATTTTTTTTACAGTAATTGATCGTTTTGGTAATGATGACCATGAAATGAGCTTTTAATTCCAGTTTTATTAATTGAATTTACATCCCATCAACTCCTGTATCTCCAGGACATTTAATGTGGGTCTCTGAACAGTTTGTTTCAGTTACAACACTGACCCCAAAACCATCCCATAGGAAGGACCAGAGGAACTGTGAATATGAAGACCTCCATGTATGAGAGAGGATAAAATCTTCACCAGCTCCATTAGTGTCGTAGGGTAGAATCTGGGAATAAATGAAGGTCCCTCCAGCAGAAGAGTCAAGAACAAGAGAATGACATAAGATTAACACCACAAGAACCAATGGTGACCATTGGCACAGAAGGTCACCACTAACAGTCTATTCTGTGCTTAATTCCTGTAGCTCTGCTAAAGGATACAAAAAATAGGAAGCTGTCGAACAGTTAGCGTAATGTCTGTGTAACTGAAGAAAATTTTTAGTCTATTATAAAGAATCTAAAAGAGCATCTAGAAATACAAAATATGATCGAGCAGAGTCAGCATGGCTTCATGAAGGGAAAATAACGCCTGGCACATTTGCCAGAATTTGCTGAGGTGGTAACAAACAGGATAGATAAATGGGAAGTGGTGGATGTCATATGTGGATTTACAGAAGCCTTTGATAAGGTACTACATATTCAACTTCTTGAGATGAAAGTCAGTGGTGTTGGCAGTTAGCACGGATAGAGGGCTGGCTAACTAATAGGGTTGGAGTACAGGGGCGCATTTTCAGGATGGCAACCTGTAACTATTGGAGTGTCACATGAATCAGTTCTGGCACTTTAACTATTTACAATAAATATTAATGACCCGGATGAGGAAAGTGAATTTCCAATAGCCAGGTTTGCAGCTGATGTGGTTGGGAAGGCAGGTGCTGAGGATGATTCAGTTTCTAGGGGGAATATACACAGGTTAAGTGAGTGGGTAAAAGTTTGACAGATAGAATATATTGTGGGAAAATGTAAGATTATGCTTTTGGGCAGGAAAAGTAAGAGCTGATTAGCTAACTGGAGAAAGACAGAGGGATTTCAGTGTTCTTGTGTATGAATCACAAAAAGCCAGTATCCAAGTTCGGTGGATAATGGGGAGGGCAAAGGGAATGATGGCCTTAATTAAAAGGAAACGAGTACTAAAAATAAGAAAGTCTTATTAGAACTATACTAAGACTAGTCAGCTGGAATACTGTTAACTGTTTTGGGCCCCTTGTCTAAGGAACGTCATACATTGACATTGGAGACAGTCCACAGAAGGTTCACTAGGCTGATCGAGGGTATGGAGGGGCTGTCTTATGAGGACAGGGTGTGTAGATTGGGCCTGTACTCCTTGGAATTTAGAACGAGGGATGACCTTATTGAAACATACAAGATTCTTAGGGACCTTGACAAGGTAGATGTGGAAAGGTTATTTCTCTGTTGTAGGAAAGCCCAGGACCACAGGGCATAATCTGAGTAAGGGATTGCCCTGTTTAAGACAGATGAAGAGGAATTTCTTCTGAGGGTAGTGGATCTGTGAAATTGTTTACCACAGAGAGCTGTTCAGACTGCATCATTCAGTGCATTCAAGTCTGAGACAGAGAGAGTTTTTTTTTAATCAGTAAGGGGAAATCAAGGGAAATGGGGAAAAGTCAGGAAAGTGGAATTGAAGATTATCAGATCAGCCACGATCTCATTTAATGGCAGAGCAGACTGGATGGACTGAATGGCCTACGTCTTCTGGACACAGGCAGAGATGTTGTCTGGGACTTGATCCAGGGAGGAATGATTCTGTGAATATGATCATCCAGATGTTGCTCAACTAATCTGAGACACATCTTCCAATTTTGAGACAAGCCCATGTTATTGAGCGAACATGGGGTCATTTTAGAGTCAAACAAAATGAACAATCTGGTTCAACAGACAGTGGTTAGGGATAGATTTGGAGTCAGTGCCTGGCAAACAGTGTTTGTAGGGGTTCCAAAGACAATTGCTTTGCTCTTTCTGATATTTAATTCTCCTGAGTTGAGTGGAGGAAGAAAAAGCATACAAACCTGGAACTCCCTAATTAAGGGACAAAGCTGAATTATTGATATATGGGAGGGCTGGGGGCGGAGAAGGGACAGAAGAAAGGAATAGGAGGTGCAAAGAGTGTGGGCAAGTAATATAAAGGGCAACACCAATGTACTTTAGAAGCATACACATCACAAGTGCTGTCAATGGAAGATTGAGGATGATCAGAGCGCATGAGATCTTCTAGTGGAGGCAGAGGGCATTGTAATAAGTGTACTGAACTTCACAAAGAATGCTGTCAATATGGTGGTAAAGGAGGCCAAGAAAGGCTGATTGGAGTGTGATCACCTCTTTATAGGCAAAATAAGCAGTGACCGTTTGTGATGCAAGGTCACATTATAGCTAGGACTAGCGAATATTTTGCTGTTTAAGGATAAATTTTGGGGATTAACTGTGTAAAACAGCATGCTCTTCCTTCAATAATATCACGAGATATTTTGTATCCATCTGAGCTCCATTCTCTGTTCAATGTTTTGTCCAAAATGCATCACCTCAACAATGCAGAACTGTCTCTGCCTGGATCAAGTCCTAGGATTTGTGACAAATTGTGAAATGTTTGTTTCCATCTGGCCTTGGAGAATAAAATATGATATGTTTGTTTAGTTTATAAGTCCATTGCACCGTTGCTGTTTCCTCTCTGACCTTGTCTTGTTGATGCTGAACTAACAAAGCCCATTGTTATAAACCATTGGAGCAGATCATTCTAGCGTTCTCCGTGCTCCATAGTCATGTTTTGTTGGTGTCTTTACTCATCTATATTGCAGGCTTTATTACCCTTTCATGATGCTGGTTCATTCTAATATGTTAACGTAAAGTCACCACAGCCTTACAAGACTGTAGGGCTGCTCTCTCTCATTACAGAGAGACAACTGCTAGTGGTTTAACCCAGGGTCACCAAGAAAATCCTCATGATAACCTCATCCAATGCAGGAATTGAACCCACACTGCTGGTATCACACTTGCACTGGAAACCAGCTGTCCAGCCAACTAAACCCCCTTCTTTTATTATCTAAAATGACCTGTTTGCTAATTGATAGGTGATAGCACCATTATCCCTTATATTAAGCACAGGCACCATGTACAGACTCCTATGATAATTAGATGGTTTGACTAACACCACTTCAGCCAGAAAGGAGTTGATATCAACACTGCTGTTTTTAACAATACCTCTGATAGTGGGCAGTGAAAGTCTGGTCTGTTTCAATATTTAACACAGCTAAGTCCCACATTCATTTAAAGTGAAACGGAACCTGTCTATACCCATGCTGTGAACTCTTCAACTCCCACAAGTTTTGCCAACAGAAATCAAGTTTCCACTCTTCCTAAAGAAATGCAAAGTCAGACGTCACACGACATCAGGTTATAGTCCAACAGGTTTGTATGAAATGACAAGCTTTTGAAGTGCTGCCCCTTCTTCATTTCACCTGACTCTGAAAGCTTGTGATTTCATATAAACCTGTTGGACTATAACCTGATATCAGAGATAATAGGAACTGCAGATGCTGGAGAATCCAAGATAACAAGGTGTGGAGCTGGATGAACACAGCAGGCCAAGCAGCATCATTGGAGCAGGAAAGCTTGACGTTTCGGGCCTAGACCCTTCATCAGAAAATGTATCAGACTATAACCTGATGTCATGTGACTTGACTTTGTCCACCCCAGTCTAACACCGGCACCTCCATGTTAAAGAAATGTAACTTCCTAAGACTGAAATGTAGCATCCACGTGCTAGACAGACTCTTCAAATTCCCCTTGCGTTTCTCAGCATAATACAGTATAAGACAAAGTTCATCAGTGGAAAGTTATCCTCATGTTTTTCAACTAATGATCTTAGGTGTAAACCATCTATTTCTAAATCCTATTGTCATAGAATGATACCAGGAATAAGGGATTCTAGATACAAGGAAAGATGAGAGAAACTGGGATTACTCTCCTTGGAGCAGAGAAGATTAACAGGTGACCTTATTGAGGTGTTCAAAATTATGAACAATTTTGACAGGGTAATTAGTGTTTCCACTAATTGATATATCAGTGGATAAGGGTCACAATTTTAGGATTGTCAGCAAGACAGCTCCGACTGCGATGAGGATAAACTTCTTTACTCAGAGAGTTGTTAGGATTTGGAATGTGGTGCCTGGGAGAGTGGTGATTCCGAAGAAGTTTTCAAAAGAGAGGTGGATATATATTGAACGGGATGAAGTTAGAGGTTTAATGGAGATAGGACTAGAGAATGAGATGAGCTGGGCAGTTCTTTTGGGAGCCAGTACCGGTGTGAAAGACTGAATAGTCTCCTTCTGCAAAATTCCACCATTCTATTGTTTAAAACAAAACACAAGGTCATCACTGTCCTCTCCATCAACCCTCTGAGGAAAAAAACTCGTGCAGCTTCAACTGAATTCTTTTCCTGGGGCATCGATATTACCTGTTGAGCTAGCTCAATACAAACACTTGTTCTTTGTTGGATTAATGTCCGAGTTATGGATATGGATGTTACTATAAAGTAGGGGTGGAGGTCAGATAGACCTTAGGTTTAGGATAAAAATTCAGCACAACATTGTGGGCCGAAGGGCCTGTACTGTGCTGTACTGTTCTCTGTTCTATGAGTTGTGCACATTTGCTATGTTCACTATTCAGCCAAGCAAAGACAGTACTGAATTCTAAAGGGTCTGTCGCGGGTCGTCAAACTGGAATCTTCCTTTAAAGTGAAGTTTACTGTTTCTACAGTGCAATACGTAGAGTTATTCTTGTGTGAGTCAAAGTTTCTCCCAAAATGAAAATAAATTAGTAGCCTCTCTGTGTTGCAGTCTTTCACGGGCATTTTAATGTGCCTAGTTGAACAGTTTGTGCATACAGTAATGTCCACCATGCCAAATTTCCAAATCCAGCCAGGTCGTGAACAGTGTTGTATTAACAAAATCAGCTTTTTTTGCACCTTCCTCAACTATGTTTCTGGTTAAGACTGCCATTGCTTACTCACTGTGTTAAGAGTTTTTCACAGCTCCCTACTTTTATTTCCCTCTTTCCCAATAGTAAGACATATCCATTATCTACAACCCACATTCAGCTCCAAGAAGTGAGGGGAGAAGGAGCTACCGTTCCGCCCACTGCTAGGGGCTCTTGCTATTTAATCCCCAAAAAGATTCTTTATCTTCCAGAGTCCGGCATTACCTTGTCAACCCCTTCTTTGTTGGTCTCAGTGTTCTTGCGAAGCTGCAGCAGGTTCCACATGTCGTGCACCGACTTGCCATGTTTCTTGCTGCTCTCCAGCAGCTCCATGCCGGTGGGCAGCCTTCTCAATTCCTGCACTTGTTGCTCCACGTCCCGCAGCTTCTCCTCCAGCTGCAGGTATGGCCCCCGGCTCCTGGCCCCAGGGGGCTCCGGCCTCAGTGGCTGCTCCTGTAGGGGAGAGGGGCTGCTGGCTAGCGGGGCTCTGCCTGTACTGTCCAGCAGCTTGAAGAGTTCGGGCTCCTCTGTCTGGACATGCTGGATGCCCAGGGTCTTGAGGATGGCATGCAGCAGGGAGTGTAGCGCGAGGAAGTTGACCATCCCGGGCTCGGGGTGGCTGATGGACAAATTGGCCAAATCGAACAGGCTGATGGTGACCGACATGTCGCCGCCGGGAGGGGCCGCTCTCCGGACACTGCTGCCCGCTGCGGCTCCGAGTGAGCGGCCAGTGGCCGGAGCCCGGACCAGGGCCAGAGCCGGAGCCAACGCCCCACCCCCGGGGATACGCCCCTTCCATAGCAACAGTCACCAGGGACCATTGTTACCAAAAGGGGCCGGCCAATCCACGGGCAGCAAGCATCCCATTGGACATGCAAACTGTCAGTTACACTGCACTGGCCAATAACAACAAACCACTGGCTGTTACCCAGCAACAGAGGACGCGGAAGGAGACAGCGGCTACAGAGGAGTGTGACTGTTCATGGGGGACTGAGGGCTAGTGGGAGTGGATGATGGATGAGGAAGTGGAGAGACCAGAAAGAAGATGAATAACAACTCCTGTGTTGTAGATTCAGTCAGTAAGGTACTGAAGCAAAATCAGTCCTGGAATTTCCAAGTAACAATTCAGTTCCAGTGGGAATCAGACCGAGGGAAGGTTCAAGTGCTGCTAACATACACCAGTAAGCTTGGTGGGAGAAAGCACTGAGATAACAAGGTGTAGAGCTGTATGAACACAGCAGGCCAAGCAACATCAGAGGAGCAGGAAAGCTGACGTTTCGAGCCTCGACCCTTCTTCAGAAAGAAGGCAGACTTGCAGTGTTATTCCTGTAATCAGACAATTGTTGTAACAACCCATCTGGTTCACTAAGGTCCCCCAGGCAATTAAGGATTCTTATTCATTCATAAGACATAGGCGTCCCTGGCTGGTGCAGAATTTATTGCCCATCCCGAGTTGCCCCTTGAGAGGGTGGTAATGAACTGCCTTCTTGAATCACTGCAGTCCACGTGCTATATTTGCATTAGGGAGGGAATTCCAGGATTTTCATCCAGCAATTCTGAAGGAACGGAATATATTTCCAAGTCAGGATGGTGAGTGGCTTGGAGGGGAACTTGCAGGGTGTGGCGTTCCCATGTGTCTTCTGCCCTTGTCCTCTTAGGTGGAAATGATCACAAGTTTGAAAGGTGTTAAGAACCTTTGGCAAATTTCTGCTGTGCATCTTGCAGATAGTAGAACATACTGCTGCTAAGTGACAGGAGGGTGTGGATGGTTGTAGATGGATTGCCAATTAAGGAGGCTGCTTTGTACTGGATAGAGTCAAGTTTTTTTTTATTGAGTATTGTTGGAGCTGCACTCAATTGTAGATATGGACAGGATTTAGGGAGATAGGAGACAAATTACTTGCTGCAATATACTGATCTTGTAACCAGTATTTATACAGTAAATCTAGTTCAGTTTCTGGTCAATAGTATCCCCCACTGGTCAATCCCCCAGGATGTTGATGGTGCAAGTTTCACTGATGTAACACTATTGAATGTCAAGGGGTGGTGCTGAGTTGGTCATTGCCTGGTATTTATGTATCAAATAGACAATAACTGTTGGTCTGGGCAGCAACATCCACAACCCATGGCCAAATTTAACTAATTGTAAGTTAAATTCCAAATTTCAACTCCAGGACACGAGTCAATTTTGACAGATTTATAATCTCAGACTTCTCGTAATGAGACGGTCAGTCTCCAAGGTTTTATTTATGCATTCATAGGTTGGAGGAGCCAATAAATGGGTCAGCTGTTATTCCCTGGACTTGGCAGTCCTCAGGAGTGCATGGGTGGGGCTGAGTTGCCTTTGTGAAGCATGAGGGGCATTTGGTGCTGGAGGAGTTCCAATATTTTGACCCAGTGACACCGAAGAAACAGTAATAAATTTCCACGTCAGGACAGTGAAATGCTTGGAGGGGAATTTACAGATGGTGGTGTGCCCATGCATCCTTCTAGACATTTAAAGTACAGCAGAATAGCCTATGCACCCAGGAAGCAGCGACAAGCTGCAAGAGGGCTCTCTCACTGAAAAAACGCCAGTTCCATGAGAGGCTATATTTCCTCTAAACAATTTTACCCTCCTCTATCACTATCTTGATCAGCATTTGCTGATTTTTAAAACTTTATGAATCCTCAGGTTTATTATTTTTACCATTATAAACCACTTCCTAATCAAACATGGAATTTAACATCTGTAAAAGATTCAAGGCACTATCATTGAGGATTAAGGGCTAGCTAAAGAGGATATTTTTTGAAAATTATAAATAATTCCTTAAATATTTGCCATTGCACATTTATCCTACTACCTATTAACCTAAAGCTCATTTTCTCCGTCAACCCTCAACTTAAGTGAAGTTTATATTTAACGGCTGGTTTTGGACCCAAACTTTCACACAAATAAAATTCCTATGGTATGATCACATTGCATTAATAATCCTTCACTACAACATTGATTAACCTTGTCTCATTCCATATCTAAAAATGCCCGCTTCCTAACTGATTCTGACACACTCCAGTAAACACTCATACATTCCATGAACTCATGAACCAAGACCAGTTTAACAACAGTTTGCAATCTGCATGAATTTTACTTAACCACAATTACTGATATCTCCTTTTCTACATTTACTGAGTTACACTTTTACAAATTCTACAATTACTGTTG
>JAHRHZ010000170.1:1673431-1696351 GCA_024137785.1 Ginglymostoma cirratum
GACCCTTCATTTTCTGATGAAGGGTCTAGGCCCGAAACGTCAAGTTTTCCTGCTCCTATGATGCTGCTTGTCCTGCTGTGTTCATCCAGCCCCATGCTTGTTATCTCGGATCCTCCAGCATCTGCAGTACCTTTTATCTCTGAGAAATTCTACCATTCTGCTCAGATCATTAGACGAGGTGAGAATGGATGAAATGTATCCTGCTGCACACTCAGTACATTATGTTCCCAGAGTCCAGGAGGCAGATTTATCTTCACTCAGAATACAAATAGCCTTCCATTATCAAAATCAAAAACAGCACCAGGCTTTTATGATTTTTACTGCTTTGCTCAATTATTCCAAATTCACATTTCAGTGCATTATAGTCCTAATATGGTCACAAAATTTTACATTTTAGATGCATGAACAGGCTGGTCATAAAGCAAATATTCAGAATCTTACTGGGTAAGAACTGAAACCTATATTATATTGAGAAGCAACTACACAAATAGTGCAGAACAAATGTATAGTGCCCTAATCAATTTTATTGCCTCAAAACACTAACAACTGACAAACCTTGGTGAAACCGATCATTAAGGTGCACAAATGCAAATATGAGAGCCTGAGCTATGAAACTATTGGTTTATCCACTGCAAGTGGCGGTAAACCAACAGATTCAGAATGAAAATATGCTACTGAAACAAAAGTTAATTTAGCATCATCATCAAATCTGAAGAGCCAGTTAACTGATGAGCAATTTGTGGAAGAGGTCTGGTTTAGCAAAGGATTTTCCCAAAGGTCTGTTCTCAGCATACAACACGACAGTCACTGTATGAGAGTAAGCTGTATCGCATGTCGAATGCTTTGATGCATCTAAGAAAGATGCGAGACGTCAACTAGGAGCGCACTCCTCCCTCCACTTCAAAGATATAAAATGGTGACAGGTCTCTGAGGTATGAATCCTTCCCATTCAAACACCAACACTCATTCTACTTTTCTTAAAAAAGTTGACCTCCTGAGTTTGGAAGCATCACAACCCACAGTCCAGCAGGCTGAATGGCCTATACTCCTACTCCTACTTTCTATTTGCCAGCTTGACCCACCATGTACGGAGGTATTTGGAAGCCACGTCATTCATCAGTAGCTCCTTAAAGAGATGAATCCCACGAAGATGCAGTCAGCAAGACGGAGGCAGACCATCCCATGAGTTCGGTGGTCAACTGCAAAAAGGAGAAAATACAGCAACTGACCACTGTGGAAATTCTAAAATCCATCAGAGGATTCAAGCTCAGAACTATACACAACAGTGCATCAGGAGTGACAGAACAGACCTTGAAGTCCCTTTAGGAGATATTCCTGCAATGCTGGTGTTGAATAATTCACAGAGCTCATTACGTCAAATATTTCAGAAACTTCTCACCAAGTGACATTCATTGATCCATGAAAGTAATGTCTACAGACCTGACCGCTGCTAAGACAACAGGCTTCCGGCAACAGCTAGCAAACATTCCTAGTGCTGACAAACTCAAAATGTTTCATTATGCATGCAGATGACAAGAATAGGGAATGCATAATGAAACAATAATTGAGATGCAGTGGAAGAAAGCCAACCCAACATCATTCCAGCAAAGAAACTATGCATGAAGTGACTTGTACAATATAATGACCAGGACTCATCCATTCAGCATAGCCAAGGATCAGATTTATCTGATCAATCCTATTGATGGTTCAACTCAGCAGCAGGACTATCTGCCCCGTCCTCAATCATCCTGAAAAGGGAACATCTATGACTAACCTATTAGTTATCTGGGTCAACCGGAGACTAGCTGTAAGAAAGAAGGACGAAAGGTCACTGAACTCAAAGCATTAACTGTTTTTCTCTCAAGATGCTGCCAGACCTATTGAGTTTTTCCAGCACTTTGTTTTAGTTTAAGAAGAAGGGACCTCCCAGTCGAGAAGCATTTCAACTCCCCCTCCCGTTCCTCAGACGACATGTCCATCCTGGGCCTCTTGCAATGCCACAGTGATGCCACCCGAAGGCTGCAGGGACAGCAAATCATATTCAGCCTGGGAACCCTGAAGCCCAATGGTATCAATGTGGATGTCACAAGCTTCAAAATCTTCCCTCCCCCAACTGCATCCCAAAACTAGCCCAGCTCATCTCCACCTCCCAAACCTGTTTTCCCTCTCACCTATACCCCCCTCCCACCTCAAGCCCCACCCCCATCTCCTATCTACTAACATCATCCCGCCCCCTTGACCTGTCCGTCCTCCCTGGACTGACCTCTCTCCTCCCTACCCCCCCCACCTACACTCACCTTTACTGGCTCCATCCCCGCCTCTTCGACTTGTCTGCCTCCTCTCCACCTAGTCTCTCCTCTATCCGCCTCCCCCTCTCTCCCTATTTATTTCAGAACCCTCTTCCCCTCCCCCATTTCTAATGAAGGGTCTAAGCCCGAAATGTCAAGTTTTCCTGCTCCTATGATGCTGCTTGGCCTGCTGTGTTCATCCAGCCCCATGCTTGTTATCACAGTTATTTACTCATTGTATTCTGTTATTATACTAAATTTCTGATACAATTGAAAATATGATTTAGAAAGTTCAAACCCCTGGTCAAAGAGAGGACATGAACAGACTCTATTCTATGGAACATGCTCTTGTCAGATAACTAAGCCAGAAGATTGTTATCAACAAACTATGCATAACCCTAATAAATGAATGGCCTTATACTCTCCAAGCACTAACAAGGATGCATCATCATAGCAGTCACAAATTACATTTTGCTTTCACTTCATTGCAGATTACAGGCAGTTTCAAATGTCAGTTTTTCCTCCTTATATCTTCCCCAAATGCATGCAACTCATCTCACACTTCAAAAAGTGCAGAGCACTCCTGCACTATATAGAACCTCAGCTCCTTCTGACATTTTACCTGCCCACCCCCTGCAACAGCTTCTCTCATTGCCCACACTATCTTTACTCTCCTGTCTCCTTCCCACCCCTCCATTAGACCCCATCCTCAGTTGCCCCCAATGTCCTACTTGGTGCAGAGCCCCCTCCCACCTGCACCTTCCCTCACAATACCTGGCATCCTCCTCAGTCCTCTCCCCAACAGTGCAAACCTCAACATCCCAACGATCCTAGCACAAAGTTCTCCTCATGCACTGTTGTCCTTACTTCCTCCTACAAACAAAATGTGTTTGTAACATTAGCATTAAGTCACTGCTTCCTATGTTACTAATGTTTCTCTGCCATGATCTTCGAACTTGGTGCCCTCCACTGCATATTTTGGGTTTCTTACAGAGTTCAAGATTCATGCATGGTTCAAGTTGGGTTTAAGTCTGAATAAGTGGAGGACTGGATGGCTAATAACAGACTAATTTGAGTTTCTATTAGCTAAGTCCAAGGCTGTCAGCAGCTGCAGAGTCGTTCACGGAAAGACATGTAGAAAGAAGTGGCTATCATTCAGTCCCTCAAAGCTGCCTGCAATTCTATTAGATCATAGCTAACCTGTACCATCACCTCACACTGATAAGCCTGCATTCACGAACCCAAAAATCTAAGAACTTGCACTGACTCCTGGCATTGATAGTTTTGTGGTAGATAGTAATACAAATGACTTGGCTAGTTTTAGAAATTATTTAACAATCAACAAGCTGATATGAAAGTGTATCACCTCACTCCAGCAGGTTAAAGACAGATGGCCCCTGGAACAAATGCACAAAACAAAGTAAGTTTACAGTGAGCAAGAGAACCATTTGCATCATGAGAACACAAGCTAAATAGATTAACCCAATGCTGAAATTCCCAAAAGTAAAAGATGTCTGTTCCAGAATAAACCCCTTCATTGATATTTTCCTGCAACAAGCCTTCATTCGTGCATTGGAGCCGGGGAGCTTTCTCGGTGAGTGTTTCCTGGAACTTATCCTCTGAAGCCTAAAGAACTGTTCTGTAAAATACCTGGGATGAACCAAGAAGAAAACTACCTGGAGGACAGATATTTTTAATCAACCTTTTCAGAGATGGAGCAGGTGGGACCTGAATCAGGGATATGGACACTATCACCGCATCACAAGCGCCCTCAGCACATTAACTTGGGCTTCTGGATTACAAGTCCAGTGACATTAGCACTGCAACAACTTCTCTCACCAACAAGGACCAAATTCCAAACAACTGATGACGATGGGCATCACGGTGGCTCAGTGGTTAGCACTGCTGTCTCACAGTGCCAGGGACCTGGGTTCAATTCCAGCCTCGGGTAACTGTGTGGAGTTTGCACGTTCTCCCCGTGTCTGTGTGGGTTTCCGCTGGGTGCTCCAGTTTCCTCCCACAGCCTAAAAGACGTGCAGGCTAGGTGGACTGGCTGTACTAAATTACCCAAGAGTGTTCTAGGGATGTGTAGGCTATGCAGGTTAACCATGGGAAATCCAGCGTTACAGGGATGGGGGTCTGGGTGGGATGCAGGACCAAACTGTAACCAGATAATTCTTAGGTAATCTTAGTTCAATGGAGCAGAACTTCAAGGTGGGCGTGCCTAGAAGTGGCAGTGAGTTAAATACCATATAAAAACTGAAAGAACTGCAAATCAGAAACAAAAACAGAAATTGCTGGAAAAGCTCAGCAGGTTTGGCAGCATGTGAAGAGAATCAGAGTTAACATTTGGGTTGAATGACCGTTCCTCAGAGGGATCTGATAAAGGTTCTGAGGAAGGGTCACTCAACCCAAAATGTTAACAGATTTCTCTCTACAGATGCTGCTAGATCTGCTGAACTTTTAGTTTGTTTCTGATTTACAGCATTCACAGTTCTTTTGGTTTTCATAATAGTTTAGTGATCAATTTGGAAGCAGTCTGTTACTGCCCTATCTCCCATGCAACACAATCTGAAAGTATATACCTGAATAACCAAAAGAAACTTCTGAACATAGAGTCAGCAGATACTCCACTATCAACATTTCATTTCATCTCTGACACAATTTGTCTAAGCAGTTCATACAGGAAGTTGAGTTACCAAATTGCATGGAGTTTATTGATAATATACAGCATTAAAACAGCCATCAAGCAGCAATTTTCAACAGACTGTACAGTCTTTATCTACAGAATGAAATGACAATGCAGTAAATAAGTAAAATGTTGATTTGAATGCAGGATGTCCCTTGTGATCTCGCACAACAATATTTTTAACAGACAGAAATACCCAGGGTCTGTGGGCGCAGAACGGACTGTGCCCTCAGCAATTACAGCTGTTCCAGGCAGTACTATAATGCACTTGCATTACCTGTCTGCTACATACTTTACAGCTTCAGAGAGAGGGGACTCGGGAAAAAGCTAGTCATCAACTGTGATGTTGCGGAACAGGTACGACATGGATTCACCATTGTGGATACGACGGATGGCTTCAGACAGTATCATACTGACATCGACAGTTTTGATCTTGGGACACTGTAGTTTTTGCACTTCATGAGGAATGGTATTTGTTACAACCACCTTCAGGAGAAAGAAGAGCAAAGTGATATTTATACTTGAGACCGTATACTGCAAAGTGGTGAAAACAGAGTTTTGGGAGAGTGGGGTGGCTTGTATTTTGTCCTACACGCTTCAGAACTGAAAGCAGATAGATGAATATTTCAATACAATTGAACCAAAAAAAAAAAAGGGCAGTGGTGTGGGGGAGGGAACAAAAAAAACAAAAAACTTGCACTAAAAGGTAGACATTAAGAGTAATTAATTTTTAAAAAACATGTAGCAGGAGGCTTAACCAAAAATTAAAAGATCTTGAGTATTAACATCTGAGAAAACTTAGCTCCTACTTCCTCAATACTTCTTTAGCTCCCTATTAACTGTGGTCTGGTTATACTTGGGAGGTGCCTTGCAACTTTTTGCCATTAAAAAGGACAGCCTGCCATCACCCACAAGCTGCTAGCTAACTCCATCTTCACTCTATGGATCTCCAGGCACAACCCAGAACTGGTTCACATCTACAGATAGTCTGTGTTATACTCAGTGTGTAAGTATGGAGGTTCCTTACTCCTCATTCACTGCCTGGAACGAATTGTATCCGACCTGAAGGAGAATCCAAAGATAATAAAGTCCATACCTCATTAATGGCTGACTCCTCAATCAAACAAGGGGCATCAGCAGAAAGAAGACCATGAGTAGCCATGACATATATTTTATACGCGCCTCGCTCTTTCAGAATCTCAGCAGCTGCCACAAAACCATCAACGTCATCGATAATATCATCCTGTTCAGAAGCAGGGTGTTGCAGGGGTGAGGAGTGGAGGAAATGAAGAAAAACGGTTGTATTCAGTATAACGTCAGTAAACAGTTCCATTCCATATTCTAGGGATACATTACCACAGCTTCACTTCATAAAAAATCTATCATTTATTCAACCAGCACTAACCAGGATCAGTTTAATTGGCCATTTACTACATTTCCAGAATCTCATGCCACTCAAACAGTTTGCCAATGATTCACCATGTTACAACAGCTTAACAGTGCCCTGGGGTTGTGTAAGAGCACAGTATAAACAACTGGTTTCTTCCTTTAAAATCAGTCTTGAGTATTATTTGCAATCTTTCCATCTATGATCAGTGAAGCTCTCAGGGCCTCAGTACCACCTGCAGTGGAACCATAATTTATAATAAATCAAGTGAAATTGCTTTAAAACTGAACAAACCTAAAGTTAACCCCAATTATTTAATCTTTAAGCCTGGAGGCCACTAGCAGTATCACAACTGAGCTACCAATTTAGTGAAGTTACAAAAAGCAAAAGCAGCATGTACTCTCCTCCAACACTGGGACCACAGTGGCAGCAGTGTGCACCAGCTATAAAATGCACTGACAACTCACCAAGGCTCCTTAGACAGAACCTGTGAAACCAATGACCATTATACCTAGAAGGACAAGAGTAGCAGATGCATGGGAACACCACTACTGGTAAGTTCAGCACCTAGTTGCACACCATCCTGACTTGGAAATATATCACCATTCCTGCAGTGTCACTGGTCCAAAATCCTGGAGTTGAATCTCTTCCAAACAACAATCCCCAAAGACTGCAGCAACAACTCACCAACACACTCTTCGTCAGAGACGGACAACATACGCTGGCCGAGCCAGCACACTCATTCCGCAGAAACATACAGATAAGAATTTGTCCAGAGATTGCTCAGAATCTTGTATCTTGTATTGATGAGCATGAAAAGGCATCTTAAACAGTCTAATGGAGAAACTACCAACTTGGTTCACAGTCAGAGACCCACCAGTTAAATCAGATCTGTCTGAAAATGCCAATGATAAACAAGAAACTTGTACGAGTCTATTCTTACCACGATGATGGCTATTCTTCCACCAACATCTCCAACCACTGTGATGGGCGGCTTTTCTTTTGGCATCATCACTACACAATGCAAAGAGACAGGATATTTACATCAGGTAGTTTTAGACAAAACCAGTTCCCATTTAATTCATGAGTGAAACAAAAGGCACATTCCACAGAAGTAGCATCTTTCAGACACCATTTCATCATTTCTCTTAGAAGGTAATGCCCAATGTGGTATATAGGCAAGGCTGTGACATATAATGGAACCACACATGGTGGGAAGAAAAGGTTTTGTTATGGTTCACCATTAGTAAAGGAAGTTGGGATGCTTTGCAGCTATGCATAACCCTTAACCCTAGCCTATCAGAGGCTCCTGTCTCAATTCACTTAATAGTCATGAATACTTGATAACTACCTTTACTGTAAACAACTCCAAGCCCTAAAACCTGCCCACGCAGTTCAAATCTCAGTCACAGGGTTACACAGCACAGAAAAATAGGCCTTCAGGCCATCAAGTCCATTCTGGTCAAAAGCAACCACCTAACCATTCTAAGGGATAGTAGGAACTGCCAATGCTGGAGAATCTGAGATAACCTAACCATTCTAATCCCATTTTCCTGCACTTGGCCCATTGCCTTGTATTTCTTGGCATTGCAAGTGCACGTCTAAATACTTAAATAGTTCTAGACTCCCACCACCATCAGGGTGACAAAAATTTTTCCTGGCATCATCTCTAAACCACCTGCCTCTTACTTCAAATCTATAATCCCATCATGGATCTCTCCACAAGGGGCAAAGTTTCTTTCACAACAAGTTTCTTTCATTGCCCCATCTCAATCCCCTCTGCTCTAAGGAGAGCAACTCCAGCCTGTCCAATTTCTCTTCATAACTCAAACCCTTCAGTCCAGGCAACATCCTGGTAAATTTCCTCTGCACCCTCTCCAGTTCAATCACATCCCTCCTACGAGGTAGATTCCAGAATTGCACACAATATTCTCGCTGTGATCTAACCAACCTGTTAATACAGTTCCATCATCACCTCCCTGGTCTTAAACTCTGTGCCTTGGCTAATAAAGGCAAGCATCCCATAATGCCTCCTTAACCATTTTACCTACCTGTCCTGCTACTTTAAGGGACTGGGGATCCACCACGGCAGGTGGTGGAATCTGAATTCAATTTTTAAAAAAAAAACTGGAATTAAGGGTCTAGTGACCAATGTGAAACTGTTGTCGGTTGCCAGAAAAACTCATCCGGTTTGCTGATGTCCTTTAGAGAAGGAAACTGCTATCCTTACTGGTCTGGCCTACGTGCGACTCCAGAACCACAGCAATGTGGTTGATTCTGAACGGCCCTCTGGGCAATTAGGGACGGGCAATAAATGTTGGCCTGGCCAGTGATGCCCTCTTTCAGTCAATGAATTTTTAAAAAAATCTACACACCTGGTCATCTCTTCGAGAAATTTATTCAAGTTGATCAGACATGACTTCCCCTTAAAACCAGACAGAAAGTTCATAATTAATCCTTGTCCCTTCAAATGCAGATGTAATTCTGGCCCTGAGAATTGCTCCCAGTAGTTTCTCCGTTACTGAGGTTATACCGCCTGGCCTGTAATTTCCTGCTTCCTCCCTTCTTGAATAATGGTCCCCCATTGGCTGTCCTCCAGTTTTCTGGCACCCCTCCTGCGGCCAGAGAGGAACTGAGAATTATTGCCCATGCTTCTGTTACTTCCCCCGCCTCCTCTCTCAACAGCCTGCAAGATGTTTCATCCAGCCCTGGAGACTCATCTACTTTTAAGCCTGAGATCACACAGAACCTCCCCTCTGTTTATCACATTCCTTCTCCCTGATTTCTATAGCCACATTATCCTTCTCCCTACTGAACACTGACATACAGCATTCATTTTAGAATCCTACCTACTTCCTCTGGCTCCATGTACAAATCATCATTGTGGTCCTTAAGGGGTCCTACTGTTTCCCTAGTTTTCCTTTTAGGTTTGGGCATCATCAATAACACCTCCACATCTTTGTTACACTGCAGCAAACAGAACTGAATCACCACCTTGACGTCTGGACTCGTCTAAATACTACAGCCTACTCAGTCTGTTTTTATTATAACACTGCTTTATGTAGCAAAAGAACGTGCAATTTCAGAAAGGAAAAGTACACAGTAACAAAGCTCCACTTCCTTTACATCCTGGATCTTTCTTAACATTAACGGAAATGGCTCAAGACTTGAATGCAAGATGCAGATGGTGCCACAATGAGCCCTGTTGTAGAACGTGCGTTTTGTTTAACTTTAGTATGATGATTGAGCTAATCCACTGCATGCATTAAACAAGTGGTAGAGTTAAGATTCCTTCAATCTAATACCACCCAATGAGAATGAGAATGGAGAGAAGCTGGAAGGTAATTTCAAAACAATGATAATTGAATGTTTGGGTCGTCCCTGATTACTCCCCAGCCACCTCATTCATTGTTTATCCAGCACAAATTCAAAGAAACCAAATCCAATTTCCCAAAAGCTCTCACCGCCTAACAAAAGCCAAACATACAACACTCAGCAAATCACTCTCAGGGACTGTTTCAGTGTTTGCTGGGTGTGGCATATGCAATGGTCAAGCCTCATTGCTACAAACCCACACACAACTGGCAGATCAAAGCTCACACCAGGTTTGTAATAATGAGTTTTGAAACTGTGCAGCATGGGAAAAAGTTCGACAGGCATGGGTGCCTGAACTACTCCCCATCCTTTTCCAAAGCTGAATCCCTGTGTCCTTCATAAATTTTCCTTCTCAGGTACTACAGGTGAAGTTTCACAGCTGTGGAAGTAGAATGGTCCAGTCCTGCACAGTATTTGAAACATGCAATAGATGGCTAATCACAATAGCAGGAAAGCAGAACAAAATGTGTGTAAAAGACCACAGAGCAGAGCAAACACTCATCCATTACTTCAGGAGGTTTCAAATGCTCCTATTTCAAGGCCACTGGCACACGCCTAACATCCCCACCCCACCACCACTTCCCCACCTGGCCTGTTAATAGACTTGAGCTGCCCAAAGGAAAGATACCTGTTATTGGTAGACTAGCTTCAGAACGTTCATCACCAGGAACATCATTCCAGCAAATCAAAAAACTGAGACAAAATCTGACAACCTCACAGTGCCCCTTGTATATGAAAATTCAAGTATTAGAGTCCCCACACTGCAGTTTCAAATGCACTGCCATGGGTCAAGCAGGTTTACTGCCAGGCACTGAATGCTAAACTACAATAACAAAATGAATGCAATGCTCTGGTTAAGCTGTTACTATGGCCAGGGTTTTTGACCTTTACATTTCTGTAAAGGATCCAAATTCCAACAAGTTTTAAAAATTTTCCAAAAAACTCTGACCCCATCCACATGGGAACAATCAATACCTCTTGAAAAGGTAGTTTGTCCAAAGGCTAAAGAATATGCAAGCAACTTAAACATGGGATTGTAAAGCTGGCTACAATCATTGCAGCAATGAGCAAGAGCTGAATGGCTTTACAAAACAGCAGGGCCTTAAGGGACAAGATGTTCTTCATCCACTTGCAAAGAGCAAGCCTCACACCTAGTTCCTTTCAGATAAGTAGTTTGTTACCAGTTTGACACTAATGCCCCAAAACAGAAATGTTTATTCCATCACTCTGCCCCACCTGCACTCCTCACTTATGCTCAGAACCAGTGCATGTTCCCAACATTCTCAATTTTCAAGTATTCTGTAGTTGCACTTACAAACACTTCTGTATGTCGATACTGCTGTAAGGGTAGTGTTTTTTGATTTTAAAAAAAAGAAAATTCCTTATTTGAATAGCAGGACACTCAACGCTATGGTCCTTCCATACATTTAGAAAAAGTGCATAAATTCTGCTTCACTTGTTGTCCAGTCTGACACTTAAGGCCTCTTCACAAGTCGCTTGCCCATTCACACATGCAGTTAATAAGCTGGAAATCACAAACAGCCCTGTGTATCTCAGATTCAGGCCTCGCCAAAAAGTAAAATGGAAGAATTATACTCTCGTACTTGGAAGCTCAATGCCAGGAAACGGAACTTGCAGCCTATGTATAGCTAAAAGCACAAATGCACAAAGGCAGAACATAAATTAATAAAACAAAACAGAAAAAGTTACAGTACAACATAACCTGACGCACTAAAAGCAATGGTCTCAAACAGACAGAAACCTGCCATATGCCAGATGATGAGAGTGCTATTAAATTCCACTCCCAATAACACTTTGTAATTTCAACCAACCAAACAGATTAAAATCCGGCAGGTTCACATGCGTCTGTTGATGGAGACCAAATTTTCTGCTAATTTCCTGGAATGTAAACGATGGCTTTGGTGAACGTGAAGTCAGCAGCAGTCAATGTCAGCTGCCAATTGCCACAAACAACCAACAAATCAGCTTCAGGGCATCATAAATTATTGGAGTCACCAAATACATGAGTCTCTCTAATGATTTCATGTCTTAAGAGTCCAGGAAGACTCCAGTTCACCGTTCTTTGGATTTTTAAGGTTAAGGGGGAGGAGGCAGGACAGCAATTACAGCATGACAACTGGATTCTGCCTTAGATTCAAGCCATTTAGAAACCTAGCCCAGGAAGATGAATGGAAGCTGCAAACATATACAAGGCAGTGCTGTGTGTTTGTTGCTGGGACAATGAGAGAGTGAGTGAGTGGTTGAGAGAGAGCGCAGAGAGTGCTAACAGTGAGAGCCTGTGCTGGTTCTCTTGCACAAACATATAATATAAAGAGCACGAGAGGTAGGACGTTCAGGAAAGAGAAGAATCAAAATCCTTTTGGGGGGCAAATGGTTGGAACAAGAGGAAAAGCAGCTGTGTACTGAACCATATTTGATAACAGCTGAAAGATAGTACAAACAAACTTTCTGGAATTAATTTTAGTAAGAGCAATAAAACAGCAACAACGGTTAGTCAATGCATCCCTGCCTGTTATGAAAGATTATGCACAAATTGGAAATTTAATTTTCTGTGCCAAGTTGCCAAGCAATATCACCAACGTCAATGAAGAAAATCAAATGATTGCATTTTGAATGCAAGCACAGGCTATCAATATGCATAGTTCCCAATATCACCCACAGCGTCAATACAACTGCCAAGGGGTTAGATTCAGTCTTTGTACTCAGCATGTTTGAAGTTGTATCAGAATTTGAAACAGCAACAACCCTGAGAAATTACATCCAGTATATTTCTTACATGGTAACTCCAAGCCAGAGTGTATCGTCGTGTTCTTCACAGCTGGAGGTGAGTGACGACCATCCACCATATCGTATTCTGCATACTGAGCTTCTCCATGTATTACTGCCAGTCCCAATCGTAAGCGCTCTGCATAAGATTGTGCTCTGAAAGACAAGGGTGTCAGACAGCAGCATGTCAAACAATAAGCACACTTCTCTTTTGCTAGATGTATATGGCTTGAGGCGCATCCCTTCTGACTTTGATAATGGAAGCCACTCTGAACTGGTGGAGGGGTTTAAGTTGAGAGCTGATTAAGCAATGATGTTATAACTAGGGTGGTATATTTTATAACAATCTCCTGACTACTCACCAACAGCTCACAAAGCCAATGGCTGAGGGGTGTGAGAAAAATCAGTAACATCCAAGATGCAGTCTCTCCATTATCTCTAATCCCGGCATCATCCCACAAAATGCAATCGAGTCCTTTAAACATAACCGAGGAACACAATAATCAGGCTGCCAAGGAGCACCAAGTCAGTTCCTATCAGAATGATTGGACCCTTCACGACTTCTGCTACAAATCCGTTTACTCGATATCTGCTGGAAATGGCCATTTCGGAATCTGAGCCATCAAGACCAACTGGTCAAAATGGAACTATATGGAATCAAGGACATGTAACAGAGCGGAGACTATTTGGTAAGACAGAAAAGAGAAAGGTTCATGGATAATCACTCAGAGGAGTAAATGTTGGGAAGTACGGTGTCCCACACGATACAGTGTAGGGGCTATGGCTCTTCACTACTTACTTCACCCTAACAATTGGAACTCATGAACCGGAACTCCAATTTCTAATCTTACAGCAACCACAAATGGGATGTGTGTGTCCATGCATGGGTCTTCAACAAAATACAGGAAACTACTAATAAACTTGTAGAATGGCTGTATAATTACCAAGATGCCAATTATAATTATAATCTATAATCACCAATACATTTATTATTGCTGTAAAATGTGCAATATTATTATATTTTGAAACGGTCTCTTTAAATGTAAGGCAGAAAAAAAAATGAAAGAACGAAGAGGACTCGCGACCTCCTCTGTATCCGACCTGACAACAAGCACATGTAACTTGATGTTATGGGGACAAAAGTCAAAAGTCAAAAGTCAAAAGTCCTACTGAGAAGGTGCAAGTTATTCACAGCCATGGACAACAGTGAAAGCAGCTGTGCTGACTGGGTAAATGGTTAGTCCCAAAAGCAAAACACTGAGGATGCTGGAAATCTTAAAGTAAAAATGCTGGGTTTCTCCATCACTTTCTGTTCAGACAGAGGTATCAGTAATATCAGATTCATAAATTATTTACCTTGAATGGTCTGCAATTTCAAAACAGAATGAAGTTTGGCATTAAGAAAATGGCAGCAAATCAACAGTTCTACCTGGATAAAGGATTCATGTGATTCACATTCCACAGAGACGAGTTTTGAGAAAGGCTTAATGCCATGGACTTTTCCTAAGGGATTTTAAGATATCCCTGAAACGCAGACACAAAGCAGTCTGCAGTCGTTTAAGACACAGAAGAGGAGACAGAAAGCTCATCTTGTTCCTGACAGAGAAAACACTGACCTCTATTCCTCACCAGGAAGAATGTGGGCAGGGAGTTGGGGCCAGATTTGAAGAGACCGAGTTCATGAGTATTTAAAAGCAATTTGAAGATTCACTGAACTTGGGCTAAGGAGATGAATTTCTTGTGTAATCCTCAGTGAAAACCAGTTCTGAGATTAAAAAGTTACCTAGTTGGTGAAGGAAATAGAAAGCAAGCCATCAGGATTAAGGCTAAAGATGTCTACTCAAGGGATAGTATTAATAAAAGTATAATTATAGCAGGAGATCTTCAATCATGCTGGAAGTTAAATGGGCAGTCTCTTTTCTGCAGTTTAGTTCGCAGACAATTTATACTCATGTTCGGAGAATGTTGCTGAGCTTGTTCAAAATAGTCAAAGGCTTAAAATATGAAATCTTGTCAAGTGACCTGTTTAGTCACTGGAAATTCACATACATTTTGGTAACAATAATGAGGAGACCATGTGCACCTTGGAAAGTAATAATCCCAAAGGGACAAGAAGAGCAATTGATTTCTTAAGCAATAAAAACAAGAATCAATGATAAACTTTGAGAGAGTTTTGGTTAGATCACAACATTGGTTGCTAAGTGTCAAATGACAGTCTCGGCGCCAAAATACTAGGTGATGACCAACTATCCCAGATGGTCAATGGCATCACTACCTCATTCTTTCACCAACATTCTGCAAGTTATTATTGCAGAAAATCAATTTTTATGCATTAATTTGTGTTGCATTAGCTAGCAGCTTGTAACAGTTAAGCACAGATTATTCCACAACAAGTGACATTTGATTCTGCCTACTGACATGGGTTAGACCTCCTGGAAATGTTCTAAGGTATCTTACAGGAGTGTTATCAACAAACTTTGACTCTGAGCTACATAAGGAGACAACAGGAGATGATCAAAAGCTTGCTCAAAGATCAAAAATCCCAGGAGAGCTGCAAATTAAGACACTTCCAGAAATAGGGAAGATAACCTTAGGAGAACGGGGAGTATTCTGTGATTTTACAACCTAAACTAGCACACAACAAAATAAGAGATAACAAGGTGTAGAGCTGGATGAACACAGCAGGCCAAGCAGCATCAGGGGAGCAGGAAGGCTGACATTTCCGGCCTAGACCCTTCTTCAGAATAAACCATTTTTACCTCTTGGCAGCTGCTGGTGACTTGGCAACAATAATTGCATTTCTGTAATCGTGGATCTGTGAAAGAAACAAACAACCTTTAAAAATTCTGGAGTTTGAGAGAATTATTGAACTTGCTTCATCATCTATCTGGGCCAGTTTTAAAGACTGTTTCCAACCAGTATCAAAAGCCGTGACAGATTGGAGAGATCAGGCTTGGACTTAAAATACTGGATCTCTCAAAATATTTCTAGTCAAAACAGTAGCTCATAAAAGCCCAAATCCTGCCACCAGAAATAGCAGCAGGAGTCTTATTTTACCCCAGGAATGTAGTTAAACAGCAAAGTCACTACACTTGTAGATATCACTGGTTAGGCCAAAGTAAATAAGTGTCTATTGGGAAAGACGGTTAAAAGGGGAATTTAAAAAAAAAATAAATCACATAAGGACAGGAGATGCTGCACTGAATGGGTTGAGTGGCCTCCTTCAGTGCTCTAAAGATTCTTCATTAACCCAGAGAAAGCTAGAAAATTTTATATTCTTGCAATAGTCCAATTTTACACAAGAAATATTAATTATAATCAAACCATGAGCAAGAACAGGATATACTTGCATTTGTTCCAAATTATACATTGCTGTCTCAACTGACCATTTCATTCACCCTCATTTTTGTCTTCTGTTTTCAGAAGCAAAGACCAAGAAAAACACTATGTGCACGTTTGTTTTTCAAAGAAACAAATATTTAAATGGAACATATGAACCTGTTGCAGGAATAGGCCATTCAATCCCTCAAATTGCCTTTGCTTTATATCATAAGATTACATCGAATCTAAAGTTTTGGCAGAGATCTGTAGCTCGGATTGTGAGTGAGGTTATTGACTTGCTCGTTGAGCTGGCTTGTTTTTGTTCAGATGTTTTGTCACCATGCGGCTCAGGAAATTTGGCACGTCCATAAGGTCCCTCAAAGACTCCTACAGATGCACAACAGCCTGGTACAGCAACTGCTCTGTTCAGGCCCGTAAGAAACTACAGAAGGTTGTGTGCACAGCCCAGACCATCACAGAAGTCAACCTTGGACTCCATTTACACGGCTCGCTGCCACAAGGCGGCTGCCAACATTAAAGGCCCATCCCACCCCAGTATCGACCTCCCACAACCTTTTTTGTCAGGCAGAAGATACAGAAGCCTGAAGACATGCAGAAGCAGGTTCAGGAACAGCTTCTTTCTGGCCGTTATCAGACTGACGAATGGACTCTAGCCTCAAATAACGCTGATCTTATAACGTGAATCTCGCCTAGTGCATGCCCTGTGCAAAGTAAACTGTATGTCCCAAGTCTTTTTGATCTGTACATCGTTTGTGTACTATGAGCTGCCTGTAACGCTCATAATACAGTGAAAAGCTTTGTTTGTTTTCGGTACAAGGTGACAATAAATAAAAATCAATCAAGTAGTCTCCTACTGTTCTAAATTCCAGCAGATCCAAACTTAACCTGTCCAACCTTTACTTACAAGGCCAACCCATCCATTCCAGGCACCAGCCTGGTAAGTGTTCGCGGAACAGTTCCCATCTGATTTATATCCTTCCTTCAATTAGGTGGCCAATACAATATACTAATTTAATGAAACAAAGAACTGTGGATGCCAGAGATCTGAAACACAAAACCAAATGTGCTGGAAAAACTCAGCAAGCGTAACAGCATTTGTAGAGGGAAAAACACAGTTAATATAGACTCTATTGCACCTTCGTTTGAATTCTGGAGAAAAGCTACGGAGCTCAAACGTTAACTGTTTTTCTCTTCACTGTACAGAGTCCTCCATGGGTGGTCTCGCAATTGGAGATAGATGGGAATGTGGATTTTGGAACACTAACAGATCAGCCACGATCTTAATGAATGGCAAAGCAAGTTCTTTTTGCTGATTGGCCTCCTCTTGTTCCTAATTGATAGGTATGGCCAAGCACAAAACAATCCAACAGTGAAAGTGAGTTTCACCTGGTTTTATCACTAAATCACATAAGTATTATGGTGTATCACTCATTAAACAGGCGTCATTACCTAGTACCAATCTCCTTCTTCCCCACCGCCCCGCCTCCCACCCCCGATATCCCTGCACACCACTGCCATCTGAAAAACCTTCCAATGCCCCTCGAGTGCCTCAGTTGATCATGCCTCCACCACATTTCAAGGCAGCTCATTCCAGACCCAACTAGGATTAGAACTGTTAGGTGGTTGCTTTTGACCAGCGCAGGTGTGATGGGCCAAATGGACTTCTTCTGTGCTGTAGATCTTTGACTAATTGTGAGAGAAAGTTTTTTTTCCACTTCATCCTTGATTCTTTGCAGGTTGCATAAAAACTAGGCCCTCTTATTTCTGTTACAAGTAGCATTAGTTTCTCCCCATTTACGCTGCCCAGCCCACACGATTTTAAAATTGTCTATCATATCTCCTCTTAGACTTCCCTTCTCCAAGAAGGGCTGTCCAAACTCCTGCAATCTCTCGTAGCTTAAGTTTTTCATCCTGGAACCATTCCTCTAAACTGCTCCTGCACACTCTCCAATACATTCAAATCTTTCCTCTGTGTTGCCCAGAACGGTTCACAAAACTCCATAGGTCTGACAGGTGCCTTGCACAGGGTCCAACATCACATCCTTGCCCTTGTGCTCTCTGCCCCTATTATAGAGTCATTGTCATAGAGATACATAACAGGTGCAGACTCTTTGGTCCAAGTTGTCCATGCCGACCAGATATCCTAACTTAATCTAGTCCCACTTGCTAGCATTTGGCCCATATCCCTCTAAGCCCTTCCTATCCAGGTACCCATCCAGATGCCTTTTAAATGTTGTAATTGTACCAGCCTCCACCACTTCCTCTGGAAAATCATTCTATACATGCACCACCCTCTGCATGAAAAAGTTGCTCCTTGGGTCCCTTTTAAATCTTTCCCCTCTCATCTTAAACCTATACCCTCTAGTTTTGGACTCCCCCCATCCTGGGGCAAAGACCTGGCTATTCACCCAATCCATGCCCCTCATGATTTTATAAACCCCTATAAGGTCACCCCTCAGCCTCTGACACTCCAGGGAAAATAGCCCCAGTTTATTCAGCCTGTTCCTATAGCTCAAACCCTGGCACCAACCTTGTAAACCTTTTCTGAACCCTTTCAAGTTTAACAAAATCTTTTCCATAGCAGGGAGGCCAGAACTGAACACTATTCTAAAAGTGGCCTAACCAATGTCCTGTGCAGCCACAACATGAGCTCCCAATTCTGATACTGAATGCACTGACCAATAAAGGCAAGTGTACCAAACACATTTGAATTAGAATTAGAATCCCTACAGTGTGGAAACAGGCCCTTCGGCCCAACAAGTCCACACCGAACCTCAGAGCATCCCACCCAGACACATCTCCCTACAACCCACCTAATCGACACCTCCCTGAACATTACAGGCAATTTAGCATGGCCAATCAACCTAACCTGCACATCTTTGGATTGTGGGAGGAAACCGGAGCACCCAGAGGAAACCCACACAGACGCAGGGAGAATGTGCAAACTCCACACAGGCAGTCACCCGAGGTTGGAATCGAACCTGAGTCCCTGGCGCTGTGAGGCAGCAGTGCTAACCACTGAGCCACCGTGCCGCCTGCACTCCAAGGTCTCTTTGTTTGGCAACACTATCCAGGACCTTACCATGAAGAGTATAAGTCCTGCCTTGATTTGCCCTATGAAAATGTAGCACCTCATATTTATCGAGATTAAACTCCTTCTGACACTACTCAGTCCAATTGATCAAGGTCCTACTGTACTTTGAGGTAACCTTCTTCGATGTGTACTATACACTTACTGCTCTCTCTACATATCTTGCCACCTTCAGTGATTTGGGCACATATACCCAGGTCCTTCCGTTCATGCAGCCCCTTTCGAACTGCACCAGCTTTTATACTGCTGTTCAATATTCTTCCTACCAAAGTGCATCACCTCACACTTCTCTCTGCACGAACCTTATCTGCCGACTATCCACCCACTCCACCAAATTTGGGAATTCCACACTGTTGTCCTAAGGCTTTGGAGTAGATCTGTAGCTCAGGTTGTGGGTGTTGAGGTTGGTTGGCTCGCCGAGCTGGTTTGTTGTATCGCAGATGTTCCATTACCGCGCTTGGTAACATCCTCAGTGCAGCCTCCGATGAAGCGTCGGTATGTTCTCTCACCTGGTTTTTAAACTCTGGGGTCTGCTGAGATGGATTGCCTCACTTCCGGTTTTCCTTCGTAGCGGAATGTATATGGGGTCGAGTTCAGTATGACACACTCATCACATTACCCTACAACAGGAACATGTTGGAACTCACCACAAGACTCTTACGACCGCTGGGCATCAGGGTGGCACACAAGCCCACATCAATCCTACGACAACTGCTTACCTGAGCTAAAGACCCACTCCCTGCCGTGGACAGGACCAACGTCATCTACAAGATCCCCTCCATAGACGTGAGAAACACTACATCGGACAAACAGGAAGGAAACTAACAACAAGAGTACATGAACACGAAAAGACACGACCAATACTCACTCATCTCAATCCACATGGACAAGGAGAACGACCATTTCGACTGGGACAAGCTAGGCAGAGACAGGCATGAGAATTCCTAGAAGTCTGGCACTCCACGAAGCATGCTATTAATAAACACATTGAACTCGACCCCATATACATTCCACTACGAAGGAAAACTGGAAGTGAGGCAATCCGTCTCAACGGACCCCAGTGTTTAAAAGCCAGGCAGGAAAACACACCGACGCTTCATCGGAGGCTGCACTGAGGATGTTACCAAGCAGGGTAACGAAACATCTGCGGAACAACAAACCAGCTCGGCGAGCCAACCAACCTCAACTGTTCTCCTCATAGCTTACAATTCTTTCAAGTTTCACGTCACCTGCAAACTTTGACATTGTCCCTTATATATTAATGATCTAGACCTTGACGTACATCAGGAAAAGCAAGGGTTCCAATACTGTCACCTGGGGAAATACAAACCTTCACTCAGCATGAAAATATCATTGTTGTTACATTGCTTCCTATCACTCAGTCAGTTTTGTATTTTATATCTGAGAATTGGCATGGGATTTAATTGTGTTCGTTTGGCCATGCAGCCCAGTACCACTGTCAATCTTACCCTCTCATACCATGGTCTCCACCAGAATATTTTGAAACTTTCTACTCCACCAGCCAGGCGTTGGGTGTATCAAAATTCATGGGTGGTTCAGCCTCGTTGCATTTGGTCTGTCAGGTATCTTCTTCAGACCTGATTCCATCATCTTCCAGTTTGATATGAATTTTCACTAAAACTGAGGTCCGCCAACACAGCAATCATTCGACAAGTTAGCAGATGGTATGATATTAGCTAGAAACCAGCTTTGTCAAATCCATAACAGGTAGGAACAGGAGGAGGCCATTCAGCTCCTTGAGCCTGCTCTGCCATTTAATAGGCTCATGGCTGATCCAACACTTCTCACGTTGACTTTCCTGCCTCTTCTCCATAATCTTCGATTCCTTTGCTGATCAAGAATCTCAACCTTAAATATAGACAAGGACTCTGCCACACAGCTCTCTGTGGGAAGGAATTCCTCGTCGCAATCTTAAATTAGCAACCCTTTATTCTGAAACTGTGACCTCTGGTTCTAAACTCTCCCATGAGGGGAAACTTCCTCTCAGCATTTATTCTGTCAAGCCCCTCAAGAATTACGTGTTTCAATGAAATGACCTCTCATGCTTCTAAACTCCAGTGAGTACAGCCCCAACTTGTTTGGCTCATGAGGAAAGGCTAATCACTCCATACCAGGGATCATCCTGGTGAACCTTCTCCAAACAGCCTCCGATGAAATATTATATTTTCTTAAACAAAAGGATCAAAGAACTGCTCATGGTATTCCAGATATGATGTCGCCAGCACCTTGTAGAGCTGTAGTAAGTCTTCCCTACTTTAATACTCCAATCCCCTTGAAATAAGGGCCAACATTCCATTACCCTTCCTGATTGCCTGCTGCCTGCGTGCTAGCTTTCAGTGTTTTGTACACAAGTCCCTTCGTGTTGCAGCTTTCTGTAGTTTCTCTCCATTTAAATAATAACGTTCTTTGCTCTCCCTTCCAAAATAAACGGCTTCACATTTTCCCACATTATGCTCCACGAGATCTCTTTAAATGGTAATTTTTTTTTCCTGGAGGAAAAGAGCAGTGGTCAATTTAGACTTTGAGTACACACCTAGACATAATTTTTGGCACCAAAAGCAGGGACCACCATACAAGGTAGGCTGATTTATATTCCATGATCAAGTGTACAGCTTAGTTTTGACAGAGACCAGAATACAGTGGTAATTAAATCATGATCAATCTGTACAAGGCAGTGGTTAGCCAGTGTTCTGGGTGCCTCACTTTGAAAGAGACATTCCAAGAAAATTAATTTCACATTCTGATCACCTCCTGGTGATGTAAAGTTATGAAACCAGATAATTGTGCATTTGAGCAAAGAAAGCAAATGGGAATTTTAGCACTGGTTTTAAGAAGGTGATTGTTTTGTAGTCTGAAATAGGGAAAAGTCTATTTTTTTCTGGTTGGGGTATCAACAGAGAGCACATATTAATGATAAATTATCTAAAATGCAAGTTTGAAAGAAAGTTATGTTTCTATGTTTCCGCAAAGTGGAATGCTGAATCTTTTAAAAATACCCATGAAGGTGGCCTCAACCAAGATCTTGGGTTCGTGTTCCAATGTGAACCCCCACCACACTCTTCTGTATCTGTAAAATCTTCCTCACTGTCCCATTTTGATAGCATCACCTTGATAAATTGTTATGATCTTTCTAGCTTAGTTTGTACAGTTTTGAATTACTTATTACAGTCCATCTGACACACACACACACACACACACACACACACACACACACACGCCCCCCCCCCCCCCAAATGGGGTGAATCATTTCATTCAAGATGTTTGTTTATTTGCAGATACATTGTAATCTGTTCAATAAATACACAATTTGTAGTCACAGTCAGCGTGGGCATCTGATGAATTCCTTCTTTTGTAATAAAACAAGCCTCATTCCAGGTTAAAACTCAGACAGATTCTGAACAAAGCTTCACACCTACAATTCAACGTCTGACCTCAGATGTCGCCTTTTGTATACTCCTATTCCTCTGCCTTATTGTCACTGACTTTTACTTCACAAACACTTTACACACCGTCTAATGCTCTTGGTCACCTACAGAGATTTATCATCTGACGTTCACTCACACCAGTTGTATGATCTTTTGATCTATCTGCCCTTGCTCTCCTTGCCTATAAATTCTGTGACTGTGTGCCCTGCTCTCTCACTGCACCTGACAAAGGAGCTATGCTCCGAAAGCTTGTGTGATTTCAAATAAACCTGTGGGACTATAAACTGGTGTCGTGTAACTTCTGACTTTAAACACGGTTAAGAGAGAGAGAGATAAAAGAAAATATCAAAATTAGTCACATCACTTAGAAACAGTAGGAACTGCAGATGCTGGAGAATCTGAGATAACAAGGTAGAGAGCTGGATGAACACAGCAGGCCAAGCAGCATCGTAGGAACAGGAAAGCTTGACGTTTCGGGCCGAGACCCTTCATCAGAAAATTTTTCATCAGAAAAC
>JAHRHZ010000170.1:1696751-1716427 GCA_024137785.1 Ginglymostoma cirratum
GATGAAGGGTCTCGGCCCGAAACGTCAAGCTTTCCTGCTCCTACGATGCTGCTTGGCCTGCTGTGTTCATCCAGCCCTACACCGTGTTATCTCAGATTCTCCAGCATCTGCAGTACCTTTTATCTCTGTTGGACCATAACCTGATGTTGTGTGATTTCTGACATTTTAAAAATAAAACAGAATGAATTATTGTATCAAAGCAATGGTAGACAGTGGGACACTTGGATTAAGGTCTGAATTTTCCTAGTAAAAATGAAGACACAATTAGGAAAATGATGACATTGCAAATACCAAACTATTTCATGTTTAATCAAGACTGAAACAGCTCTTTAGCAGCTATGAATCTAGAGAACCTCCACTAAGAAGCCCACTGATTCCCACCAGCTGGCAAGGTTTCACATCCTCACCTCGTCCTGGATGTACTGCAGCAGGAACGGTGATGCTCGAAGATTATCAACAGGAATATTGAAGAAGCCTTGGATCTCCTTCTGATGCAAGTCCATTGTGATGATGTGGGTCAAACCTGAGGACAGAGTACATGTTTCATCAAACGCTCAAAGCTAATTTCAAACCAAGGCCAGAAAGAGAGACATAGAAAATAGAACGAGTAGGCTAGTTGGTACTTCGAGCCTGCTCAACATTCAATACGATTACAGCTGATCATCCAAATCAGTCTCCTGTTCCCGCTTTTTTCCCCGTAACCTTTGATCCCTTCAGCCCAAGATTTACATCCAACTCCTTCTTGAAATCATACAATAGTTTGGTCTTGACTATTTACTGTAGTAGCAAACTTCAGAGGTTCACCACCCTCTGGGTGAAGATTTCTTCTCATCTCAGTCCTAAACGGCCTACCCATATCCTCATACTGTGACCCCTGGTTCTGGACTCTCCACTCATTGGAAACATCCTTCCTGCATCTATCCCGTCTAGTCCCGTTACAGTTTCATAGGTTTCAATGAAATCCATTTTCATTCTTCTAAACTCCAGTGAACATAATCCTAACTGGTGTAACCTCTCCTCATACGTCAGCCCTGCCTTCTGAGGGATCAGTCTGGTAAGCCTTTGCTGCACTCCCTCTAGCAAGAACATTCTTCCTCAGATAAGGAGATCAAAACTGTACACAATATTCCAGGTGTGGTCTCACCAAGGCCCTATATAATTGCTCCTGTACACAAAACCTCTAGCTATGAAGGCCAACATACCATTTACCTTCTTCACCGCCTGCTGCACCAGCACACTGACTTTCAGTGACTGGCGCACAAGGACACCCAAGTCTCATGGCTTTAAATTACAAAAGGGGAATGAGCAAAGTAATTAACTGCTTTGCTGTGTTTGCTCTCAAAGTGGAGAACCTCACATTTATCCACATTATACTGCATCTGTCAAGCATTTGCACACTCACTCAGCCTGTCCAAATCATACCGAAGCATCTCTGTATCATCCTCACAGCTCACCCCACCCCGCTTACTCAGCTTCGCGTCATCTGCAAATTTGGAGATATTACATTTAGATCCACCACTGAAGTTAGTAATATATAATTGTGATTAGCTGAGGACAGAGCATTAATCGGTGCCTGTCATTTGGAAAAAGCCCCTTTATTTTGCTAATTTTTTTTGGTCTGCCAGCCAGATCTCTCCCCATCTCCCATGTGCTTTAATTTAACACATTAATCTCTAATGTGAGACTGCTGAAAGCCCTCTGAAATCCAAATTAACCATATCCACTGGCTCTGCCTTACCAACTGTTAGTTAATCCTCAAAAAAATGCCTGTAGTTTAGCCAAGCGTGGTTTCTCTTTCCTAAATCCATGCTGACTCTGTCTAAAGCTGCCAACAAACAAATTAACAGCCTTAAACACTGAAATTAAAGAAAACAATTGTGAATGCTGGAAGTCTGAAACAGAAACAACTTCAACAAATTCAGCAGAATTAATGTCGAGTTCAGTGACTCTTCATTTTCAGTTCTGACAAAGGATCACTCGACTCAAAACATTAACTTTGTTTTTCATACGACAAGTGCTGTTTGAAGGTTCTCCAGCACTTCCTGAAAAATATTCAGGAAAACTGAACCCGCTTCAACATAGTCCAAGGCTTGGGGTTATCAGGCAGGCCCTTTGACCTGACATTGGCTTTAATTTGTGCTCAATGAGGAGATAAACACAACTACATTTAATGGAAGATGATCAAAAAGGGATGGGCAACTATTTCCAGCAGTCACTATCAGTCCCACCTCTATTGTTATCATCCCTTTAATGAATTTATAACTTAGCTGCGTAAACAACAAAGTTAGCCATAAGAAGTAACATACCAAGAGCCACACAAATTCTGCCCCTCCCCTGTATTGCTCACCTGCTTTCGCAAGCATGCACGCAAGCAGTTTGCACACAATCGAGCCCCTTTTCCTCATCTTGCATTGCTTGCTGTAGGGGAAGTACGGAATAACACCAATGATGTTCCGAGCACATGACGTTTTGCAGGCATAGGCCATGACCAGTAGTTCCATTACAGCCGTATTAACATCTCTGCAAAAGAATGGCCCATTAGCCTGCTCACTGTCTTTCAATCATTCCAAGTTCACTCAGCTAACAACTCAGCCAATGTTATAATCCCATTTGACCATTTCCAGAAGGTAAATATACGCACAGATAACACCATAAGTAGTAGGAACAGAAGGTTATTCAGCCCCGCGAGCCTGCTCCACCAAAAGGGGCTGACATTCCTCATATCCACTTTCCTTCCACTTGCTTGTAACCCTTAGATTCTTGGTCAGTTGGAGAATCATTTCAGAGACTTAAATGTACAAAAGCACTCTGCCCCTACAGCTCTCTGCGGCAAGGAATTCCAAGGACTTAGCACTCAGAAGAAACCGATCCTTACCTCAGTCTTAAATTGGTGCCCCTTTGTTCTGAGACTATGCCCTCTCCCCTGAAGGGAAACATCCTCTCACCATTCACCCTGTCAAGCCTTTTGAGAATCCAATATGCCTCAATGAGATCACCGCTCATTCTTCTAAACTTCAAATACAATCAGCCTGTTTAGCCTTTGTCATAAGACAATCCCTCCATACTAGGGACCATCCTGGTAAACCTTGTCTGAACTGCCTTCAATGAGATAATAGCTTTCCTTAAATAAAGGGACCAAAACTGCTCACAGTACTCCAGAAGTGGTCTCACCATCACCTTGTACAGTTGGAGTAAGACTCCCCTACTCTTATACCCCAACCCTTTGAAATAAGGGCCAACAACTCATTAACCTTCCTGATTGCCTGCTGCCCATGTGCTAGCTTTCTGTCTTCTGTGCATCAGTCCCCCCAAGTGCCTTTGTGTAACAGCTTTCTTCCGTTTACTGTTCTTGTTCTTCCTTCCAAACTGAAGATCTTCACATTTTCCCCACATTACACTTCAGTGTCAACTTTTTGACCATTTAATCTATCAATAACTGTCTCTAAACTGTTTGCATCCATCTAAAAGCCAACTTTCAACCTGTTTTTATGTCATCTGCAAATCTGGCTACAGTACACTGACTTCCTTCTCCAAGTCATTTATATATTTTGTAAACAGTTGTGATCCCAGCACTGAACCCCATGGAACCCCAGTGGTCACAGGTTGCCAAACTGAAAAAGAACTCCTTTTCCCCACTCATTGTTTCCTGTCCATTGGACAATTCTCTATCCTTGCCAATGCGCTACCTCCAACACCATGGGCTCTCATCTTGTAACTTAATCTGTTGAGGGGTATCTTGGTAAATGCCTTCTGGAAGTCCAAATACAACACATCTACTGGTTCCCCCATATCCACTCTGGTTGAGACTTCCTTGGAATACTCTTAATAAATTAAGAGTCATACAGCACAGAAAGAGACCCATCAATACAACTAATCCATGCCAATCATAATCCTAAACTAAACTAGTCCCAAAGTAAAACAGAAATTGCTGGAAAGGTTTGGCACCATCTGTGGAGAGAAATCAGAGTTAACATTTCAGGTCCAGTGACCACTCCTCAGAACTGGTCCCACCTGCCTGTATGTGGCCCATACCCCACCAAGCACTTCTTATTAATGTACCTATTTAAGTGCCTTTTAAACTGTGTAACTGTACCCGCATCCACCACTTCCTCTGGAAGTTCATTCCACACACGAACCACCCAGTGTTAAAAACAAAAATTGCCCCTCAGGCCTTTAACATCTTTCTTCTTTCACCTTAAAAATATGTCCCTTAATCCTGAACTCCCCCACCCTGGGGAAGAGAGACCTGCCATGCACCTTATCAATACCCCTCATGATTTTATAAACCTCTTAAAAAGTCACCTCTCAACCTTTAATGCTCTGGAGAAAAAAAGTCCAAGCCTATCCAGCCTCTCCTCATAACTTAAATCCACCATTCCCAGCAACATCCTGAGAAAACTCTTCTGAACCCTCTCCAGCTACTCCAGAAGAGGCCTCACTAACATGCTTCACAACCTCAATATAACGTCCCAACGCTCATACTCAAAGGACTGGGTAATGAAGGCAAGTGTGCTATTTGCGTTCTTAACCACCCTGTCTGTGTGATGCAAACTTCAAAGAATTTTGTACCTGAACCCCTAGGTCTCTCCGTTCTACAACACTACCCAAGGCCCTACTTTTACTTGTACAAGTCAGATATCATTTGCCTTTAACAAAGCCATGTTGACTCTGCTTGATGAGATTACAATTTTCCAAACGTTCTGTCATTACTTCCTTAATAATTAATTCTAATAATTCTCCAACAACAGATGCTAGACTAATCAGACTTCATCATGTGCTTTTTGTGTCCGTCCCTTTTAACGTCCGTCATGTTAACAGTCTTCCAATCTTTGGTACTTCGAGAGTCCAGGAATTTCTGGAAAATCCAATGCATCCAGTATCTGGGTGTGAGCGCCGATTTGGTAAGTGACTAGTGTTTTCTTCTCCAATAGTCTGTCTTTTAGAATTCAGAACAATGGCAATGGATGCAAGGGCAGTTGCATGCTCCTCCTGTAGGATGTGGGAGGTAAGGGTCACCACTAGTGTCCCTGCTGACTTCATCTGTGGGAAGTGCACCCAACTCCAGCTCCTTGGAAACCGCGTTAGGGAACTGGAGCTGGAGCTGGATGAACTTCAGATCATTCGGGAGGCTGAGGGGGTGACTGAGAGGAGTTACAGGGAGGTAGTCACACCTCAGGTACAGGAAAAAAGGTAGATAGGTTACAGTCAGGGGACGGAAAGGGAACAGGCAGACAGTGCGGGAATCCCCTGCGGCAGTTCCCCTCAATAACAGGTATACCGTTTTGGATTCTGTTGAGGGGGACGACTTACCGGGGTAAGCCATGGGGTACAGGTCTCTGGCGCAGAGTCTGTCCCTGTTGCTCAGAAGGGAAGGGGGAAGAGGAGGAGAGCATTAGTCATTGGGGACTCCATAGTTAGGGGGACAGAGAGGAGATTCTGCGGGAACGAGAGAGACTCACGGTTGGTGTGTTGCCTCCCAGGTGCCAGGGTCCGTGATGTCTCGGCTCGTGTCTTGGGGGTCCTGAAGGGAGAGGGTGACCAGCCCCAAGTCGTGGTCCACATAGGTACCAATGACATAGGTAGAAAGAGGGATAGGGATATAAGGCAGGATTTCAGGGAGGTAGGGTGGAAGTTGAGAGCTAGAACAAAGAGTTGTTGTCTCTGGTTTGTTACCACGTGCCACGTGATAGCGAGGCAAAGAACAGGGAGAGGTATCAGCTGAACACGTGGCTGCAGGGATGGTGCAGGAGGGAGGGTTTCAGGTATATGGATAACTGGGGCTCATTCTGGGGAAGGTGGGACCTCTACAAACAGGACGGTCTTCACTTGAACCAGAGGGGTACTAATATCCTGGGTGGGAAATTTGCTAGTGCTATTCGGGTGGATTTAAACTAGCTCAGCAGGGGCATGGGAACCTGTGGTGTAGTTCCAGTACACAGGAGGATGAGAGGAGGGAGGACATGGACAGGATTTCACCATCACGGGCGTATGCTGGCAGACAGCAGGCTGGTTTGAAGCGTGTCTACTTCAACACCAGGAGTATCCGGAATAAGGTAGGTGAGCTTGCAGCATGGATAGGTACCTGGGACTTCGATGTTGTGGCCGTTTCGGAGACATGGATAGAGCAGGGTCAGGAATGGATGTTACAGGTTCCAGGGTTGAGATCTTTATGAAAGATCAGGGAAGGTGGTAAAAGAGGGGGAGGTGTAGCTTTGTTAGTCAAGGACAGTATAACGGTGGCTGAAAGAACTTTTGACGAGGACTCATCTACTGAGGTGGTATGGGCTGAGGTCAGAAACGGGAGAGGAGAGGTCACACTGCTGGGAGTTTTTTTATAGGCCTCCGCAAAGTTCCAGGGATGTGGAGGAGAGGATCGGCAAAACGATTCTGGGCAGGAGTGAAAGGAACAGGGTGGTCATTATGGGAGACTTTAACTTCCCCAACATTGACCGGAAATGCTATAATTCTAGTACGTCGGATGGATCGGTTTTTGTCCAATGTGTGCAGGAGGGTTTCCTGACACAGAATGTCGAAGGGCTGACAAGAGGGGAGGCCACACTGGATCTGGTACTTGGTAATGAACCAGGCCAGGTGTTTGATTTAGTGGTAGGTGAGCACTTTGGAGAGAGTGACCATAATTCGGTTACGTTTAGTTTAGCGATGGAAAGGGATAGGAACATGCCACTGGGCAAGAGTTATAGATGGGGGAAGGGCAATTATAATGCGATAAGGCAAGACTTAGGAGGGATTGAATGGGGTAGCAAAATGCAGGGGATGGGGACAATCGAAATGTGGAGCTGGTTTAAGGAACAGATATTGCGTGTCCTTGATAGGTATGTCCCTGTCAGGCAGGGAGGAAGTGATAAGGTAAGGGAACCTTGGTTTACAAAAGAAATTGTATCTCTTGTTAAGCGGAAGAGGGAGGCTTATGTGACATTGAGACGAGATGGTTCAGATGAGGCGATGGAGTGTTACAGATTAGCTCAGAGGGATTTAAAGAGAGAGTTAAGAGGAGCAAGGAGGGGACATGAGCAGTCATTAGCAGGTAGAATTAAGGAGAACCCTAAAGCTTTCTATAGGTATGTGGGGAATAAAAGGATGGCTAGGGTAAGAATGGGGCCACTCAAAGACAGAAGTGGGAAGTTGTGTGTGGACCCTGTGGAGATCAGAGAGGTGCTAAACAAATATTTCTCATCTGTTTTCACTCAGGAAAAGGAGAATATTGTAGAGGAGAAGACGGAGATACAGGCTATTAGACTTGAAAGGATTGAGGATAGTAAGGAGGAGGTGTTATCAATCCTAGAAGGTGTGAAGGTAGATAAATCCCCTGGGCCGGATGGGATTTTTCCGAGGATTCTCTGGGAAGCGAGGGAGGAGATGGCGGAGCCTTTGACCTTGATCTTTGAGTCGTCATTGGCTACAGGTTTAGTACCAGAGGACTGCAAATGTTGTGCCCTTGTTCAAGAAGGGCAGTGGAGATGACCCAGGTAATTATAGACCAGTGAGCCTTACATCTGTTGTCGGAAAAGTTTTGGAAAGGATTATAAGAGATAGGATTTATAATCATCTGGCAAGCAACAATTTGATTGGAGATAGTCAACATGGATTCGTCAAGGGCAGGTCGTGTCTCACAAACCTCATTGAGTTTTTTGAGACGGTGACCAAGTATGTGGATGAGGGTAGGGCAGTTGACGTGGTGTACATGGACTTCAGTGAAGCCTTTGATAAGGTTCCACATGGTAGGCTGTTGGAGAAAATGCGGAGGCATGGGATTGAGGGAGATTTAGCAGTTTGGATTAGAAACTGGCTTTCTGAAAGAAGGCAAAGAGTGGTGGTTGATGGAAAATATTCAGCCTGGAGTCCGGTTACTAGTGGTGTGCCACAAGGATCTGTTTTGGGACCACTGCTGTTTGTCATTTTTATAAATGACTTGGACACAGACACAGGTGGATGGGTTAGTAAGTTTGCAGATGACACTAAAGTCGGTGGAGTGGTGGACAGTGTGGAAGAATGTTGCAGGTTGCAGGGAGACTTGGATAAACTGCAGAATTGGGCTGAAAGGTGGCAAATGGAGTTCAATGCAGATAAATGTGAGGTGATGCACTTTGGGAAGAATAATAGGAAGGCAGAATACTGGGTCAATGGAAAGATTCTTGGTAGTGTGGATGTGCAGAGGGATCTTGGTGTCCAGGTACATAGATCCCTGAAAGTTGCCACCCAGGTTGATAGTGCTGTTAAGAAGGCATACGATGTGTTGGGTTTCATTGGTAGAGGGATTGAGTTCCGGAGCCGTGATGTCATGCTGCAACTGTACAAAACGCTAGTGCGGCCTCACTTGGAATATTGCGTACAGTTCTGGTCGCCCCATTACAGGAAGGATGTGGCAGCATTGGAAAAGGTGCAGAGGAGATTTACCAGGATGTTGCCTGGTCTGGAGCGAAGGTCTTCTGAGGAAAGGCTGAGGGACTTGGGTCTGTTCTCATTGGAGAGAAGAAGGCTAAGAGCGGATTTAATAGAGACCTACAAAATGATCAGAGGATTAGATAGGGTGGACAGTGAGAGTCTTTTTCCTAGGATGATGACGTCGGCTAGTACGAGGGGGCATAGCTGCAAATTGAGGGGTGATAGATTTAAGACAGATGTCAGAGGCAGGTTCTTTACTCAGAGAGTGGTAAGGGCGTGGAATGCCCTGCCTGCCAATGTAGTTAACTCAGCCCCATTAGGGGCATTTAAACAGTCCTTGGATAAGCATATGGATGATGATGGGATAGTGTAGGGGGATGGGCTTAGATTAGTTCACAGGGCAGCACAACATCGAGGGCCGAAGGGCCTGTTCTGCGCTGTACTGTTCTATGTTCTATCTCTGTAGCTACTTCATTTAGGATCCTAGAATACAAACCATCAGGGCCAGGGGACTTATCTGCCTGAAGCCCCATTAGTTTGTCTGATATGACTTCTGTAGTGATGGAGATAGTACTTTATTCTTTAGTACTTCATTCCTCCTCCCCCCGTATCCTTTAGTACTAATGGAACGTTCAAAGCATCTTCCGCTGTAAAGATGCAAAATATCCATTTAGCTCCACTACCATTTCCTTGTTCCTCAAAACCATCTCTTCAGATTCATTTTTGAAGTGGCCTATGCGCACTTTTGACCCGTCGCTTCCTTCCTATATATTTAAAGAAGTTTTTATATTCCAGTCTTCCTTTGCTGGATTCTGAATGGAGGGAAGCTGTTTAGTCCATACCCTACAGAAACTCTCAATCTCGCTGTAGGATTTTAAGCTGCCTTCAGCTCGAGAGTCTCTGCCACCATGTGAAAAGTGTCATGCTGAGTAAGCTCCTTTGAAGCTGCCCAAAAACTCTCTTGTTCCTTTCAGCATTAAGCTGATTATAAAATTGGTTCAACATACAAGCAGATAACAGCAGCCTCTAACTGGTAGATTCGTAAACAGTTCACATTTACCAATTCTCCAGTGATTGGGAGATGCAAAGATTTGTAGTCTGAGCAGGGAAAGATAAGGAAAGCATGAGCTACGTATTTGCATCCCTTTTAAAAATCAATATATTAGGAGCTTCTATGTCTATTCAGTCCTCAACATTGCCACTGTTCCTGACTTGCGAGTTTGTGTTTTATTCCACGACACTGCTCACATTTATCAGTGACCAGATCTTGTTTTAGGTTTCCACTATTAAAATAATTTATTGGGCCAAGAGAAGAAACACATCCCAGACATGTGGGGTGCAGCATACATTACAGAGAGACCCAACTAAAGGGGAAGTGCCTCATCTCAACATTGCAGAAATGGCAAATTTATCACCGAAGGTGGCCATTTGGCCCATCATGCCTACACCAGTTCTATTATCTAATGCCAATCTTCTGCTTTTCCCTACATCCCTCTAAACCTGTACCATCCAAATAATCTTACAATGCCCTTGTGGGTGCCTCAATCGAACCTACCTCTATCACCATTTCCACACAATGCATTCTAACCTTAACTACTCATTGTGTTAAAAGCTTTTTCTCAAATCACCTTTGCTTCATTAACACATCAGTTTGGACTTTCAGAAAACTTGATAAACCACAGAAGAGACTAGCATGTAAAACTGAGGTGCGTGGGATTGGGAGTGTACCGAGATGGATAGATAACTGGCTAGCAAACAAGAAACGGTACGAATAAGTGGATCATTTTCTGAGTGGCAAGCAGTGACCAGTGGGTACTGCAGGGATCAATACTGGGTCCCTGATGTTCACAAGAATATATTAATGATTAAGGCAAGGGAATTAAATGTAATATGCGAAGATGCAGATGACTCAAAGCTGGGTGGGAAGGTAGTACATGATCAGGATGCAGAAATGAGTGAGATTTGGCCAGGTTGAGTGAGTGGGCAAATGCAAGGTAGATGCAGTATCATGTAGATAAATGCAAGGTTATCCACCTTGGGAGCAAAAATATGAAGAGGTAATTATTTGAATGGCTGTAAATTAAGAAAGGGGAATTTTTAACAAAACTTGGGTCCCTCTTGCAGCCGATAGTAGAAGGCAATAATAAGATTCATGTACAGAAATAAGGATGTCAAACTGCAATTATCCAGAGCATCAGTAAGGCCACACCAGGAGTACTGTGTGCAGTTTTGGTCTCCTTATCTGACGAAGGATGGATATGTTGCCTATACAGGGAGTGTAGTAAAATGTCTATCAGACTGATGTATGAAGTAAGCTTTGACCATCAAACAAGAACATACAGGAGCAGAATTAGACCTTTTGATCTTGGCTGATACATTTTTCAACCCCATTCTCCTGCCTTCTCCCCATTACCCTTGATCCCCCTTACTAATCAAGAACTTGTGTCTTACCTACTCACAATGACTTGAACTCTGCGACGAATTCCACAGATTCCCCACCCTTGGGCTGAAGAAATCCCTCCTGATCTCAGTTCTAAAAGGTCGTCCCCTTCCTCGGAGGCTGTGCCCTCAGATCTAGTCTCTCCTACAAGTGAAAACATCTTCTCCACATCGACTCTATTCAGGCCTCTCAGTATCCAGAATGAGTTGTCAGGATTGTATTCACTGGATAAGGGGTGATCTTAGAATTTTATAGGTTTCTAACAGGATTAGATACAGGGAGAATATTGCTGATGGTGGGAAGTCCACAACCAAGGGTCATAGTTTAAAAGGATAAGATGCAAATCTTTTAGGACTGAGATTAGGAGCAATTTTTTCACCTAGAGTGTGGTGGGCCTGTGGAATTTACTCCCACAAAAAGCATTTAAGGAGGTGGTAAATGTAGCTATTTTGGCTAAAGAGAGCTAGTGACATTGGGGGCCAGGTTTGGCAGGGCAGGGGGTGGTGAGGAGTTCGTGGAGAGGTTTGGAGGTTGGGGTTTGGAAACTGAGCTTGACGATCAACCATGATCATATTGAATGGTGAAGCAGGGTCTAACAGCCAAATGGCCTACTCCTGCTCCTATTTTTTATAATTCTATCACTTCAAATCCATGCCCCCCTCATTTTTTAAAAAAATTCTTTTGTGAGCAGGAACAGCTTCTCTGTATTGACTCTGCTCAGCTCATTCATGATTTTTGAAAACCTCTACTAGATCTCTGCTCATCATTCTTCTTTCCAAAGAGAACAGTCCGACTTCTTCAATCTGTCCTCATAACTGAAATTTCTCATCCCTTGAGCCACTATTGTGAATCTGCACTCTTTCTAATGTATTCACTTCTTTCCTATAAGATGGTGCCCACAGCTGTACACAGTACTCCAGCTGAGGTCTAACAAATGTCTCGTACAAGTTCAACATCACTTCTTTGCTCTTGAACTCTATGCCCCATTTGATAATGACACTAAGCTATTCCTCCATCACTTCCTCACTCCAGCCACTACTCAGAGGTGCCCTCTGGAGAAACTTACACCGTTACTGACACTACCAAACCAAGTGTACTCAAATGTCCTGAGTAATTTACAAAACGAGGAAGCAGACAGAACAAGCAATTCCTGGGGGGTACGAGGAAATGTTGAGTTGCCAAAGCCTGCTTGTTTCTATAAACATACACAGAGCCTCAAGTGATATGGGGTTCCTGTTTTCCTCATGTTAACATGTAGCCCAGGCACTGATGTGTATCCAACCACCCATTGCAAATCGGTCACGTTTTGAAATACAACAGGAGGATTGCATTGTCCACTGGCCGCCCACCCGGTCTCCCTCCAGTGACAGCCTCCATCACACAGAACAATGCTGATCACTCAGACAGCCATCACTGACCTGGAGATGGTCTGTATGATGAAAATATCCTGCCCACGAACCGATTCTTTAATCTCCACACGGGTTTCTAAAGGTAATGCAACATACAGAGAAATAAGAAACTTTGGTTCACCTGTAACTGAAGTTCAATACCGTGTCAGTCTACATACAAAATACATCGATATAACTCAACTGCAGCATTCTCTCCATCCTCACACTTCCTATACTATGTCCAAGCACTAATTGCACAACTCATTCCACTGCCTCCAATGGTTAACATTTCAGGGAACGTAGAAAGATAGATCTGGTGGTATATGTAGATAAACCTTCGAAGGAGGGTTGTGAAAATGTATGAGAGGTCGTGAGCTTTATTAATAAAAGCTTCAGGTACAAAGCAAGGAGCATACAGTAAAACTTTAGAAAACCCCACTTAAAACATCAATAATTTTCAATTTGGAACTTCATGTCAGTTCAGAGGAGATTTACAAGAAACATACAGAGGAAAGGGATTTCAGTTACATGCAGAATTTGAAGAAGATGTATCAATATCTTTGTTGCCTCAAATGGAGTTTGTGGCATTTTGGTTTGCTCTTCGTTACTGTCTGTGCTTTTCTACGTGTAGGCTCAATGCATATTTTAAAATCATAAAATGTTTGGTTTGTGAACCAACAGGAGATTGCTTCTCGAAGGGAACATGCTCAAAATAAAAACCAAAAGGTGACAGGAGAAGTCGTTTCTCTTTGAAGATGAGATTTATAATTTGGAACAAGCACCCTTCTGGAGAGTTCTTTCAAAAGAGTCCACACAGGCACATTGGGTTGAATGGCCTTTGCCTCTTTAATATTTCAAGTCCAGGGCTCTCCCTCCATGATTGGCACCAGAATTGTATTTCAGCAGTTTTTTATTTCACATTTCTATTATGTTCAGTATTTCAGTTTTGTTCTCCCTATGTGCTGATATTTTTTCATTTACTCATGGGATATGGGCATCACTGGCTGGGCAGCATTTGTTGCTAGTTGCAAGATGGGGGCAGAGTAAGACGCTCCAGTTGGGGCTCCTCTGCTCGTCGATTCCTTGTCCTTTCTCCCCTCTTTGCAGTTTTCCTTCTGCAAACCCCCTGCAACCACAACCACACTACCCACCCACCCCAACTTTTTAAACTACCCTATCATACCTGGATAACTGAGGTGAAACGAAAGGAGATGAGGTGCAGGGAGCAGGGGGCGAGGCACGGGCCAGGCCCAGGGGCCGGGAGCAGAGTGAGGCACGGACAAAGGCCGGGCAGCGGGGAGTGAGGAGTGGACAAAAGCCAACGCGCGGAGGCAGCATGACCTCATGGTTTGAAGCTCGTCGGGCACAGGCACTTGTTGGGAAAGGACTATAACTTGAATACTTTATAGACATGTTTATTCTCATTCTGGACTTTTAAACTTTGTATTCCCACGCTTTTTTTAACCATTTTAATTCACTATGAATTCTATCTGCCTCCTCAGATCTCGTACATCATAGGTAGGCCACAATTTCAGTAGGAAAATCCTAGTTAAAATGGCCCCTGCAGACTATGTCACAAAATGAGGAAACTATTTTCAAAGAATTTGGGGCAGCACAGTGACTCAGTAGTTAGCACTGTTGCCTCACAGCGCCAGGGACCCGGGTTCGATTCCACCCTCAGGCGACCGTCTGTGTGGAGTTTGCACATTCTCCCAGTGTCTGTGTGGGTTTCCTCCGGGTGTCTCCAGTTGCCTCCCACAGTCCAAAGATGCGCAGACTAGGTGGACTGGCCATGCCAAATTGTCCGTACTGTTCAGGGATGTTTAGATTAGGTAGGTTTGGGGAATGGGTCTGGGTGGGATCCTCTGAGGGTAGGTGTGGACTTGCTGGGCCGAAGCACCTGTTTCCACACTGTAGGAATTCTATGAATAACCATTTCTCACAGGCTTGAAGTGTGGGGACTGCAGAGGAGAAACAAGGAAGTTATATAACATAGAGGCTACATCTACAAATGTCATGTATATTTACTGAACACTACAGCAGTACACAGATATCCTCACTTCACCGTGTACAGTAGGGAACACAGCCCCTTACCCCGGTTCGGCTCCTGGTAAACCACAGCTTTGCCAAGTTCAACTCCAAGACGTCTAAAGAAAAACAGAGAGGAGGTTAAAGATTTATAACTGTAGTTTTAGCGCTGCTCAATGTGATCATCATAGTTTCAAATTGCATCTGTGACTTCTAGCAACTAACAGCAGTCGTACTTGGTACCACACGTTTGAAGATCTCAAGCCTGTGGAATTGCTGCCGATTTCTTTCAAATTAAAAAGTTAATATACCATTAACCAAAAGTTAGTATTCACAGGTTACGAAAGATCAAGCTGCACAACTTCTACTTCAAAAAATGCAGAACCAGTTCTAAGTTCAATAAAAATCACAGGAAAAACTATTACATACAAGTGTAAAGTTTCCATTAGCTCAATATTCCTTTTCAAAGTTTTAGCTGTTTGAAGCTAGACACACACCAAATAATTGGTATCTAATTAAAATGGGTGATTTAAAACATTTATTCAACATCCTGTAATTCTGTATCACTGCAGAATTTGAAAGGACAGATTGTAAATGGATCTCTCAACAACCTATACTTAGAAACAGCCTTTAGAGTAATAAATGATGCCATGAGGCTTCACAGAAGCATTACAGAAATAAGTGGAATACTGAGCCATGTTTGGAGATATGAGGACAGATGATCAAAAGCTTGATCAGAGTGTTTAGAAAGAGGGTCTTGTTAGGGGGTGGTGGGGAGCAAAGTAGCAAGACAGGCAGATGCAGGGAATGAATTCTAGAGTTCAAGACATAACAACGTTGGAGCAATTAAAATTAGGGATGAACAGAATTACAGTACAATGAATATTTCAGGGGATTTAAGATAAGAGATGTGGAGAGACATGGAAAGATTTGAAAGCAAGAATAAGCATTTTAAAATCAAGATACTGCTTGAATAAGACACTAGGTCAGCATCACAGGGGTGACAGGGAGACAGAACTTGCTCTGAGTTATGAAACAGACAAAGTTCTGGACACCCTCTAGTTTACCAAAGGTAAAGCGTGACAGACCAGCCAGTAACGTACTGGAACAAAACTAATGAAACAATGTTTACAGTTAATGATGACATGAGTGTCTCAGTGGCAGTGATCTGAAACAAGATCAAGTTGATCAATTTAATGGAGGTAGAAATGGGCAATTTCGGTAATATGATTGAGGTCAGGTAAGTTAGGGAACTTTCTGTACTTTCATAAAATTCTTAGCTTTTGAGGCGACTCTGGGAACAACAGAATATGATTTCCCTTATTTCATAGTGAACTGTGACACTCACCAGATACAGACATTGACCTTGTGTTAAGGTCAACATTTATTGCATAACTGCGTTTAAGGAAGTGGCAGAGAACTATTGTCTGGGATACAACAAAGTTGCATGCTGGGCCATTTCAAGTGCATTATTAAAGTCAATCTCACTGCTGTCTTGAGTTACACAAACATTAGTTTGCTTAAAGATATTAATGAATCAGGCTGCTTTCTACAACAACTTGGTAGTTGCATGGTGACGATTTCTGACACCAGATTTTTATTCCAGATTTAATTAAACTTCAAAGAAAAATAAAGTATTGCAGATGATGGAATTCTGAAATAAAAACAGAAAAGTGCTGGAGAAACTCAGCAGGTCTGACAGCATCTGTGGAGAGGGGTACAGAGTTAATAGAGTCTGATACAACTCTTCTGAAAAAAAGTAGTGAGTTTCTCCAGCACTGTCTTTTTATTTTAATTAAAGTCCAGCTCACGAAATGCATGGTGAGGTCAGGTTTCATCTCTTTAGATGATTAAACCAGGCCACTAAATTACTAGCCTAGTAACATAACCATTAAAAACAGCTGTGGAATACGAATGATGAACCCAGCAGTGAAAACGAAAGCACAGATAGTTGCTGTCAGTTTACTATCATTGGGAAACTGATAACTGATTAATCGATGACATAAATGCATCACAGTACAACCAGGGTATAATTACAACCAACGAAGGATAAGGTCATGAAGCCACTTGGAAACATTCATTAACTCAGGGCGTTACCCGGTCAAATAGTAACTTCAGAGGATTCCTCAGATCAAAAGGAACTTTACTCTGTATCTAACCCCATGTTGTACTTATCCTGACTGTGTTTGACAGGAACAGCGTTGATGGAAATTTAAGTTTGGTTTAAAAGAGTAGAGAGAGTTCTATTTTCATTTTAGAGAGAGCAGAGGAAGCTTTACTGTACATCTAACCCCCTGCTGTTTCCATCAAATACTCCAAGGACAATGCAGAGGAGTGTTACTTTCTGTTTTAAAGAATGAGGAAGCTTTTACTGTGTTCCTCAATAGCCATCAAGAGCCATGTCCAACAAAGCGCTACTTCTTAGACACACTCTCAAGACTGATGACAACTTTATTCCACTCTGAAGCGTGGGTCCCAGCATGATTAAAATGATTAAAACAGTCTAATGCTGGCTCCCTGTCGCAGGGCGTGCCTGAAGAGGCCCAAATTGGTGGTGGGGTGCAGGGTGCAGACTGCAGAGTGTGTTTGGTTCCACTGTTTGTGTTTGCCTCCAACTGGACTTGTCAGAGATGCTCAGGATGGTGGTCATCTTCATAGATGTTTCAGTCCTGAGGAAGGGTAATACCCAAAATGTTGACTTCTCCTTTCCTCCAGATGCTACCTGGCCTGCTGTGTTCTTCCAGCCTCCTGTTTGTCTATCTTGGATTCCAGCATCTGCAGTTTATTGTCTCTTCACTGACGCTTCTCCAACGACAGCACTACCTTCACTGAATTCCACCCCACCCCGTGATCAGCATCCTGGAGGATTACCAGAAAGTTAAATCAGTCTATCTACACCCCAAGAACTGCAACATTTAGAAAGCAGCTAGTTAACCACCACCTTGAGGGCAACTAGGAATAGGCAATAAATGCTGGCCCAGCATTTTTCGCATTTTTCACATTCCATAAAAAAAAAACTCAAATTCACGAACACAGTTTGGTTCCACAAGGATCATTCAGCTCCTGAATGCATTACAATCGTGTTCCAAATCAGAATAAAAGAGGTGAATTCCAGAAGTGAGATGAAAATAATGGCCTTGACATGAAGGCTGCAAGGAGCCCTAGCAAAACTGGAGCTGTTGGAAGTTTGGGGGAAATCTCTCCACTTGTGTTATATACCTGGCACGTAGGAAGATGGTTGTGGTTGTTGGAGGTCAGTCATCTCAGCTCCAGGAAACCTCTGCAGGAGTTCCTCAGGGTAATGTCCTGGGCCCAACCATCTTCAGCTGCTTCATCAATGACCTTCACTCCATCATAAGGTCAGAACTGGGGATATTTGCTGATGATTGCACAATGTTCAGCACCATTCACAACTCCTCAGATACTGAAGCAATCATAGAACATAGAACAATACAGCGCAGAACAGGCCCTTCGGCCCTCGATGTTGCGCCGCCCTGTGAACTAATCTAAGCCCATCCCCCTACACTATCCCATCATCATCCATATGCTTATCCAAGGACTGTTTAAATGCCCCTAATGTGGCTGAGTTAACTACATTGGCAGGCAGGGCATTCCACGCCCTTACCACTCTGAGTAAATCCATGTTCAAATGCAACAAGGTCTCGACAATGTCCAGGTTTGGGCTGACAAGTGGCAAGTAATATCCATGCCACAAAAGTGCCAGTCTTTAGTTATTCTTTCGCTGTTCCTGTGTCAAAATCCCAAACTCGCACCATACAGAATAGGGAAGATCAAGGTGGCAGCTCACACCACCTTCTTGAAGGAATAAATGCGAGGCTCATCATGCTAATATTCCCTAGTCCAGACAGACTGCTTCAACCTGCAATAATTATTGAAGCACACCCTGCTCTCTCAGGATACTGTTCAACAGTAAAACAAACTTACAAACTTCAAATTTTACCCAAGGAGATTTTTCACCGGCGCATAAACTTCCCTCCATAAAACTACACTGAAATTCCATTGACCAGTTTCAAACACTTCATTCAATAAGGTAATAGATCAGGAGAGGTATCCAGCTGAGATTAAATGACCAGAAAGGAAAGACTTATTCATAAGCAACAGAAATAAGGACTGTCTAGTTGCAAGAAAAGTTAGGAGACCTGATTGTTTGAGCAACCTATCAGAACTTTACTTGGCAGAGTTCAGTAAATATGTCAGGGTGACATATTTAAGATCTCCCAAAGAGTACAGGCATAGTCAAGGGAATATTTCCCAGAAGTTGGAAAATTAGAACATGGACTGCTGTGGAAGAGTTGGCAAGTGATCACCTCCACAGGCCCTCAAAAGATTCCTGACAATTGAAACGTAGGACAAGTGAAAGCCTAGCTCCCTTTGGCTGTAGTAAATTACTCCAAGCAGTATTGATTACAGAACAGCCAAAACAAAGGTGTTCCACTTACTCTGTGATGCGTTTGGCTAGTTCAGTGCAGGCTGCGTTGGAATTAGCCGAGAATACACGATATCCACCCTTGGCCACATTCATCTTTGAGAATTCCTCAATCCTGCAGGGACAGGGAGAGCAAAGATGACAACAGCAAAACAGAAATAAGTTCCACATTGACTGACCGTAACCCTGGGGAGGTGGTGTGCGGTGGAGGGGGGTGGTGGGATGGTGTGGAGTGGGGGGGGGGGGGGGGGGGGGGGGGGGCCCGCGCCGGCGCCCCCCCGCCCGGGCCCCCCCCCCCCCCCCCCGCCCCGGGGATGTCCCTTTCCCTCAGCCTCCCTCCCTCTACCCCCCTCCCTGTCTCTGTACATTTCTGTAAATCAGCCTCTCACCCAATAACACGCCCCCCCCGTGTATATATATACACACACCTCTCCTCCCTCCCCCCCGTATACCCCTCACACACACACATACACATCCCTCTCACCCTATAGAATGTATATGTCGGTCGGAAACAAGACCTTCTTCCGCTCCGGGGCCGCTCTCCGTCCCCGCCGGAAGCCTCTTCTCCCCCTGCATCGACCTTTAACCCAGCTCCTGACGGACTGCCGTTCTGACCAATCAGCGCCGGTATAAGGGGCGGGACTTCCGCTTTACGTCCTGCCACTGCATTTCCAGCAGCAGGATGCAGTAGGTCAATGGATCCATTTGCTGCTGTGCAACAGGTTGCAAATATGCAGTAGGGGAATGCATCAGTTACAAACATGTAAGAGAGCATTCATTCCCCAATGTATGGGGAGGCAATGGCCTAGTGGTATTATCACTGGACTATTAATCCAGGCACCCAAGTAATGTTCTGGGGATAAAAGCTCCTGCAGGTGCTGGAGAATCCGAGATAACAAGCATGGGGCTGGATGAACACAGCAGGTCAAGCAGCATCATCGGAGCAGGAAAACTTGACGTTTCGGGCCTA
>JAHRHZ010000170.1:1721427-1755004 GCA_024137785.1 Ginglymostoma cirratum
TTCAGAACCCTCTTCCCCTCCCCCATTTCTGATGAAGGGTTTAGGCCTGAAACGTCAAGTTTTCCTGCTCCTATGATGCTGCTTGACCTGCTGTGTTCATCCAGCCCCATGCTTGTTATCCCTAATGTTCTGGGGACCTGGGTTCAAATCCCACCATGGCAGGTGGTGCCACAACAGTGTACCGATGGTGGAGGAGTGGAAGTTTGAGGTGGTGAATTTGAATTCAATAAAAAATATCTGGAATTAAGAGTCTAATGATGACTGTGAATCTGTTGTCGATTGTCAGGAAAAACCCATCTGGGTTCACTAATGTCCTTTAGGGAAGGAAACTGCCAGCCTTACCTGGTCTGGCCTACATGTGACTCCAGACCCGCAGCAATGTGGTTGACTCTGAATTGCCCTCTGGGACAATAAATGCTGCCTGGCCAGCAACATCCTCGTCCCGTGAAAAAGAGGGAAAAAAGAAGCAGGGAGCATGCTTCGATCTGCAGCCATGCAAAAAGGGAATGCATTACTCTCTGTATGTGCAGCAGGGAATGGATCACACTGCAACAATGTAGTGGGATAACACGCTCTGTCACAGAGGCACACGTTTCACTCCCCAACAGTCATAATGCATCACTCTGCAACCATACAACAGGGACACACATGCATCACAGTGCAATGTTGCAGTAGTGAAAAATGCACCAGTCTGCCATCATGGAACAGTAAAACAGTGAACTCTGCAACATGAATCAGAAAATAGTACTTAAAACTTTCTCATTGCACAACATAAAACATAGGAGTGGAAGTAAGGCCATTCGGCCCATCGAGTCCACTCAGCCATTTAATCACGGCTGATGGGCATTTCAACTCCACTTACCCGCACTCTCCCCGTAGCCCTTGATTCCTTGCGAGATCAAGAATTTATCAATCCCTGCCTTGAACACATTTCAACGTCCCGGCCTCCACTGCGCTCCGTGGCAATGAATTCCACAGGCCCACCACTCTCTGGCTGAAGAAATGTCTCCTCATTTCCGTTCTAAATTGACCCCCTCTAATTCTACAGCTGTGCCCATGGGTCCTAGTCTCCCCACCTAACAGAAACAACTTCCCAGCGTCCACCCTTTCTAAGCCATGCATTATCTTGTAAGTTTCTATTAGATCTCCCCTCAGCCTTCTAAACTCCAATGAATACAATCCCAGGATCCTCAGCCGTTCATCGTATGTTAGGCCTACCATTCCAGGGATCATCCGTGTGAATCTCCGCTGGACACGCTCCAGTGCCAGTATGTCCTTCCTGAGGTGTGGGGCCCAAAATTGGACACCGTATTCTAAATGGGGCCTAACTAGAGCTTCATAAAGTCTCAGAAGCACATCGCTGCTTTTATATTCCAACCCTCTTGAGATAAATGACAACATTCCATTCGCTTTCTTAATCACGGACTCAACCTGCAAGTTAACCTTTAGAGAATCCTGGACTAGCCCTCCCATGGAAGCAAGTACATCACTGTACCATAGACAACACAGTGTAGAGCTGGAGGAACACAGCAGACCAGGCAACATCAGAAGAGCAGGAAAGTTGATGTTTCGGGTTGGGACCCTTCTTCACATAATCTGAAATGAGCGGAAATGTCAACTTTCCTGCTCCTCTGATGCTGTCTGGTCTGCTGTGCTCATCCAACTCCACACTGTGTTATCTCTGAGTCCAGCATTGACTGTTCTTATTATCTCCCATTACTGTGTCATGCTGCATCAGGAACCTACATCTCTATGCCTCTGTCACTGCAACAGGGAAATTGCATCATTCTGCAACCATACATGAGGAAACAATGTATGACCCACATCTTATGAACAAATAAGAAACACAGTTTCCAACATCATGGATTGCAAACCATAAAGTATGCAATTTTGTTTAAGGGTCTGGAACTGGAGAGCAGTAACATGTTCCTCGTTAACATTCTCCTTCTCCTGAATAGAATATGTGTGAAGCCATAATTTGCATTGATGTCAAATAAACATTTTTCTCTTCCAGGTCAACCCCTTTATTGGCTGGAGATCCTGAGAAGATTTTGAAAGCCAGTAAGTGTGACGAGCATCGTTGTCTGGCCCAGCATTTATTGCCCATCCCTAGCTGCCCTTGAGAAGATGGGGATGAGCTGCCTTCTTGAACCGCTGCAGTCCATATGCTGTGGGTGGACCCACAATGCCATTAGGGAGGGAATTCCAGGATTTTGACCCAGTGACAGTGAAAGAACAACGATATATTTCCAAGTCAGGATGGTGAGTGGCTTGGAGGGGAACTCGCGGGTGGTCCTTCTAGATGGAAGTGGTACTGGTTTGGAAGGTGCTGTCTGGGGATCTTTGGTGAATTTCTGCAGTGCATCTTGTAGATAGTACACACTGATGCTACTGAGCATCGGTGGGGGAGGGAGTGGATGCTTGTGGATGTAGTGCTAATCAAGTGGGCTGTTTTGTCCTGGATGGTGCTATGCTTCTTCAGTGTTGGAGCAGCACCCATCCAGGCGAGTGGGGAGTATGTCATTAGATGCCTGACTTGTACCTTGTAGATGGTGGACAGGAGAAGTCAGGAAGTCAGTTACTCGTCACAGGATTCCTCGCCTCTGACCTGCTGTTCTAGCCACTGTATTTACATTGCAGATCCAATTGAGTTTCTGGTCAATGATGACACCCAGAATGTTGGTAGAAGGGAGTCCAGTGACGGTAACACCTTTTGAATGTGAAGGGGCAGTGGTTATATTATCTCTTATTGGAGATGGTCAATGCCCGGCATTTGTGTGACGTGAATGTTACTTGCCACTTGTCAACCCAAGCCTGGATATTATCCAGATCTTGTCGCATTTGAACATGGACTGCTTCAGTGTTTGAGGAGTCATGAATGGTGCTGAACATTAAACCTTTTCCGTCGCCTTTTATTTGGTATCCAGTACATTTGCTTTGCCTCACTCTGAAATCCAAATCTGTATATGGAGAGCACTGGGAAAATGTGTATTGATGTTGTTGACAACCAATGGTTTTACTCCATTCCTAGAATTTGTGGTTTGCCATTTTATCATGGGATTAAGGAAGTCCCTGATTTACATTTCAAATTATTTGTGTAAGAACAAAAAAACCAGTGCTCAGAAATGGAGGCAGTCCAAGGTACGAAGCATAAGAGGAGCACAGTCCATCCGACAAATTGCTGCAATATGCTGTTTGATGTACACCCTGTGCCTTTCCACATGTGACAGGTCTATGCAGTCAGGCAGACTGGAGAGTTGGATGTAATTACCATTCAGATACACACGATTGTAATTACCTTGGTGTTTGCAATGGAGGCAATTTCCGCTTGGCTTATTCCAAAGCTGACCATAAACAGGAACAGATGCCAACAGGCAGCAGAACTTCTGAGCATTGACGATCAGACAGAGGAGCCAAATAATGAAACATACAAAGGCCTTTCAGCACATCAATGGGAAATTGTAACTAACAGGCAGGAACAAAATATAAAATTTATGAGAATGAAAAACCTCATTGCTCCAGCCAAGTGCAGAAACTAAAGAACATAAGAAATAGGAGTGGGGAGAGATTATTTGGATCCTAACCACCTCCCTGCCATTCAACAACGTCATGGCAGATCAGCCTCAGGCAACAGTTAGGTTTTGTCTTATTGGAGATGATCAATGCCTGACATTTCTTTGGCACAAATGTTACTTGCCATTGTCAGCCCAAGCCTGGATATTGTCCAGATCTTGTTGGATTTGAACACAGACTGCTTCAGTATGAGGGGTCATGAATGGAGCTGAACATTGCGCAATCATCCGTGAACATCCCCACTTCTGACCTTATGATGTTGGGAAGGTCATTGATGAAGCAGCTGAAGATGGTTGGGCCGAGGGCACTACCTGAGGAACTCTTGCAGAGATGTCCTGGAGCTGAGATGGCTGACCTCCAACAACCACGACCATCTTCCTATGTGTCAGGTATGACTCCAGCCACTGGAGAGATATCTTCTAGTTCCCATTTTTCCATGTCTCTTTATGTCATGCTCTGTCAGAATGTAGCCTTGGTGCTGAGGTTATAAGAGGTATGTCAGAATGTGGCTGCAGAGATACTGGAGGCATTGGTCAAAATATTCCAGAATTCCCTAGATTCCAGGAGGGTTCTAACAGATTGGAAAACTCCTAATTTGAGCCTCCCACTGTTCAATTGGGAGGAAGACAGAAACGAGGAAACCATAGACCAGTTAACCTAAGATCTGTTGCTGAGTCCATTATTAAAGAAATAGCGAGATATTCAGAAAAGCTTAAATCAATCAAAAGAGTCAATATGGTTTTCTGAAAGTTAAATCAGGTTTGACAAATTTGCCATGTTCTTTGAGGATATAACAAACAGAGTTGACAAAGAGGAACTGGTCAATATACTGTATTTGGATTTTCAGAAGGCCCTTGATAGGGTGCCACCGAAAAGGTTACCGCACAAGACAGGAGCTCACAGTGTTAGGGTAATGTACTGGCAATGGTTTGAGAATTGGTGAACACACAGAAGACAGGGAGTAGGGACTATTGTAGAGGAGACTTGGCGTTGAGGGCACAGCCTCAGAGTGAATGGATGACCCTTTGGAACTGAGATGAGGGGGAGTTTCTTCAGCCAGAGGGTGGTGAATCTGTGGGATTCATTGCCCCAGAGGGCTGTGGAAGCCAAGTCATTGAGTGTATTTAAGACAGAGAGATAGGTTCTGGATTGGTAAGGGATCAAAAGCTATAGGGAGAAGGCAGTAGAATGTGGTACTCACATTTGAAAAAGAATGAACTTATTAGGGATAGTCAGCGTGGATTTGTGCAGGGAAGGACTTGTTTCAGAAATTTGATTTGAGATTTTTGAGGAAGTGACAGAGATGATTGATGATGGTAAGGCAGACTTTACTAAAGTATTTGACAAGGTCCTTCATAGTAGGTTGGTCCAGAAAATCACAGTGAGCCAGTAAATTGGATAAAATATTGCCTTAGTCATTGATGACAGAGGGTAGTTGTGGAGGGTTTTTTTAAAATTCATTTGTAGGATGTGGGAGTCTGTGGCTGGCCCGTTTATTGCCCATCCCTAGTTGCCCCTTGAGAAGGTGGTGGTGAACTGCATTTTTGAACCGCTGCAGTCTACCTGCTGTGGGTTGACCCACAATGTCCTTAGGGAGGGAATTCCCAGATTTTGACCCAGGAACGCTGAAGGAATGGCGATATATTTCCAAGTCAGGATGTTGAGTGACTTGGTGGGGAACTTCAAGGTGGTGGTGCTCCCATGTATCAGGCCTGGGAATTGAATATCCAAGGGTACTCGGCATTTCGGAGGGATAGACTGAAAGGAAAAGGAAGTGGTGTAGCTTTGCTGGTGAAGGAAGGGATCAGTGCTGTAATGAGAAATGACATAACCATGGGAGATCAAGATGTGGAATAAGTCTGGGTAGAAATAAGAAATAGCAAAGGGATGTAGTGCTTGGTAGGAGTAATCTATAGGTCCTCAAACAGTAGTTCCACAATGGGGCACAGTATAGACCAGGAAATATCAGAGGCTTGTAAGAAAGATATGGCAATAATTATGGGTGATTTTAATATGCACATAAATTGGAAGGAGCAGATTAGCAAGGGTAGCCTGTAGGCAGAGTTCATTGAATGTATTAGAGATTGTTTCTTGGAGCTATATGTTGTGGAACCAACCAGACAGCAGGCTACTCTGGATTTGATATTGTATAATGGGGAGAGATTAATTGGTGACATCTAGGTAAGGATCGTCTAGGGAGTAGTGAGCATAGTATGATAGAATTCACAATTCAGTTTTGGGGGTGAGAAAGTGCAATCCCACAGTAGTGTTCTGGATCTAAAGGCATGAGGACAGATTTGGCCTAAGTAGATTGGGCAGGAACTCTAAAAGATAAGACAGTGGATGAGCAATGGCTGTTGTTTAAGGAGCTACTCAATTCCTCAAAACTGAAATATATCCCAGTGAGGAAGAAAGATGGTAAGTGGGGGAAGGGGTAAAATACATCCATGGCTAAACAAGGAGGTCAAGGACAATATAAAGTCAAAAACGAAGGTATACCATTTTGCAAAGGCCAGAGGCAGGCAGGAGGATTGGGAAACTTTCAAACATAAACAAAGGGATACTAAAAAATTAACAAAAAGAGTTAAGGTAAATTACAAAATAAAACTAGCACAAAATATCAAAAAGGACAGCAAAAGCTTCTGTAGGTATATAAAAGGGAAGAGAGTTGCTAAGGTGAATGTTGGTCCCTTGGAGGATGAAACTGGAGAGTTAATCATGGGGAACACTGAAATGGCAGAGAAGCTAAATCAACACTTTGCCTCAGTTTTCACAGTGGAGGACAATAGTACCTTCCTATTGGAACGGGCAAGTCAGAGGCAATAGAAAGGGTTAAACCTAGAACAATCAACATCAATAGGGAAAAGGTACTCAACAAACTATTAGGATTGAAGGTAGACAAGTCCCCCGGGCCTGATAGCCTACATCCTAGGGGATTAAAGGAAGTGGTGGCGGAGATGGTGGATCCATTGGTTACAATATTCCAAAATTCCCTGGACATGGGAAAGGTTCCAATGGATTGGAAAAATGCTGATGTAACACCCTTATTCAAAAAGGGAGGGGAGGCAATATGTGGGAAATTACAGACCGGTTAGTTTCAGATCTGTTGTTGGCAAAGTGTTAGAATCAATTATCATGGGAGCAATATCAGGACATTTGAAAAGTCAAAACACTATCCATCAGAGCCAGCACGGTTTTATGAAGGGCAAATCATCTTTGACTAATTTGCTAGAGTTCTTCGAAGATGTAACAAGCAAAGTGGATAATGGGGATCCTGTGGATTTAATATATCTGGACTCCTGGAGGGCGTTTGATAAGGTGCCACACAAAAGTTAATTCACAAGGTTGGATCATATGGGATTAGGGGTAATTTATGAGCTTGGATAGGCAACTGGCTGATGGACAGAAGACAGAGAGTCGGGATAAATGGGTTTTCTTCTGGATGGCAGGAAGTAACAAGTTGAGTGCCACAGGGTTCGGCCCTTGGACCCAGCTATTTACAATCTATGTTAACAACTTGGACACAGGAGTAGAAGGCTCTATGGCTAAATTTGCAGACGATACAAAAATAGGCAGGGCGGTAAATTGCAATGAGGAAACAAGACCCTAACAAATGGATATATATTGGTTAGGAAAGTGGGCCAAAATGCAGCAGATGCAGTTTAACGTGGACAAAGGTGAGGTCTTGTATTTTGGTCAGAAAAATGGGAAGGTGACTTACTATCTAAATGGGAAGAGACTTCAGGGTGCTCCAGTGCAGAGGGATCTGGGTGTCCTCATTCATGAGTCACAGAAAATTAGCAGGTACATCAGATAATAAAGAAAGTGAATTTTATAGCTACAGAAATAGAATATAAAGGTAAGGATTGGTGAGACAGGACCTGGAGTATTGTGCACAGTTTTGGTCCCCTTATTTGAGGAAAGATGTAGTGGTATTGGAGGCAGTTCAGAGGAGGTTCACTAGACTAATCCCAAAGATGAGGGGTTTGTTGTATGAAGAGAAATTGAACAGTTTAGGCCTATACTCTCTGGAATTTAGAAGAATGAGGGGAGATCAAAAAGAGGTATTCAAGATGATAAAAAGGTATAGAAAGGACAGACATGGAGCAGATACTTCCTCATGTGGGGCATTCTAGGACAAGGAGTCAGTCTTAGGATAAGGGATAGCAAATTTAAAACAGAATTGAGGAGAAACTATTTCTCCCAAAGAGCTGTGAATCTGTGGAATTCATTCTCTCAAAGAATGATGGATGCTGGGACAGTGAGTAAATTTGAGGAGGAGTTTGACAAGTTTTTAATTGGAATTGGGGTTGAAGGATTATGGGGAGAAGGCAGGAAAATGGGGGTGAGGAGCATATCAGCTATGATCAAATGGTGGAACAGATGCGCTGAATGGCTTAATTCTGCCCCTTTATCTTATCTGCTGTCCTTGTCCTTCTAGATGGAAGTGGTCATGGGTTTGGAACGTGCAATCTGAGGATCTTTGGTGAATTTGTGCAGTGCATCCTGTGTATAATACACACTGCTGCTACTGACCTTTGGTGGTGGAGGGAGTGGATGCTTGGGGATGTGGTGCCAATCAAGCAGCTGCTTTGTCCTGGATGGTGTTAAGCTTCTTGAGTGTTGTTGAAGCTGGACTCATCCAGGCATGTGGGGAGTTTTCCATCATACTCCTGACTTGTGCCTTGTAGGTGGTGGGACAAGGTTTGGGGAGTCAGGAAGTGAGTTGCTCTCCACAGTATTCATAGCCTCTGACCTGCTCTTGTAGCCCCTGTGTTTATGTGGTGAGTCCAGATGAGTTTCTGGTCAATGATAAGCCCAGGATGCTGATAGTGGGGAATTCAGTGATGGTAACACCATTGAATGTCAAAGGTTGGTGGTTAGATTGTCTCTTATTGGTGATGGTCTTAGCCTGGCATTTGTGTGGTGCAAATGTTACTTGCGACTTGTCAGCCCAAGCCTGGATATTGCCCAGATCTTGAACATGGCCTGCTTCAGTATCTGAGGAGTCAAGAGTGTTGCTGAACATTGTGCAATCATCAGTGAACATCCCCACTTCTGACCTCATGATGGAAGGAAGGTCATTGATGAAGCAACTGAAGATGGTTGGGCTGAGGACATTACCCTGACGAACTCCTGTAGAGATGTCCGGGAGCTGGGATGACTGATCTTCAACAACCCCAACCATCTTCCTGTGTGTCAGGTATGACTCCAACCACCGGAGCATTTGCCCCCTGATACCCATTGATTCCAGTTTTGCCAGGGCTCCTTGATGCCACACTCAGTTGAATGCAGCCTTGATGTGAATGTCTGTCACTGTCACCTCACCTCTGGAATTCAGTTCTTTTGTCCATGTTTGAACCAAGGCTGTAATGAGATCAGGAGCTGAGTGGCCCTGGCGGAACCCAAACTGGGCGTCACTGAGCAGGTCATTGCTGAGCAGGTGCTGCTTGATAGCGCTGTTGGTGACACCTTCCATCACTTTACTGATGGTCGAGAGGAGACCTGGGAATTGGCCGGGGGGGATTTGTCCTGCTTTTTATGTACAGGACATACCTGGACAATTTTCCACATTGTCAGGTAGATACCAGTGTTGTAACTGTACTGGAACAGCTCGGCTCGGGGAGCGGCAAGTTCTGGAGCTCAAGCCTTCAGCACTATTGCTGGAATGTTGTCAGGGCTCATAGCCTTTGCAGTATCCAGTGTCTCCAACCGTTTCTTGATATCACGTGGAGTGAATCGAATTGGCTGAAGACTAGTATCTGTGATGCTGGGGACCACTGGAGGAGGCCGAGATGGATCATCCACATGGCACTTCTGGCTGAAGATTGCTGCGAAAGCTTCAGCCTTATCTTTTGCACTGATGTGCTGGGCTCTTCCATCATTGAGGATGGGAATATTTGTGGAGCCTCCTCCTCCAGTGAGTTGTTTAATTGTCCAACATCATTCACAACTGGATGTAGCAGGACTGCAGAGCTTAGATCTGATCTGTTGGTTGTGGGATCTCTGACTGGAGATCTGTGACCAGTGGTGTTCCACAAGGATCAGTGCGAGGACCCCTGTTGCCTGTAATCTTATATTTGATTTAGATGAAAATGTAGGTGGTGTGATTCATAAGTTTGCAGATGACACGAAAATTGGTTGATTGTGGATAATGAGGAAAGATTTCAAAGGATATAGCAGGATATAGATCAGTTGAAAGTTAGGCAGAGAAATAGCAGATGGAGTTTAATCCGACCAAGTGTGAGGCGATTCATTTTGGGAGGTCAAATGCAAAATGAAAGTATGCAGTAAATGGCAAGACCTTTAGGTGCATTGATACACAGACGGATCTCGGGGTATAAGTCCACATCTCCCTGAAAGTGGCAACACAAGTTGATAGGTGGTAAAAATGGTGTATGGCATACTTGCCTTCATCAGTCGGGGCACTGAGTATAAAAGTTAGCAGGTCATGTTTCAGCTGTCTAAAAATTTGTTTGGGCCACATTTGGAATACTGGGTGCAGTTCTGGTCGCCACACTAAAAGAAGGATGTGGGGCTTTGGAGAGGGTACAAAACAGGTTTACCAGATGTTGCCTGGATTGGAATGTTTTAGCTTTAAGGAGACGTTGGACAAACTGTGAATGTTTTCACTGGAGCATCGGAGATTGAGGGGAGACCCAACAGAAGTGTATAAAATTATGAAGGACATTGATAAGGTGGATAGTCAGATTCGTTTCCCAGGGTGGAAATGTCAAATACTAGGGGGTATAGGTTTACAGTGAGATGGGGAAAGTTTAAAGGAGATGTGTGAGGAAAGTTTTTTTTACACAGCAGGTAGTAGGTACCTGGAACATACTGCCAGGGGAGGTGGTAGAGGCAGATATGATAGCAATGTTTAAGAAGCAGTTAGACATGAACAGGCAGGGAATACAGGGATACAGATCATGTGCAGGTAGATGGGATTAGTTTACAATAGCATCATGTTTTGTGTAGACATGGTGAGTTCAAGAGCCTGTTCCTGTGCTATACTGTTGTACTTTCTAATATATCAGCCACGATTGAATGGCAGAGCTGGCTGAATGGTCGAATTCTGCTCTGATATTTAATGGTGTTAATGGGTCTTTTCCAAGTTGAAGAGATGTAACTAGTGGAATGTCGCAAGAATTAGTCCAAGGGCCTCAATTATTTCCTGTCTATATTAATGACTTGGAGGAGAGGCAGAGTGTAATGTGTGCAAATTAGCTGATGTTACAGAGAAAAGTGGGAGGGCATGTTGTGATGAGAACATCAGGAATTTACATGCGAATATAGATAGGTTAACAGAGCGGGCACAAATCTGGAGATGAAGTTTAATGTAAGAAAGTGTGAGGTCATGCATTTTCATTGGAAGAATGAAAAGGCAGGCTATTATTTAAACCAAGAGAGACTCCAAACAATGAGCAGCACAGACTGATCTGAGTGTTCTGCAAGAATAAGCGAACGCTCAGATGAAACTGAAACGTGAAGGAATTACTTTTCCCGGAAGGTGGTAAATGTCTCAAATTCTTGATCCCAGTGAGTGGTGGAGGCTAGATCAATGAAAGTATTTAAAGAGGAGGGAGATAGATTGTTGAAGTATTGAAGAGTTGAAGACCACGAGGAACTGGCCAGAAAGAGGAGTTGGAGCCCAGGGCAGATCAACCATGGTTTATTGGTGGGTCAGGTTTGAGGGGCCGAATGTCCCAGTGTTGCTCCTATTTCTTCTGTTCTAATCCCTTTGAGAAAAATTCAATAAACTATGTAAGGCCAGAAGATTAATCCCTTCACCATATATGTAATTTTAACTACTTTTAAAAATTAGTTTCAAGACTTCATGCTTACACTAAATTAAAGGTTGAACACATGAGCAAAAATAATTAGAAAGCCCTTAAAGGTTTAAAATTATTTCAAAGAAAGTTTAAGGCCTTGGAGAAGAAAACATTCACTGTAACACTGCAATATCGGAGGGTCAGTGCCAAGGGAATGCCACACTGTCGGAGGGTCAGTACTGAGGGAGTGCCACACTGTCGGAGGGTCAGTACAGAGGGAGTGCCGCACTGTCGGAGGGTCAGTACTGAGGGAGTGCCACACTGTCAGAGGGTCAGTGCTGAGGGAGTGCCGCACTATCGGAGGGTCAGTGCTGAGGGAGTGGGCACTGTTGGAGGGTCAGTGCTGAGGGAGTGGGCACTGTCGGAGGGTCAGTGCTGAGGGAGTGCCGCACTGTCAGAGGGTCAGTACGGTTAAGTCTCATGAGAGGTGGGGTGTACTGTTCAGGCAATGAAGCTTCACGATTCCTAAAAAAGTTAATGTTCTTCAAAAGGAAGCAGAATTCTCCAACTGAACTGTCTTTTCACTCCAGTACTTAATAAGAATTACTATTGATTACAAATGGATAGACTCTATCAGTGGGTTAATAGTTATCAACCATCGACACATAACATTACTGATAAAACTCTGGAACATGTAAAATTCGCTGTCTACACAGAGAGACGGACCGACACAGAAAAACATATACATTATGGATGGAAAGAAGGAATTGGAAGGTAATTGAATAGTCCCTGTCCTTGGGGTTTGCTTAGATAGACTCATAGAGTCATACAGCACCGAAACAGACCCTTCGGTCCAACAGATCCATGCCAACCACGTTCCTAAACTAATCTAGTTGCATTTAGCTGCATTTGGCCTATATCCCTCCAATCCTTTCCTATTCGTGTACCTGTACAAATGTCTTTTCGATGTTGGAACTGTACCTGCATCTCCCGGTTCCTCTATCAGCTCATTCTACACATGAACCGTGGCTTGTCAGAAAATGCTGCTCCTTAATCTTCTTTCTTTCAGTTGATTGCAGGAGGCATAAGGGAGCTAGTTCACTAATATAATGTTTCTTAGTAATGGTTAATAAAACACAGGTTACAGCAACAATTGGGGGAAGATAAAATTGCTCTCTTCAGGCTTGGGTTGCTTTTCACTGCAGAACAAAAACAGCTCCTTCCCTTCCAGAAGTCCAGTGGCTTCTGACCTGAATGTTTACACCCACATGCTGTTCAGTTACCTGGGAGTTACTCACATATTTGATGGTAGGGAGGAGACTTTTGTCATCAATATCTAATCATTGTTTCACAGACCAATCAGTTACTTGTTGCCAGCCGAATCTCCATTGGTTCACAGGCCCCTGGCTCCAACTTGTCTGTAATGAGATTTTTCCCCACTGCTTGAACCAATGGCTGTGTGAAAAACATTTATAATGAGTGTCTGGTAACTTGCTTTTAAAAAGTGTCACAATCCTTCAACAATCCTTGGTTTTTAAAACAGCCCTTTTCCAATTTCACTCCACAATCAAAATATGGAAAAGTAAGAAGGTGTGGAAAAGTTAGTACCAAGTGAGCACACACTTTACCTTTGTTTGTATAACACTATGTTCTGTTGTCAGAATTCAATCTGTAAATTCAGAGACAGAAACAGTTCGACTCCTTGTCCAAATTATTCTACACCCATGAATAGCCTTCAAATTATGAATATTTCTGCCTATGTGAATGGACATCCATCAGTGATGGACCTTGAATTTAACCTGTGTGTGTGAGAAATGTGGAATGATCACCTGCTCCCCAGAGATCCTGAGATAGTAGGACTGCCCTACAAAGGTGGAGGTTGGGTAAACTGGGCTGGAATTCTCTAGAATTTAAAAGAATGAGAGGTGATTTCACTGGAAAACATGAAAGGGATAGAGATGGTAAATGTAGGTACAGTGATTGAACCTGTTTAGGGGAGTCGAGAACCTGGGGCACAATTTAAAGATCTGAGATGAGAAGAATTTTTTTAAATTCAGTGTTGTGAATGTTTTGAATTCTTGACCACGGAGAACTTTGGAAGTTTAGTTTTGAGTCTGTTTTAGGTAGAGTTTGATAGATTTCTGATTCCCAGTGGCAGTGAGGGTCAAAGATATTCATGTTTTTGATGACCATATTAAATGGCAGGGAAGGCTCAATGACCTGAATGGCCTCTTCCTGTTTCTCTGTTCCTACCTTAAAAGATATTCATCGTGTTGATAAAACCTTTGCAGAGTTATTCTGGAAATGTCCTGGACATCTATTCATTGGGCTAATTACATTTCTACCGTGAATGTCAGTAACACAGAATTATCTGTGGCATCAGCAGAGAGGAGAATGTCAAAGAGCTAAATCAAAGGCCACGCCTTGAATGGAATAAACTGCTCCCAGCTCCCCTTAAGAAAATGTCCATGTGACTTATCCTTTCCCTTATCCGTCAAAACTCCAGCAGTTTCCTTCAGAATCGAACTGAGGCAGAACACATTAAAGGGATTAACCCTTTAATCATTCTTTGGCTATCATACAGGCACAGGCAGATACTTGTAGGGGGAGAATTGCATTTCCAGTGCTCTGGGCTTAGAACCTCTTCACCAGCTGCACCCATCAGAAACTGTAACTGACACGGCACTCCCTGAAGCAAAGTACTCATTGGTTGTAACATCCGCCTGAGACAGGGAGCTAGAACACAAACTGGGCGAGGGTCCCAGGGAATGGGCTGGGCGAGGGTCCCAATGTACAGGCTGGGCGAGGGTCCCGGGGAACGGGCTGGGCGAGGGTCCCAAGGAATGGGCTGGGCGAGGGTCCCGGGGAACGGGCTGGGTGAGGTTCCAAGGAACCGGCTGGGCGTGGATCCGGGAGCACATGCTGGGTGAGGGTCCCGGGGAACGGTCTGGGCGAGGGTCCCAAGGAATGGGCTGGGCAAGGGTCCCAGGGCATGGGCTGGATGAGGGTCCACACGGTGTCACACACACACAGAGTGACACAGAGACACACATACAGTGAGACACACACAGTGACAGATTCCGCTGTTTCTGAGCCGGTCCTTGGCCCCACCCCCTGTGCTGATCCTGTTTTCTGATTGGTGGAGCTCCCCCTCCACCGCCCCCCCCACGTCTCCCGGGAATTCCGGGGTGGGCACCACGATCGGGGTGCGCAGGACCCAAGCGCGGTACTGGGGCGGGCGTTTCTCAACCGGGTCCAGGCCGGGGAAGGGGAGCCGGTCCCCCCCCCCCCCCACCCGCCACTCTCTCTCTAACCCCTACCCCCCACTCACTCTCTCTGTCCCCCCACTCCCCCACACACTCTCTCTCTCTCTGACCCCCAACCCCTCACTCACTCTCTCTCTCTCTCCCTCTCCGTGTAGGTCCGGGCCTGATGTTGCGGAGCCGCTGTCTGAGGAGCCCCCTCACCCCCCGAGGGGGAGCTTGAAGGTGGGTCACAGCCAGAGCCCCCTACCCCCCGGGGCTGGGGGTGGGTGACACAGAGCCCCCCTACCCCCCGGGGATGGGGGTGGGTGAGAGCAGGAGCCCCCTAGCCCCCGGAGGTGGGGGTGGGTCTCAGCAGGAGCCCCCGGGGGTGGGGGTGGGTCACAGCAGGAGCCTGTCTGCTCCCCCCTGTTACCAGCTTCATCGCTGTCCGTTGCCGGGAAAGTTTCTGATTTTCCCCCTGTGCGGGGCACGCTCCGGTTCGGGGTGTCACTGCATTTCTACAGAGAGTTGCCTCAGTGCAGACATTGCCAAAGGACAGGATTGGATGAAAAACTACCACCTGGGGCTCTCAGTCACTGAGTGAGACTTCAGCTGGATCTGGGTTTACAAAATAATACCAGAGCCCGACAGATTGAGACTGACTTGCAGCTAAACCGCGGCTGAGTTTATCATGAACAGGCTCATTGACTCCAGACCATATTAAAGGCAGCTTTCTGAAGAAGTAATACCGGACTCGAAATGTTACTAACTCTCTTTCTCTCTCCCTCCGTGGAAATGCGGCCAGACCCGCTGAGTTTCTCCAGCACTTTGTGTCCTTGTGTCAGATTTCGATCATCTGTATTCTGCTGTAATTTGCGGAGTTTAGATCTGATCCGTTGGCTGTGGGATCGCTTAGCTTTGGCTATCACTTGCTGCTTTCGCTGTTTGGTGGCTTCACCAGGTGGACACCTCATCCTCAGGTGTGCCTGGTGCTACTCCTGCCATGCCCTCCTGCACCCTCCATTGGACCAGGGTTGATCCCCTGGCTTGATGGTAATAGAATTGATTCCTGGGAAAGCAGGACTGATGTATGAAGAGAGATTGAGTTGGTTAGGGTTATTTTCACGGGAGGTTATGGACAGATGCAACTGCAGCTGGCAGATTGGTAAGGCTGAGGTCAAGCATGTTTTTCCCTCTTGTTGGTTCCCTCACCACCTACCACAGCTATGTCCTTTAGGACCCGACCAGTTCGATCAGTCGTACTGCTGCCGAGCCACTCTTGGTGGTGGATATTGAAATTCCCCACCCAGAGTACATTTTGTGCCCTTGCCACCCTCAGCGCTTCCTCTAAGTGTTGCTCAACGTAGAGGAAGAATTTATCAAATAACTGTGTCCAGAATTTGATAACCTTTTGATTTTGACTGAAATATTTGGACAAGGTCAAAAGTCACATGACACCAGATTATAGTCCAACAAGTCTATTTGAAATCATAAGGTTTCAGAGTTGTCAGGAGCATGTGATGAAGGAGCAGGGCTCAGAAAGCTTGTGTTTTGAAATAAACCTGTTGGACTATGACCTGGCGTTGTGTGACTTCTGACTTTGTCCACCCCAGCCCAACACCGGCGCCTCCACACATCAGGAATAGTTGAATGAAGTAAGTGGGACTTAAGGATCATTGAATGGTCAACCATGACAGAGCAGGCTGAAGGGGCTGAATGGAACTAATGGTCTGAGGCTTCAATTTCTTGATAAATGAAGAGACTGACAGAGCTGCCAGTTAGAAGGAACTGTCTAAAGTAGATGGGAACAGAAAGTTTCAAAAGGCCAGAGATAAATTCAGCAAATGGGCAGATGAGTTAATTGAAGGGAAGGTCACTCCCTTTCAAAGGCAAGGAAGACAAATTAAAATATTTACTCAATGCTGAGAAATGACTGTTTGTGAATGGGTAAAGAGATTTCAAAGTTAATTTTGGAACTAACTGACAGGTGCAGAAAGACAGTTGGCATTTCTCCCAGGGGCTAAAACTGGAACAGATGGTAGTTACTGATGTTTTACAAAACTTTTGTCTGTCCCCGCTAAGATTTTGATTACAAGCTTCAGGCAAGAAATACCGACTTTGGAGACGGTACAACACAGATTTACCAGAATAAGAATAGAGCTAGGATTTGTTAAGTTAGGAGACCAGGTTGCATAGAGTAAAAAGGAACATAGGATTTAGGAATAGGAGCAGGCAGTTCAGCCCCTTGACTCTGCTATGGAACTTGATACATTTTTTTGAAGCTGTAATTGATTTAAAGTATCTCATATTCACCACACTACAACACATCCCAATTCAAGCAAGAAACTCTGCCGCCCAATTATATGTGGTGTGCTGACATTAGCAGTTTGTAAAATGTCCAGTTTTATTTTTGTGTTCTTCCACGGGGACATGAAGCTGTTAGACCCATGTCTGCCAGTCTGATCGGGCGCTTCTGTCTGTTTGTTCAGTTTTACACAGAAGACTTTGCTTTCTCTTTTGCAGAGGATTGAAAAGGCAGTTAATTAATTCCACCAGAATTAATTCATTGGGAATGAGCTCTGGAGATGAGGGAAGGTAAGTTGTGCACTGTTCCTGATTTAACACATGTCTGTCTCCAGAGCAGATTCTGTTCAGTATGACTGGGCTTCTGGGACAATGGCAAGATTTTGCACTGTAGTGACCCAGTGCCCCCACCCCTGCCCCCACCCCCACTGCCACCGCCACCCCCCCCAATTTTGGTCTTTCACCACCTGTCCCTGTGGATGTTCACTGATGTTTGCACAATGTTCAGCACCATTTCATGATTACTCAGATACTGAAGCAGGCCATTTTCAAATGCGATAGGATCTGGACAATATCCAGGCTTGGGATGACAAATGGCAAGTAACATTTGCGCCACACAAATGCCAGGCTATGACCATCACCAATAAGAGGTAAACTAACCACCGCCCCTTGACATTCAATGGCGTTACCATCACTGAATCCCCCACTATCAACATCCTGGGGGTTATCATTGACCAGAAACTCAACTGGACTCACCACATAAACACAGTGGCTACAAGAGCAGGTCAGAAGCTGGGAATCCTGCAGCTAGTAACTCACCTCCTGACTCCCCAAAACCTGTCCCACCATCTATAGTGCACAAGTCAGGAGTGTGATGGAATACTCCCCACTTGCCTGGATGGGAGCAGCCCCAACAACGCTCAAGAAACTTAACACCATCCAGGATAAAGCAGCTGCTTCACTGGCCCCACATCCATAAGCATCCACTCCCTCCCCTACTGACGCTCAGTAACAGCAGTGTGTACTATGTACAGGATGCTCTACAGAAATTCTCCAAAGATCCTCAGGCAGCACCTTCCAAACCCACGTCCACTTCCATCTAGAAGGACAAGGGTAGCAGATACATGGGAACACCACCCCCCTGCAATGTTCCCTCTGAGCCACTCACCATCCTGACTTGGAAATATATCACTGTTCTCTCAGTGTCGCTGGATCAAAATCCTGGAATTCCCTCCTTAAAGGCATTATGAGTATCTTTACCCCCTAAGGGCTGTAAAATTTCCAGAAGGTAGCTCACAACTGCCATCTCCAGGATGTTTAGTGATAGGCAGTCAATGCTGGCCAAGTCAGTGATGCCCACATTATGAGCAAATGACAAAAGATCCTGTCCATTATGTCTGCATGCAGCATGGTTGCTTCTGCTGTAAATTTATATCAATTCCAACGCAAACATTTTATTGGGGTAGGTGACAGCCTAGTAGTATTATTGCTAGACTATTAATCCAGAGACCCAGATAATATTTTAGGGCCCTCAAATCCTGCCACTGCAGATGGTGTAATTTGAATTAAATAATAATCTGGAATTGAGAATCTTGTGATGACTGTGAATCCATAGTCGATTGTCAGAAAAACCCATCTGGGTTCACTAACGTCCTTTAGGGAAGGAAACTGCCATCCTTACCTGGTCTGGCCTACATGTGACTCCAGACCCACAGCAATATGCTTTGACTCTTAACTGCCCTCTGGACAATTAGGGATGGGCAATAAATGCTGCCTTTCAGTGATTCCCACATCCCATGAATGAATTAAAATTTAAAAAAATTCTAACTGAAAGCTCCTGGAGTAGGTGTTAGACACAAGGAAGAGATGGAGGAAATAGGTTGTACGGGGAAGCTCGGGAAATGACTAGGTGTATGAGGTGAATGTTATTGGTTTTTGGGATATTTTACCTGATGCAGCAATGTTTATGTTAGTCCTGGTGACATCATGCACTAGGCAGATGTCAGAGGGTTATCACTGAAATATTGTGTCTCTTAAAGATATATTGACATTCTGATTTTGACACCTAACACAGCAGGGGCAGGTGAATTGTGGAATGCAGAGGGGGAACAGCAAGTCATTTGTCATCTTTATATGGTTTTCAACATCAATTATTTTCACTTTTAGCACAGCTCCCACAAAACTCATCATCAGTTTCTCTTATACTTTCCAGAAGCAGAGCCAGTACAAAGTGGCTTCTCCTCAATGCAAGACCAGTCCCATTCTGCTAGAACCAGGATCAAGTAGATGTGTTAACAGTAGAATGATATCGCTCTGATGCTTGATGGATTAAACATGCAGGCTCTGAGGAGGTATTGGGAGAAATGCCTATTGGCAGAGTTCAGCTGAAACATGATGGAGAAAGATCCCATGGTCGGTGTCATCACAGCTTTCTTGCTGTCTCTGTGAAATGAATGTACCTGCAGTTTATTTCCTGAAATGCTGCATATCTGTGTATTTAGTTTTGTGATTAAAGGCTTTCCTCCACTGACTGCATCCTTTTTTCATTGTATTATTTGTGATCTTCCCAGGTGAAGTTTGGGGTCAGTCCTGCATAATCCTGGGGTCTGTCATCCTTGCTCTTACAAAGCCCTCCTACAGAAGGAATATCAATCACTGAATATAGATTGAGCTCCATTTCAAAATCTCTTTGACTTGGATCTTGTGTTGGGATCAATTCAACTGATATCCCATCCAGAACTATTGAAATTCCCCAAAATGCATTTTGTTTCTGATATTGGAGTGGGTTCCAATCTGATGCTGTTCCTGGAGAGTTTATGTCACTGTGTGGTCTGCCTTCGCATCTCTACCAGGCAGGTTCATAATGTTGATGAGAAAGGTTAACTGATCCAATTGTTATTGAGTGAAGTAGTGGATGTTCAATGTCATTGACGTTGCATCAGCAAAGCTTTGAGTTTTACTTCAGTCTCTCGTATTGAAAACTGCTGAAAGGCAGCCTGTCACTAATTGGTTGATGCCCAACGATCAGGTTTATTGTTTTTTTTCCAAAGCACCACCACTGCACCATAAGAACCTTATGGTTACCTCTGAGGAATTTAGCAATGACAGAGGATTGGCTGATGAAACAGAAATGGGGATAACTCAGGAATGAAGACTAGTGACAAAAACAGAAGTTGCTGGGAAAGCTCCCCAGTTCTGGCAGCATCTTTGAAGAAAAGTCAGAGTTGACGTTACAAGTCCAGTCATCTTTCCTCAATGGACCCGAAACGTTAACTCTGACTTTAATATCCCTTTAATAACCCTTTAATATCCCACCCACTCTTTCCTGATTTGATACCATGCAATATTCCTCTTTTCCTTCAGTTAGCGAATCGCTGTGCAAGATTTAAACCTTGTATCCCAATAGATAGATGAGAACACCACCCCCTGCAAGTTCCCTCCAAGCTACTCATCATCCTGACTATACTGCTGTTCCTTCAGTGTCACCAGATCAAAATCCTGGAATTCCCTCCCAAAGGGCATTATGGTCAACCCACAGCGCATGGACTGTAGTGATGTTCTGTAAAAATGTGTTAGGTATCTCTGATTGCATCACAGTTAAATGTGGAGCAATATCTTAGATTACAGATCTATGTTGAAGGATTATTTGAGAAACTTTGGAAGGTCTAGATTTACTAATTTATTAAAACAAAGAACTGCGGATGCTGAAAATCTGAAACAAAAACAGAAATTGCTGGAGAAACTCCAGTAGGTTTGACAGCATCTTTGGAGAGAAAACAGTTAATGTTTCAGATCCAGTGATCTGCCTTCAGTTCTGATTGAAGAATTATAGTTTATGAGTTTAAATATTTTCAGTAACAGTTGTTCTCACTGATTCTGAAGCTGCAGATTTAGCATTCATAAGGTTTTGTGTGTTAGTTCAGGAAAACATGTCATGCACTGATCTCTTCTGGCAAGATTTGATTCGTTCGAAGCTTTCAAGATGATTTTACATCCACCATCTGCTGCCCAATGAGCTGCTTCATGACATCTTCAGGCTGGGGATGGTATTAGAGACCTTACCTAGTTAGGTCATTGTTAATGCTGTGATCCAAACATGGCGATTGTCGGGGGATGAAGCTGGTTAATACAAATCCCCACAAACTCTCATTCAATCCTGTCACAATCAATAAATCACCACATCTCATCCAATCACACAACTCACTCTGTTTAAATCTATATGTTCACATCCAATGCACTCGATTTAAACCTAATCACAGCAGTGATTTGTTCTGATTCATTTATTTGGATTCTCATAAACTATAAAAAAACCCTCTTAATTCAATGAAGGATTGCATGCTCGGTTTGTTTTCTATATCCTCCCAAATTATTTCATTTAGTCCAAGATGATTCTGTTTCTACAGGTCCAATTACCCCAACGTCCCAAGGTCCTGTCTCAGTAAAGCTGTGCTTTGGAATTCTATCCGTCCCCAGCCCCAACCCCCAAACAGCAATGTGATAATGACCTGAGATAACAAGGTATAGAGCTGGATGAACACAGCAGGCCAAGCAACATCATAGGAGCAGGAAGCTTTCCTGGTCCTATGATGCTGCTTGGCCTGCTGTGCTCATTCAGCTCTACACCTTGTTATCTTGGATTCTCCAGCATCTGCAGTACCTATTATCTCTCATGTGGTAATGACCCGATCATTTGTTTGTGATAAATTCTGACATTGAGACATGACTAAAATTCCCCCACTTGACTTCAAAATAGTGTCATGGGATCTTTCTTACACCCCATCCCCCTACCCCCAACAGGTTTGACAGGACCTTGGTTTAATGCCTATTCCATAAGACAGCATCTTTGACTGAGCAGCACTTCCTCAGTACACTTGCTGTCCCACTCTGGGTACCATTATCCAAATCACAGCCCTCAAATTCTGCCATATCCTCTCGCTTTCTAATCCTACATTTCCCCTCTCTTAAACCTTCCTCCCTGTAATTCCATGGGGGTCAGAGTCTGGGAGGTGAGGCAGGGAAGGTGGATTACACTTGGGGATGAGTGTATCTGCCTGCCAGGGGCCTGGCCTGGCCTGGCACCAGGAGATTAACTCAGAACAGGGCAGGTCACTTGAGGGGGTTAACCACAGAGATCCCATTGCCCCTATTCACAGAAATGAAGGGGTAAAGAAAGTCAAGGGGAGGGGCTGTACAGGCATACATTGGGTTTTAAACTGGGGAAGAGTGAATTCTGTGGGTTAATGGAGTGAGAGGCTGATGTTGAGGATCTCAGGAGCAGGGAAAGAAAACCTTTCACGATGGACAGCATACTATAACTTCCATTGTCAATGATGTGTTTGAGGAGAGCAGCAGCGAAGGGGATGCATGTGTAAGGGTCACTTTTCCATAAACTCATTGTGTGATGACAACACAGGCTCCCAGGCTATGTACTCCTTGAGCAACCCAATGGCATTGACCCTCCCTCAGACACAGACCCTGCAGGGAACTCTCCCTCAGACGCAGTCCCTGCAGGGAGCTCTCCCTCAGACACAGTCGCTGCAGGGAACTCTCTCCCAGACACAGGCACTGCTGGGAACTCTCCCTCAGACACAGTCCCTGCTGGGAATACTCTCTCAGACACTATCCCTGCTGGGAGATCTCCCTCAGACATAGTCCCTGCTGGGAACTCTCTGTCAGACAAAATCCCTGCTGGGAACACTCTCTCAGACATAGTCCTTGCTGGGAATTCTCTCTCAGACTCAGGCCCTGCTGGGAACTCTCCTTCAAACATAGGCCCTGCTGGGATCTGTCCCTCCGACACAGGTCCTACTGGGAACTCTCCCTCAGACACAGTCCCTGCTGGGAACACTCTCTCAGACACAGTCCCTGCTGGGAACTCTCTCTCAGACACAGTCCCTGCTGGGAACTCTCTCTCAGACGCAGTCCCTGCTGGGAACCCTCCCTCAGACGCAATCCCTGCTGGGAACTGTCCCTCAGACACAGTCCCTTCTAGGAACTCTCCCACAACATAGTCCCTTCTGGGAACTCTCCCTCAGATGCAGTCCCTGCTGGGAACTCTCCCTCAGACACAGTCCCTGCTGGGAACTGTCCCTCCGACACAGCCCCTGCTGGGAACTCTCTCTCAGACACAGTCCCTTCTGGGAACTGTCCCTCAGGCACAGGCACTACTGGGAACTCTCCCTCCGACACAGCCCCTGCTGGGAACTCTCTCTCAGACACAGTCCCTTCTGGGAACTGTCCCTCAGGCACAGGCACTACTGGGAACTCTCCCTCAGGCACAGTCCCTGCTGGGAACTCTCTCTCAGACACAGGCCCAGCTGGAAACTGTCCCTCAGACACAGACTCTGTTGGGAACTCTCCCTCAGACGCAGACTCTGGTGGGAACTCTCCTTCAGACACAGTCCCCGCTGGGAACTCTCCCTCAGACACTGTCCCTGCTGGCAACTGTCCCTCAGACACCGTCCCTGCTGGAAAATGTCCCTCAGTCACAGTTCTTGCTGGGAACTCTCCCTCAGACACAGTCCCTGCTGGGAATCCTCCCTTAGACACCATCCCTGCCGGAACAATTCCTCAGACACAGATCCTGGTGGGGAATGCTCCCTCAGACACAGTCCTACTGGGAACTCTCCCTCAGACACAGACTCTGGTGGGGAAAGCTCCCTCAGACACCGTCCCTGCTGGGAATTGTCCCTCAGATACAGGCCCTGCTGGGAACTCTCACTCAGACGCAGTCCCTGCTGGGAACTCTCCCTCAGACACAGTTCCTGCTGGGAACTGTCCCTCAGACACAGTCCCTGCTGGGGAACTCTCACAGGAACTCTTGGTCTCACCAATGTAGCGGAGGCCGCATTGGGCGCAGCTTTTGCAATAGACCACTTTGACGAATGTGCAGGTGAACCCCTGTCTGATGTGAAAGGTTTGTTTCGTGCGTTGGATGGAGGTGAGGGGGTAGGTATAGGGGCAGGTGTAGCACTTCGTGCTTGTGTTTCCGTCATTAAAGAACATGTGCAGCCTCATGTGAAAATGTTTTGGTAACGAACCCCCTAGTTAACCAACTGCAAAAATTAAATGTAAAATCTACCAAGGCACGTTCCTGGGGTCTGATCTATCCCAGTGTTAGTATCTACTGGCATTATAACAGAAAAGTGAGATTTGATCAAGGCAAGGCACTCAATGCGGTGTAAATGAGCTTCCAATAAGTGTTTGATATAACTAACTTTTTGAACAAAATTCTAGCTCATGGAATAGAAGGGGTGACAGCAACACAATGACCAGTATGATAGGAAATAGAGATAGTGGGAACTGCAGATGCTGGAGAATCCGAGATAACAAGGTGTGGAGCTGGATGAACACAGCAGGCCAAGCAGCATCATAGGAGCAGGAAAGCTTGACGTTTCGGGCCTAGACCCTTCATCAGAAATGGGGGAGGGAAAGAGGGTTCTGAAATAAATAGGGAGAGAGGGGGAGGCGGATACAGGATGGATAGAGGAGCAGGTGGGTGGAGAGCAGACAGACAAGTCAAGGAGGCAGGGATGGAGCCAGTAAAGGTGAGTGTAGGTGGGGAGTTAGGGAGGGGATAGGTCAGTCCAGGGAGTACGGACAGGTCAAGAGGGCGGGATGAGGTTAGTAGGCAGGAGATGGGGATGGGGCTAGAGGTGGGAGGAGGGGATAGGTGGGAGGAAGGACAGGTTAGGGAGCCGGGGACAAGCTGGGCTGGTTTTGGGATGCGGTTGGGGGAGGGGAGATTTTGAAGCTTGTGACGTCCACATTGATATCATTGGGCTGCAGGGTTCCCAAGCGGAATATGAGTTGCTGTTCCTGCAACCTTCAGGTGGCATCATTGTGGCACTGCAGGAGGCCCAGGATGGACACGTTGTCTAAGGAGTGGGCGGGGGAGTTGAAATGGTTTGTGACTTGTAATATGGTGCACTGCCCTCTATATTGCTGAGGCTAGATGCCAACTCTCCGACACCTCCTCTTACCGCCCCCTTGATCATGACCCCACCCCCGACCACCAAACCATCATCTCCCAAACCATCCACAACCTCATCACTTCAGGTGACCTCCTACCCACAGCCTCCAACCTCAACATTCCCCAACCCCGCACCGCCCGTTTCTATCTCTTTCCCAAAATCCACAAACCTGACTGCCCTCGTCGACCCATTGTCTCCGCCTGCTCCTGCCCCACCGAACCTTTCTCTACTTATCTCGACCCCATTTTCTCCCCCTCCCCGGGGTCCCGAAACTCCCCACCTACGTCCGTGACACCACCCACTCCGTCCACCTCCTCCACAACTTCCGATTCCCCGGTCCCCAACACCTCATCTTTACCATGGACGTCCAGTCCCTATACACCTGCATTCTGCTTCTTCCTGTCCTGCAGGCCTGACCAGCCCCTCTCCACTGACACCCTCATCTGCTTAGCTGAACTTGTCCTCACCCTCAACAACCTCTCTTTCAATTCCTCCCACTTCCTACAGACAAAGCCATGGGTACCCGCATGGGCCCAAGCTATGCCTGCCTCTTTGTAGGTTATGTGGAACAATCCCTCTTCCGTACCTACATTGGCCCTAAACCCCACCTCTTCCTCTGTTACATTGATGACTGTATCAGCGCCGCCTCGTGCACCCACGAGGAGCACGAACAGTTCATCCACTTCACCAACACCTTCCACCCCAACCTGAAATTCACCTGGACCGTTGCTGATACCTCTTTCTCCTTCCTGGACCTCTCTGTCTCCATCTCTGGCATCCATCTGGAAACCGATATCTATTTCAAGCCCACTGACTCCCACAGGTACCTAGAATACACCTCCTCTCACCCACCTTCCTGCGAAAAGGCCATCCCCTATTCCCAATTCCTTCGCCTCCGCCGCATCTGCTCCCGAGATGAGGCATTTCATTCCTGCACATCCCAGATATCCTCGTTTTTCAAGGACCCCAACATCCCCCCACAGTGGTCGAAAACACCCTCGACCGTGTCTTTCGCATTTCCCACAACACATCCATCACACCCCGTCCCCGCAATAACAACCAAAACAGAATCCCCCTCGTCCTCACCTACCACCCCACCAACCTCCGGATCCATCGCATCAGCCTCTGACACTTCCGACATCTGCAAACCAACCCCACCACCAAAGACATTTTTCAGTTCCTACCCTTATCTGCCTCCCGCAGGGACCACTCTCTCTGTGACTCCCTTGTCCGCTCCACACTCCCCTCCAGCCCCACCACACCCGGCACTTTTCCCTGCAACCACAGGAAGTGCTGCACCAGCCCCCACACCACCTCCCTCACCCCCATCCCAGACCCCAAGAAAACCTTCCACATCAAGCAGATGTTCACCTGCACATCTGCCAATGTGATATACTGCATCCGCTATTCCAGTTGTGGCCTCCTCTACATCGGGGAAACCAAGCGAAGGCTTGGGGACTGCTTTGCAGAACACCTACGCTCGGTTCACAACAAACGAATGCACCTCCCAGTCCTTCTGTCCTTCCTCCCACCTATCCCCTCCTCCCACCTCAAGCCCCACCCCCATCTCCTACCTACTAACCTCATCCCGCCCCCCTTGACTTGTCTGTCCTCCCTGGACTGACCTATCCCCTCCCTAACTCCCCAGCTACACTCACCTTTACTGGCTCCATCCCCACCTCTCTGACCGGTCTGTCTTCCCTCCACCTATCCTCTCCTCTATCCATCTTCTATCCGCCTCCCCCTCTCTCCCTATTTATTTCAGAACCCTCTTCCCCTCCCCCATTTCTGAAGAAGGGTCTAGGCCCGAAACATCAGCCTTCCTGCTCCTCTGATGCTGCTTGGCCTGCTGTGTTCATCCAGCTCTACACCTTGTTATCTCCGATAGGAAATGGCATTGTGATTAACTGATTCCTTTGGCTGAGAGGAAGGTTTGTTTTGGAGTCCTGAAAGAAAACAAAAAGTTTTGGAGAAACTCAGCAGCATCTGTGAAAAGAAACAGAATTAATGTTTCACGTCAGTGACATTTCATCGGAAGTGAAATAGCTGTTGGAGGATGGTGGTTATACTGATGACAGCGTGAGATGTAGGGTGGGGAACATAAAGAACACATGGAAATGGAGCCCAGAGAGAGAGAGACAGAGAGACAGAGAGAGGGAGCCACAGAGAGAGAGACAGAGAGAGAGAAAAGAGATAGGCAAGCTTGAGGAACAACATCTCATCATTTCTCCTTGCTACCTAGGCACCTCACAGACTTCGGGATTTAACATTGGGTTTAACAATTTCAGAATGTGATGACCCTCCTTATCTCTACACAGAGAGCGGTGGGTGTGTGTGTGGAATGCGCTGCCGGCAGTGGTAGCAGAGTCAGATACTTTAGGGACATTTGAGTGACTCTTGGGTAGGCAAATGGATGATAGTAAAATGTAGGGTATGCAGGGTAGTTCGATCTTAGAGTAGGATAATAGGTTGGCACAACATCGTGGGCCGAAGGGCCTGTACTGTGCTGTATTGTTCTATGTTCTATCTCCGTTAGCCTTCCTCCATATCTTTAGGTCCTCTGTTTTACGTGTTTCTCCTTGCACAGCCAAACCCATTTTCAACTATTCACACTTCTCCTTCGCCCCAGAGATAAAAGGTACTGCAGATGCTGGAGAATCCGAGATAACAAGGCGTGGGGCTGGATGAACACAGCAGGTCAAGCAGCATCATAGGAGCAGGAAAACTTGACGTTTCGGGCCTAAACCCTTCATCAGAAATGGGGGAGGGGAAGAGGGTTCTGAAATAAATAGGGAGAGAGGGGGAGGCGGATAGAGGATGGATAGAGGAGAGGATAGGTGGAGAGGAGGTTCGCCCCAACCTAGATTTATCATTGCCGGCTTATTAACAGCTTTCTCTTTGTTTGCCTTTCCCTTTCCTCTCTCCCTCTCTCTCTCTCTCTCTGTCTCTCTCTCTCTCTCTCTCTCTCTCCCTGCGCCCCCCCCATGCCTCTCTGGCTCTCTCTCTCTCTGTCTGTCTCTCTCTCGGCACTGTCTTCATGTCTTCCATTTATTATCCTCCACCACTCTGTCATCAGCATAGAGACCACCCTTTCCCAGCTAGATTTAGTTCTGACAACGGGTCACTGTTCCTCTTTCGATAAATGTTGCCAGACCAGCTGTGTTTCCCCAACATGTTCTGTTTTTGTTACAGATTTCCAGCATCCACAGCTCTTTGTATTTATTTCTGCACTGGAGTTGCCCAGGGGTCATTGTTAAGTTTGTTACTTGGCTGGACAATGATCTTAATGACTTGGACCATTGTGAACAAAGTGCTATTCACAGTTTGCGAATGGTACAAACATTGGAAACATCAGGAGAATGTGAAGAGAGCAGTACTGAACTTCAAAGTTCAGTAGTAGTTTCAGAGATAGTAGGAACTGCCGATGCTGGAGAATCTGAGGTAACAAGGTGTAGAGCTGGATGAACACAGCAGGCCAAGCAGCGTCAGAGGAGCAGGAAAGCTGATGTTTCAGGCCTCCTTTTCATCCTTTTCTGAAGAAGGGTCTAGGCCCGAAACATGAGCTTTCCTGCTCCTATGATGCTGCTTGGCCTGCTGTGTTCATCCAGCTCTACACCTTGTTATTCTCAAAGTTCAATAGATGTGTTGATGGAGGCGGTAGGTCCGGTGGCAGATGCAGATCAATGTAGAGAATTGTGAAGTGAATCATATTGGTAGGACGGACATGAAGAGACAATATCAAATGAAGAGAACAATATGGAGGTGGATTCCACAGGACGTCTCAAAAGAGAGCAAATATATAGGAAAGTGAGGAATTCAGAGGGCTATAGAGTTAGGGCTGGAGAATGGGACTAACTGGGAAGCTCTTTTGGGAACTGGTATGGACATGGTGGGTTGAATGGCCTCCTATACTGTAAAATTCTATAATTCTGAGAAAGGGCGCAGGAGCAGAGGGACCTGGCTTTACATGTGTCCATGTCATTAAGGTTAACAACATAATTAATAATATTTACATGATAGGCCATAAGGTATAGGAGCAGAATTAGGCCATTCAACCCATCAATTCTGTTTCACCTTTGGACCATAGCTGAGCTGTTTCTCAACCCCACTCTCCTGCCATCTCCCTGTACCCCTTGATCCCCCTTTACTAATCAAGAACCTGTCTACCTCTGTCTTAAATACACTCAATGACTTGGCCTCCACAGCCCTCTGGGGGAATGAGTCCCACAGATTCCCCACCCCCTGGCTGAAGAAATTCCTCCTCATCTCAGTTCTAAAGGGTTGTCCCTTCACTCTAGAATTTGAATTCAGTAAAGAATCTGGAATAAAGAGTCTAAAGGTGACCATTAAACCATCGTCAATTGTCAGGGAAAAAACCCATCTGGTTCACTAATGTCCTTTAGGGAAGGAAATCTACCATCCTTACCTGGTCTGGCCTACATATGACTCCAGACCCACAATGAAATGATTGACTCTTAACTGCCCTCTGGGCAATTAGGGATGGGCAATAAATGCTGGACTAGCCAGCGATGCCCTTATCCCGTGCATGAATAAAAAGAAAACACTGTTGCTGTGCCCCTGGGTCCTAGTCTGTGGTGGAAATATCTTCCCCATCTGGCCTCTCAGTATTCTGTGAGTTTCAATGACATGCCCCTCATGCAGCGAGTACAGATCCAGAGTCTTCAACTGCTCCTCATATGACAAGCCCTTTATTCCTGAGATCATTCTTGTAAACGCCCTCTGGCCCTCCCTCCAAAGGCAGCACCTTCCTTAGATATGGGGCTCAAAACTGCTCACAATATTCCAAATGTGGTCTACCAGAGCCTTATGCAGCGTTAGCAGTATATTCCCTGCTCTTGTATTCTAACCCTCTTGAAATTAGTGCTAACATTGCATTTGCCTTCCTAACTGCCAACTGAATCTGCATGTGAACCTTAAGAGAATCCTGAACCAGGACTCCCAAGTCCCTTTCTGCTTCACATTTAGAAGTCTTTCCCCATTTAGAAAATATTCTACGCCTCTATTCTTCCTGCCAAAGTGCATAACCTCACATTTTCCAACATTGTATTCCATCTGCTACTTCTTTACCCACACTCCCAGCCTCTCCAAATCCTTCTTCAGCCTCCCTACTTCCTCAACACTACCTGTCCCTCCACCTATCGTTGTGTCATCTTCAAACTTAGCAACAATGCCCTCAGTTCCTTTGTCCAGATCGTTAATGCATAACATGAATAGCTATGGTCCCAATACTGACCCGTGTGGAACTCCACTAATCGCTGGCTGCAATCCTGAAAAAGAGCCCCTTTACCCCACTCTCTGCCAGGCAGCCAATCCTCTATCCGTGTCAGTACCTTGTCCCGAACGCCATGGGTCCTTACCTTATTTTGCAGCCGCCTGTGCAGCACCTTGTCAAATGCCTTCTAGAAATCCAAATAGATCACATCCACTGACCTTTGTCTAACTTGCTCATTACCACCTCAAAGAATTACAACAAATTTGTCAGGCATGACCTCCCCTTGACTAAGCCGTGCTGACTCAGCCCTGTTTTACTGTGCACTTCCAAGTACTCACCAATCTCATCCTTAATAATGGATTCTAAAATCTTCCCAATGACTGAGGTCAGGCTAAGGAGCCAATAGTTTCCTGTCTTTTGACTCCCACTCTTCTTAAACAAAGGTATTGCATCAGCCATGTTCCAGTCCTCTGGGACCCTCCCTGACTCCAGTGATTCCTGAAAAATCACTGTCAATGCCTCTACCATCTCCTGAGCTATCTCTTTCGGAACCCTGGGCTATAGTCCACCTGGTCCAGGTGATTTATCCACCTTCAGACTTTTCACCTTCCCAATCACCTTCTCTTGAGTAATGGACATCACACTAACCTCTGCCCCCTTACTCTCTTTAAGGTCTAGTATGCTACTGATGTTTTTCACTATGAAAACAGATGGACTGACTTCACTGTTCTGGATTTCATCGATAGGGGCGTAGGGTACATAAGCTGTTGTGACTGCTCCATTATAGGAAAGATGTGAAAGCATTGGACAAAGTTCAGAAGTGATTTATAAGAATGGTTCCAGGGATGAGAACCTTCAGTTATGAGGATAGATTTAAGAAGCTGGGACTGTTCTCCTTAGACAGGGAAAGGCTGAGGGGAGATGTGATAGAAATTTTCAAAATCATGAGGGATCTGTCCAGGGAGAGGTAGAGAAATTGCTTTCATTCATGAGGAGATGAGGAAGGCCAGGGGACAGTTTTAAAGTGTTTGGTAAAAGGAAGCAAAAGAGATACCTGAGATAAATAGTTTTCATGTAGCGAATGGTTCGGGTGTGGAATGGTCTTCCTGAGAGTGTGGTGAAGGCAGGTTCAGTTGAGGTATTCAAGAGAATTGGATCATTACAGAACAAGAAGGATGTGAGGGACACAGAGGGAAGGTTGAACTTTGGCATGAGGTGAATGAACTAATCAGAGAGCCAGTATTGAAATGATGGGCAGAATGGTCTCCTTCTGTACTGTAAGAATACTGAGAGTATTTGAATGTGTTGGGGGGCGTGGGGATGGAAGGGAGGGCTGTGGGAAACAATGAGCAAAGGGAGTTGTTAGTGAACTGGTCTCAATGCAGCTTAGAACAGTAAAGGAATTAAGGGTTATGGTGAGTCGGCGGGTAAGTGGAGCTGAGTCCATGAAAGGATCAGCCATGATCTTATTGAATGGTGGAGCAGGCTCGATGGGCCCAATGGCCTACTCCTGGTCCTATTTCTTATATTCTTATGAAACAAGGTATCGAGCTTCAGGTGAGCCGAAGGTTCTGGTCAAGGTGCCTGACCTTGTTGGAATAATCATGCTTAAAGGTTCCAAAAGTAAATGGAGCAGCACAGGAGCGGAGGCAGAGGTAAGGTGTTGGTGATGTGATAGAGGTGGGACTGGGCATTTCTGATGGTGGACAGGATATACTTGCTGCCTGATGCTCAGCTTTCTGTCAGTTATTGTTGTGAAAGGTCAGGGATGAAGTCAGATCTTACAATGAAGAATGGAAACACCGGCTGTTGTCCTCCTAAAACTGGAGGAGATTGGTGTAATCTAACCCTGAATGGTGGATTTTGACAAAATGAAAAGCAGTGCAGCATTGAAGGAGGTGGTCAGCTGGTGGAAGAGCTGGGTGTTTCTAATGTAAGTGTGGAAACTAGCTGTATGACTAAGGGTGGTCTCAGAGACATAGAACATAGAACATTACAGCGCAGTACAGGCCCTTCGGCCCTCGAAGTTGCGCCGACCTGTGAAACCAACCTGAAGCCCATCTAACCTACACTATTCCATTATCATCCATAAGTTTATCCAACGACCATTTAAATGCCCTTAAAGTTGGCGAGTCTACTACTGCTGCAGGCAAGGCATTCCATGCCCTGACTACTCCAGGCAGTGACACTGCCTACCAGGATCCTGGAGCTTCCCATGGAAATTACACACAGTGAATAAATGCATCATAACTGTTTCACAAAACAACTTAAACTGGCTGCCCAAATAATCAACACATTTTGTATAAAAAACTGAACGTTGGGAACACGCAAGGAGAAATACAAGAGACCAGATCATTGGAAGAAGGAGCTATCCAGGATAAAAGCCATTTCATCTAATTTTTAGATCATGGTTGGGTAAATAAGAACGGAATGAGGTGGAAGCAGTTTGAACAAACTGCTGTTAGAAGAGGATGACGTGGTTGAGTAGTCACAGTCACATATGGTACAGTTTGCACGTTTTTGTAAGAACCTATGTAGTGCTATGAGAGGGCATCCTGTACATAAAAAACAGGACAAGTCCAACTCTAGTCAAATACACCTCATCAGCCTACTCTCAATCATTGGTAAACTGCTGGAAGATGTGATAAACTGTGCCATCAAGCAGCAGCTGCTCAGAAATAACCTGCTCAGTGATTCCCAGATTGGGTTTTGCCAGGGTCACTCATCTCCTGACCTCATTACAACCTTGGTTCAAAGATAAATTCAAGAGGTTTGGTGAGAGTGACTACCCTCAACAGCAAGGCAACATTTAACCAAGTGTGGAATTTAGGAACTATCTCCAACAAGCAAGCATCTAACCATTGCCCCTTGATATTCCACAGTCTCACCATCACTGAATCAATATGCTGGGGCTGCCATGGATGAGTTAATTCTGATGTGGAAATAGACTGCTGTTCCTTCACTGTATCAATGGTGCTGAGATGGAGTTTTTTTTATTCATTCACGAGATGAGGATGTCACTGGTGAGGCCAGCATTTATTGCTTATCCCTAATTGGCTTTTATCACTTTACTGATGATTAAGAGTAGATTGATGAGAGACATTTGACCAGTATTGGATTTGTCCTGCTTTCTATCCAGGGTGCCCTCCCATAGTACTATCCAGGTCCTTACAAAGGTACAGTTAAGAGTCAACCACATTGCTGTGGGTCTGGAGTCACATGTAGTCCAGACCAAGTGAGGATGGTCATTTTCTTTCCCTAAGGGACATTAGTAAACCCAGATGGGTTTTTCTGACAATCAGCAATGGATTCATGGTTAAATTCCACCACCTGCCATGGTGGGATTTGAACCTGTGTCCCCAGAACATTAGAGATAACAAGCATGGGGCTGGATGAACACAGCAGGTCAAGCAGCATCATAGGAGCAGGAAAACTTGACGTTTCGGGCCTAAACCCTTTTTCTGATGAAGGGTTTAGGCC
>JAHRHZ010000170.1:1755404-1851381 GCA_024137785.1 Ginglymostoma cirratum
TGCTGCTTGGCCTGCTGTGTTCATCCAGCCCCACGCCTTGTTATCTCGGATTCTCCAGCATCTGCAGTACCTTTTATCCCCAGAACATTATCTGGGTCTTTAGATTAACAGTCCAGTAATAACATAAGTAGGCTAGTGTGTCCTCCTCAAAGATGGTTGAGAGCCTTAGCTTCCTGGGAGTAAATCTCCCCAACAACCTGTCCTGGTTCACCCACATTGACACAATGGTCAGGAAAGCACAACAACACCTCTACTTCCTCAGGACGCTATGGAAATTCAGCACGTCCACAATGACTCTTACCAAGTTTTATAGATGCAGCACAGAAAGCATCTTATCTGGATATATCACAGCTTGGCCTGGTAAGACTGCAAGAAATTACAGAGAGCAGTGAATGCAGCCATCATGAAAACCAGCCTTCCTTCCACTGACTCCGCCTATCCTTCTGCCCCAGGGAAGCAGCCAACATAATCAAAGACCACCCTCCGCCATCCCAGTTATACTCTCTTCCATTGGCAGAAGATACAAAATTTGAAACACGTACCAACAGATTTAAGACAAGCCTCTTCCCTGCTGTTATCAGATTTATGAATGGACCTCTTCTATATTCAAGTTGATCCTTTTCTGCACCTTCTCTGTAGCTGTAACACTATATTATGTGTTCTGTTCTATCACCCTTCTGTACTTATGTAAGGTACAATTTGTCTGGTTAGCACACAAAACAACACTTTTCACTGTATCTCGGTACGTGATACTAATAAATCAAATCGGATCTAATTGTTGCTGGGTCAATGTCTTGGACTCCCTCCCAATCAGGATTGTGAGTTAACCTAAATCCCAAAGACTACAGCAGTTTAAGAAGTCACCTTCTCAGGGCAGTTAAGGATGAGTAATGAATGCTGGTCCATGACGCCCACATCCCACAAGTGAATAAAAGAAATAAAATGATAGAATGGGCTGGGCTGCTTTCAGTAGAACAGAGGATTGGGGATGACCTGATAATGTTCTTAAAATAATGAAAGGGTTTGGTAGTCATAGAGTCATACTGCACGGAAACAGACCCTTCAGTCTAACTCATCCATGCCACCCAGGTTTCCCAAACTGCACTAGTCCCATTTGCCTGTGTTTGGTCTGTATCCCTCTAAACCTTTCCTATCCATGTACTTGTCCAAATGCATTTTAAATGTTATAATTGTACTCACCTCTACCAATTAATCTGGCAGCTTGTTCCATATATGGACCACTGCCTTTGTGAAAAATTTACCCCTTGGGTCCCTTTTAAATCTTTTCCCTTTCACCTTAAGCCTATTTCCTCTAGATTTGGATTCCCTTCCCCTGGGGAAAAGACTATAGTTATTCACCTCATCCATGCCTCTCATGATTTTATAAACATCTAAAAGGTCACCCCTCAATCTCCCCAGCTCCAGGGAAACATGTCCTAGCCTATTCAACCTCTCCTTATAACTCGAAACTCTCCAGTCTCAGTAACATGCTTATAAATCTTTTTGCACACTTTTCACTTTAATAATGTCCTTCCTATAGCAGGGCAACCAGAACTATACACCATACCCCAAATGTGGCCTCACCAGTATCTTGTACAGCTGTAACACGACGTCCCAACTCTTGTCCTCAATACTCTGCCAAACACGTTCTTCATCCCCTGTCCACCTGTGATACCACTTTCACCAAACTACAAACCTGCACCCCTGGGTCTCTCTGTTTGACAACACTCCTCAGGACCCTACCATTAACTATGTTAAGTCCTGACCTGGTTGGGTACAATAGACTTGTAGTGACATTTCCATTTGCGACAGGGCCAGAAGTAGCAAAGATTAATATAAGGCAATTAATCTCACCAGGTTACTGAGGGGAAATGGCTTTATCCAGTAGGTGGGGAGAATGTGTAACCCACTCCCACAGTCACTGCGATTCATGCTGACCATTCACAGGGAATCTGGATAAACAGCTGATTGGCAAAGGGTCATGTTGATGGGCTGGATAAAGTAGGGTGGAAGGAGCTTCTTAATTCATTCAAAGGGTATGGGTGTCACTGGCCACGCTGACATTTAATACCCATCCCTAATTACCCATACAGCAGTTAAGTGTCAGCCACATTGCTGTGGGTCTGGAGTCGTGTGTAGGTCAGACCAGGTAAGGATGGCAGATTTCCCTCCCTGAAAGACAATAATGAAGCAGATGGGTTTTTATGACAATTGACAATGGTTACATGGTCGTCATTAGACCAGTCTTTTTATAAATTCCAGATTTTATTGAATTCAAACATCAACTCTTGCCGTAATGGGATTCGACCTCATGTCCTCAGAACATTAGATTCTGAATTATGAGTCTAGTGACATTACCACTAAAGTAGAAAGAAGCTCTTGGGCCAAATGGCCAGTTTGATAAATACTATACTGAGCAGGAAGCAGGTTCCTCAGCATTGACAGCAATAGCAGCAGGCTGTCCAATGTGACCGTGCTGTCAGCTGGTATTGGAAGGTCCTGTCAATATACACTTGGAGCTATCCTTCAGCACATGTCATTTAGTAGGTGATAGCCACATCTATAGAGTCTCTTTATCAGGCTTACAGCTCACTGTTTTATGTCAGCAAAACAAACTCATACATACCTTGCACCCTTGTCAGGAAAAGAAATTGGGTGATGGAAACTGCCAATCTCTCCTAAGTCTTATGGCAACAACCCAACCTATCAAAGTCTACCTGCTTACTCTGAGATTGAAGATTGACAGTTAACTGTTCTAGCTACTTCTCCAGCCAATGATGACTGAAATGATCAGCACCTTCTTCTCAAATTTTATAAATTGGAGTCCTTTTTATCAATTGGTTTCTTGAGCCCTGTTCTGTTAGCTACAAGTTGAAGAGCTTTGACTTTTTGCCTCGTTTGAGCAATGTTCAACCCGTAGTGTACACCCCAACATTGTGTCCAAACTCACCAAGTCACATCATTGTCAATGTGAAAGGAGGCTGCTTGAGTAGTGCCAATGGATTCTTTCAAGTAAACTAACAAGTGATTGCCCGGATTCATGACCAGTCCTCTAAACTGGTTACTATAGATACTTCACTTTATCTGGGTTCTGATTTCCTCTCTTGTTATTCTTCTAACAATTTACTTTGAGTTATTCTTGCTTCTCAGCTTTGTCCTTTCATCATCCTGGGCCTGCACTTGTTTTTCACCCTCTCAGTTTCCCTAATGTTGTCTCGATGCTTCTGTCTTGTTGTTGATTATACCAACCAAGTCTAATCATCTCGAACCATTCCCAACCACCTGCAGCCATCCCCAAGTGAGTGTTTCAGTTCTGGTCTCACTTTTCTTCAGCATCACTCTATTATCTACAATCCCTTCTGAGCTCTCAGTCTTGTATCAAACCAAACTCTCACAGCTTGCTTTCTTTAGCCAGTCCTTTTGTGGTCTTTGATCTTTTCTTCAGCCTGGGCCCATCTCCTCTCCTTTTCTCTGCTTCTTTGCATTCCTATGGGAATTAATTTAATTTAATCTGCTCTCTGACTCTCAGAAAGTCTGGTGAAGAGTGAATTGCAAAAGGCCAAATCCTACAGAGGCTATATCTCTCCAAAGCTAGTTCCTTCGATCTCCTCTTATGCCTTGCACAGATGCAGATATCTGTCTGTACAAAACCCTTCCCTCTCGAGTAGCAGCTGGAAACTGAAGTCAAACATAACCATCCACCAGGGCATGCTCACACACTCTGGTGGTCTGTTCCCCAGTTAGAGGGTGGATCACTGGTTGATGAGCAGGGTGCCAGTAGACAATAAGGGGTGAGATCAGTGCACAGTCCCTCCAGGCGGAGGGCGGAGAGACCAGACTGCACAGCTGAGCACAAAAGCAGATTCTGCCTGAAACAGCAGCAGCCGATGTGCCTCCTTCCCCCCAAATTTTCATTTGAAGGAAACTGCTGTCAAAGCAGAAGGATGTTCTGTTTGTGACTCCATTGGAAGGTTTGGTATCTGGCTTTCAGCACTGATGCAGCGTCAATAACTGGCAGGTTCTTTCAAATTCTTTAATAGACAGAAACCCAATTAGAATGAATTATTTTTAATTCTCAAGTTCAAAGCAAAACATTACCCAAACAGTGCATGAGAATGTTCAGACAGTAAATTCAGAAAAATAAACTTTATTTCAAGTGATATATGTTGGTGAGAGTTGCAATATAAATTTAAAAGTTATAATACAGAGTTGGTTAAGTCCAAATGTTTGAAAACCTTTAATTTATATGATTAAATCTGCTTAGCTTCGAGACACAGCGCCTGTATCTATAGTTTACGGTTATTTTCTCACGTTTAATTTAGTTTGAATAGAATAATTCCAAAGGAGATAAAGACAGATTTATCATGCTCAAAAGGCATGTCTCCTGGATGACACGAGCTAGTGGGGTCTCTGGATATTAAAATTATTTTAGACCAACATGTTCAGACCTGCTGAACAAACCCCAACGCAGATGGATTTGGAACCAGGGCCTCCCGACTGAGGGGCATGACCACTATGCCACTATATTTAACAAGAGATCCAGACCTTCCCCCTTCATTTGTTAATGGATTCATCTCACCTCTCACTAGCCTGCAGCACTTGCTATTTGAATATTTTTAAGTTAGTTGATCAGAGATGGGGTTGCTGACTGGGCCAGTATTTCTTGCTGACCTCAAGTCAGCCCTTATAGGTTACAAAGGGACATTGATAGGATGCAAAGCTGGGCTGAGAAGTTGCAGATGGAGTTTAACCCTGAAAAGTGTGAGGGGATTCATTTTGGAAGGAAAAACTTGAAAGCAGAATACAGGGTTAACGGAAAGATTCTTGGCAGTGTGGAGGAGCAGAGGGATCTTGGGGTTCATGTCCACAGTTCCCTGAGAGCTGCCACCCAGGTGGATAGAGTTGTTAAGAAGGCGTATGGTGTGTTAGCTTTCATTAATAGAGGGACTGAGTTCAAGAGCCATGAAGTTATGCTCCAGCTATACAAAAGCCCGGTCCGGCCACATCTGGAGTATTGTGTCCAGTTCTGGTCACCTCATTACAGGAAAGATGTGGAAGCATTGGAAAAGGTGCAGAGGAGATTTACCAGGATGTTGCCTGTAATGGAGGGAAGGTCTCACGAGGAAAGGTTGAGAGAGCTAGGGCTTTTCTCTTTAGAACGACGAAGGATGAGAGGTGACTTGATAGAGGTGTACAAAACGATCAGAGGTATAGATAGAGTGGACAGCCAGAGACTTTTTCCTAGGATGGAGGTAGCTATTATGAGGGGGCATAGTTTTAAAGTGAGTGGAGGTAGATATCGGGGAGATGTCTGAGGTAGGTTCTTTACTCAGAGAATGGTAGGGGTGTCGAATGCATTGCCAGAGAGGGTAGTGGAGTCGGCCTCATTAGGGGCATTTAAGCGGCTATTAGATAGGCATATGGATGATAGTGTAAGGTAAGGGTGGAGGTTAGATAGACCTTAGGTTTAGGGTAAAAGTTCAGCAGAACATCGTGGGCCAAAGGGTCTGTACTGTGCTGTATTGTTCTATGTTCTAAGAAAAAGGTGGTGGGCTCAGAGTCATAAAGGTCCACAGAACAGTCAAAGTCCACCAACTTATTAAGGCTGTGCTGGTCAAAACCAAACACTTAACTATTCTAATCGCATTTTCCAACATTGGCCAATAGTGTCATGTGACCGCTGCAGTCCTTGTGCTGCATGTATCCCCATGATGCCCTTAGCAAGGGAATTGCAGGATTTTGACCCAGCGACAATGAGGGAACGGTGATATATTTCCAAGTCAGGATGATGAGTGGCTTGGAGGGGAACTTGCAAGGGGGTGGTGTTCCTATATACCTGCTGCCCTTGTCCTTCTAGATGGAAGTGGCCGTGGGTTTGGAAGGTGCTGTCTGAGGATCTTTGGTGAATTTCTGCAGTGCATCTTGTAGACAGTACACACTGCTGTTACTGAGTGTCGGTGGGGGAGGGAGTGGGATGTTTGTGGATGTGGGGCCAGTGAAGCAGCTGCTTTGTCCTGGATGGTGTCAAGCTTCTTGAGTGTCGTTGGGGCTGCTCCCATCCAGGCAAGTGGGGAGTATTCCATCACACTCCTGACCTGTGCCTTGTAGATGGTGGGACAGGCTTTGGGGGAGTCAGGAGGTGAGTTACTCACCGCAGTATTCCCAGCTTCTGACCTGCTCTTGTAGTCACTGTGTTTATGTGGTGAGTCCAGTTGAGTTTCTGGTCAATGATAACCCCCAGGATGTTGATAATGGGGGATTTGGTGATGGTAACTCTGTTGAATGTCAATTGGTTGGTGGATAGATTGTCTCTTATTGGTGATGGTCATAGCCTGGCATTTGTGTGGCGCGAATGTCACTTGCCACTTGTCAGCCCAAGGCTGGATATTGCCCAGGTCTTGCTGCATTTGAACATGGCCTGCTTCAGTATCTGAGGAGACACGAATGGTGCTGAACATTGTGCAAACATCAGTGAACATCCCCACTTCTGACCTTATGATGGAGGGAAGGTCATTGATGAAGCAGCTGAAGATGGTTGGGCCCAGGCCACTATCCTGAGGAACTCCTGCAGAGATGTCCTGGAGCTGAGATGATTGACCTCCAACAACCATGACCATCTTCCTGTGTGCCAGGTATGACTCCAACCAGCGGAGAGTTTGCCCCTGATACCCACTGATTCCAGTTTTGCCAGGGCTCCTTGATGCCACACTTGGTTGAATATGGATTTAATTGGCCTTTAGTTTTGTGTATAATTAATTTTGAAGTTTGAACAAAAGACTGTTAAACTTTGCTTAATTTAATTTTGGACACATCTCTTCACACAATTTGTATAAAGTTTGTTTCTAATTTCTTTACAATATTTATTGAATACACTCTAAGGAACCATGTAACATTTGTAAATTTTCAGTTTTCATTTCTAACTTAAAGCGTGTTAGGGTTTTGGATTTATCTTTAACACAAACCACTTTATAAAACTTGAGCTTATTTTAATGTAGGGACATGCAGGGCCCTGTCCTCTGCAAGGACATATTCAAATCCCTTTTAACTGAGTCGAGGGTGTCTGCATCTCTGACACTCGCAGGCAGTGGGCTCCAGGCCCTGACCTCCCCACCAGGTATAAAAGGATTTCCTCACCTCCCTCTAATCCTTCCCCCAATCACCTTAAACCTTGGCCCCTATTCCCTGACCTCTCTGTATCCAAGCTTGTCAACATTCCATACATCTCAATCAACTCCTCACTCAGCATCCTCTGTACCAAGGAAAATAGCCTCAACTTATCTAATCTTTCCCCAGAATCTTTCCTTTCTTCAGCATAGTGTGTGTTTTGTACTGTCCAATGGCTGTTTATACATCTCTTAGATGAAGGAATAGAGAGCAGCAAGTGGCAAAGGGATATTCATGGATGAAGTGAAAGCGAAGACTGGAAGATGGTGTTCAATGTGGATAATTTGAACATCATAAGGATCAATCGGAACATTTTCCAAATAATAAGACTCTAGCAGAAGTGAGCTTTTGGAGCCTAAGCACAGTAAGGACTGAAAACTGGTGAAAAAGTTCAAAAAGAAATGAACAAACCCAGTGGAATGATAGCCTAGGTTTCGGCTGTGGAGGAGGGGTGGAAGTGATGAAGCCCAGCTCAGAGCCTTTCAGGAGTCGGTGGGTTCAGTTCCAGGCCTTGTTCCTCAGGAAGGAGAGATTAGCCTCAGAGAGGAAGCAGCTCAGATTCACCTGAGAAGCAACGTGGATGAAAGGGTTAAATGACTCAGACTGGGATTGTATTATCAGGAGGTTAAAAGATCAAGGGATAGCTGGGGTTTAAGATCATTAAAGGATTTGATCAGTTGGATCAAGAGAAATTGCTCCCCCTGGAGCGGGCAAGGGAACCCGAGTTTTGACCCAAATGATGGACAAAATCCCGAAACACTCTCTCCCAATAGTGGAAATTGGGAGACAATTGGAAATATTAAAGAGGTGATGGGTATGTTTCTGTCGCACAGCACTACTAAGGGTTATAGAACTATGGTTGATGGATGGACTTGTGATTCAGATTAACCATGATCCAACAGAACAGGTTTGAAGGGCTGAATGGTCTTCTGTTAGGACCTATCAGCCCAACAAGAATCCACAAGTTAAATGATAGATTGAGCTGATAATAATCACAGTTCATGTGGTGATAGAGTTTCGTGCTGTCTAATGGTAGACTGAAATGAGAAGTAGTGATCAATTTGAATATAACAACTGTCATGAAGGAAGTTTCTAGCAATTTCCTGATTCACTGACTGAAGTGTTAATAAGCAGCTGCTAACACTCTAAGGTTGGGCAATGCTGAACATGCTCAAAGTTCACATGGTGTAATTTCCTTCAGTAAAAACAGCAAAGTGTTTAGCACAGAGCTGTTGTTGGGCAATGGGTACAATGACCTCTCTGCCTTACTCCTTTACCCTTAATTTGACAGGTATCTGCAAGACAATTTCAATGAGGGAGCTGAGAGAATTTGTTGCATTTGCTGAGGGAGGGAGACATCTGGAAAATTATGTGACTCAGGATTGAAGAGGAAGTGATTACAAAAGCTTCATCCATGAACAAATGTTCACTGTCAATAAATTACTTAAGGAGGGCGGACCTGTTCTCCAGTTAAATGCTGCAGGGATTTAGTGTTCAGCCAGGTCCCACAAAGTAATTATCAAATGTTTTGGCATGGTTAATATTGCAGGTAAATACTGATCCAGAGTCTGGGAAAATTCACTGCTTCTTTCTTTCCTGGAAAAGAATAAATTAGTTCTTTAACATCCAGTTGAGCAGAAATCACAAGATAAAAGGGCAGAAAATAAGAAGTCAGTCTTGGTAGATTGATGCTATTATTTTTGTTCTGAAATTGCTGCTCCTGCATTTGGAGAGAGATATGTAGCTGTGTAGATTATACTGAGAAACATCGAACCATTACAGCACTGTAAAAGGCCATTTGGTCCTTCATCTATCACTTGTTCAAGTTTTGAAATTGTGTCCTGCTCACCCACTCTAGGCTATTAACAGATATCATGAAAAGCAGAGGATCTAATACTGATGTCTGAAGAACTCTGCTGTAAACCTCCCACAGAATAACCACTTACCATGTCCTCCCAATGTTTTATCCATGTTGTCCCTGTCTCCATTATTTCATGCATTCAGCTTTGCAAATCAGCTTGTTTTGTGCCATATTATCAAATCCACTTACACGAAATTAACCACACATTACTCTCACTTACTCTCCCTCTCACCTTGGCAAAAACCTCAATCAAATAAATTAAACACAATTTGCTCTTAACAAATCTAGTTTTCCTTAATTCAGTGTAATTATTTCAGCGTAGGTGCTGAGTAAAGATGTAGCGTGTAGAGACAGACAGAGAGTAAGGAATGTGAAGTGTGATTGAATGTTAGGTGTCCAGGTGTAGTTGTTGAGTGAGGTTGGTTTGTGGCACGTTAGCTGTGACCGCGAGCTCTGTGGAGTAAATGGATTGTCACTGGGTGTGATTGAGGAGCTGCATGTTTGTTGGGAGTTCAGCACGGAGTGGTGATTTGCTCATAAACTACCGGAAGAATACTTTGGGTGTAGCAAACTTCCTGCTCGAATTTCCCTTTATCTTTGCACTTGCTTTTGAGGTAAGTAGGGATAGAAACAAACCTGCTCCATTTCAGGATCTGAAGCTTGCCTTTGGTCAAGTATAATGCTGTCCAAGCTCTGCTCAGATAGTCATTGCTCTGCCTGCCTCAGTTTGTTTTGGTTTGTCGAATTCGTGTGAGTTATGCTGCAATGTCTCTATTCAATAGAGTGAAGAGTGAATGAGCCAGATCTCTAACCTGCAAACATTCACCAGGGAACCATCTGGGAGACAGAGATAGAGACCAGGAAACCACAGGCTGCAGGTGGCCACAACCAGGAGAACACCAGCCTCCCAAGTTTTTGGTGAGTTTTCAGTGAGGGAGGGGGGTCAGTGTGTCCCCAGTGAGGGAGGGGGGTCAGTGTGTCCCCAGTGGGGGAGGGTGGAGGTCAGTGTGCCCCTGGTGGCGGGGGGGAGGTTCAGTGTGTCCCAGTGTGTCCCCAGTGAGGGGGGAGGTCAGTGTGTTCCTGGTGAGAGGGGAGCTGTCTGTGTGTCCGTGAGGGGGAGGAGGTCAGTGTGACCCTGGGGGGGGGGTCGGTGTGTTCTTGGAGAGGCGGGGGTCAGTGTGTTCTCGGTGAGGTGGGGGTTTGGTATGTTCTCGGTGAGGGGAGGGGTCAATGTGTCCCTGGTGAGGGGGGGGTTCAGTGTGTTCTCGGTGAGGGGGGTTTGGTATGTTTCTGGTGAGGGGGGTTTGGTGTGCCCCTGCTGGGGTGGGGGGTGGTCAGTGTGTCCCTGGTGGGGGCTGTCAAGGTGTCCTGATGGGGTGGTTGGGGTCAGTGCGTTCCTGGTGAGGGGAAGGGGTAAGTGTATCCCTGGTTGGGGGCGACTCAGTGTGTCCCTGGTGACGGGGGGCGGGGTCAGTTTGTCCCCGGTGTGGGGGGCATCAGTGTGTCCCTGGTGAGGGGGGAATCAATGTGTCCCCTGTGAGGTGGGGGTGGTGGTTCAGTGTGTTCTCGGTGAGGGGGTAGTCAGTGTGTCCCTGGTGAGTGGGGCGGGGTTCAGTGTGTCCCTGGTGAGGCGGGGAGGTGGTCAGTCTGCCTCTGGTGGGGAGGAGGTCAGTGGGTCCCTGGTGAGGGGGGGGTCTCTGTCTGTCCCTGGTGGGGAGGAGGTCAGTGTGTCCCTGGTGGGGGCGGGGTTCGGTGTGTTCTCAGTGAGGGGGGAGTCAGTGTGTCCCTGGTGAGGGGGGAGGGGTCAGTGTGTCCCTGTTTGTGGGGGCAGAGTCAGTGTGTCCCTGGTGAGGGACGGCGGTCAGTGTGTCCCCGGTGTGGGCCCGGGGGGGGGGTCGGTGTGTCCCCCTTGGGGGGGGGGGGGTCAGTGTGTTCTCGATGAGGGAGTGCCGGTGTGTTCCAGGTGAGAGGGTTTTCAATGTGTTCTCGGTGAGGGAGGTGGGTTGGTGTGTTCTTGGTGAGGGGGTTTCGGTGTGTTCTTGGTGAGGGGGTTTCGGTGTGTTCACGGTGAAGGGGGTGGTTTCAGTGTGTTCACGGTGAAGGGGGTGGTTTCAGTGTGTTCACGGTGAAGGGGGTGGTTTCAGTGTGTTCCCGGTGAGGGGGTGTTTAGTGTGTTCCCGGTGAGGGGGTGTTTAGTGTGTTCTCGGTGAGGGGGTTTTCAGTGTGTTCTCGGTGAGGGGGTTTTCAGTGTGTTCTCGGTGAGGGAGGTGGGTTGGTGTGTTCTTGGTGAGGGGGTTTCGGTGTGTTCACGGTGAAGGGGGTGGTTTCAGTGTGTTCACGGTGAGGGGGTTTTCAGTGTGTTCTCGGTGAGGGTTTTCAGTGTGTTCTCGGTGGGGGGGTTTCAGTGTGTTCTCAGTGAGGGGGGTTTCAGTGTGTTCTCGGTGAGGGGTGTGGTTTCAGTGTGTTCCCGGTGAGGGAGGTTTCAGTGTGTTCTCTGTGAGGGGGTGTTCAGTGTGTTCTCGGTGAGGGGGGTGGTTTCAGTGTGTTCTCGATGAGGGTGTGTCGGTGTGTTCCCGGTGAGGGGGGTGTTCAATGTGTTCTCGATGAGTGTGTGTCGGTGTGTTCCTGGTGAGGGGGGTGTTCAGTGTGTTCCCGGTGAGGGGGGTGTTCAGTGTGTTCCCGGTGAGGGGGGTGTTCAATGTGTTCTCGGTGAGGTGGGTTTCGGTGTGTTCTCGGTGAGGGGGGGTTTCGGTGTGTTCTCGGTGAGGGGGGGTTCGGTGAGTTCCTGGTGAGGTGCGGAGGGTCAGTGTGTTCCCGATGGGGTAGAGGTTGAGGAGTTTATGGGTGTTGTTGTGCTGACTTTCAGCGCTATCAGTTACCTACCTCCAGGCTAATTTCAGGATTTGAAATTTCAGCAATTTTTGTTGAACTCTTTGTAGTTCGAACCTGGCCAAGAATCAAACCTGTCCTGATGTGAGTACAGATTTTATCTCGGCCTCGAACAGATAGCTGTCAGACCTCACCTGGAGTATAGCATAAAGATGTGGGCACTACACTATAGGAAAGATGTGGATGCATTGGAGAGTTAGTGCAGAAGTGATTGGCAAGCGTGGTTCCAAGGATGAGAAACTACAAGGATGAGAAACTGCAGCGATGAGGAGAGATTGAAAAAGTTAGGACTGATAGTCCTGGAGAGAAGAAGGCTGAGGGGAGATTTCCTTGAGGTTTTCAAAATTATGAGGGGGCTGGACAGAGTAAATAAGGAGACACGGTTCCTGCTCATAAAAGGATCAAGAAGAAGTTGACCTTGCTTTAGAAAGGAAGTTATTAAACTGGAAAAGGTGCAAGGAACATTTACAAAGATGTTACTGGGACTGGAAGGTTTAAGTTATTAGGAAAGGCTGGGACTTCTTTCCTTGGAGTGTAGGAAGCTGAGGGGGTGACATCATGGAGGTTTATAAAATCATGAGGAGCATAGATAGGGTGAATAACCATGGTCTTTTCCCCAGGGGGGAAAGTCTAAAACTAGAGGGCATAGGTTTAAGGCGAGAGGGGAAGGATTTAAAAGGGACCTGAGGGGCAATGTTTTCACACAGAGTGTGGTGCATGTATGGAACGAGTTGCCAGAGGAAGTGGTGGAGGCTGGTACAGTTACACACTGGGTTTACCAGCTGAGAGCTGGAGGCCCAGGTCATGGGAACAGGGTGAAGCAAATTCAACCCTCAATGCACTGCACCACTTAATGAAATCATGGCTGGTTTCCTCCTCTTTTCTGGGACAATGATCTTCACTGACACTTTGCCTACATTCCTAACCATCTCCTCCCTACAATACCGATGTTCAGTAGCTGCAGTGTATACCATCTACAAGATGCACTGCGGCTACTCAACAGCACCTTCCAAACCTTTAGAGGGACCAGATCTCAGGGCGATGATCTTTTCGTCCTCACTGTCCAAGGGTATAGTGCTGGAAAATTGGAAAGAGGCAAACGTCATTCCCTTGTTCAAAAAAGGGAACAGGGATAACCCTGGAAATGACAGGCCAGTTAGTCTTATGTCAGTGGTGGGCAAATTATTGGAAAGGGCTCTGAGAGACAGGATTTATGATCACTTGGAAAGGCACAGTTTGGTTCGTGATAGTCAGCATGGATTTATGAGGGGTAGATCATGCCTCACAAACCTTATTGAATTCTTTGAAGAGGTGACCAAACACGTGGATGAAAGTAGAGCAGGGATGTGGTATACGTGGATTTAAGTAACACATTTGATAAGGTTCCCCATGGTAGGCTCATGCAGAAGGTAAGGGGGCATGGGATAGGGGTAAATGTGGCAGATTGGATACAGAATTAGCTGACCCTTAGAAGACAAAGGTGGTAGTGGACGGAAAATATTCAACATGTGCTCAGTTACAAGTGGTGTACCACAAGGATCTGTTCTGGGTTCTCTTCTGTTTGTGATTTTTGTAAATGATTTGGATGAAGGAGTGGAAGTGTGGATTAGCAAGTTTGCAGATGATACGAAGGTGGGTCACATTGTGGATAGTGTGGAGGGCTGTTCTAGGTTACAAAGGGACATTGATAGGATGCAGAGCTGGCCTGAGAAGTGGCAGATGGAGTTTAACCCTGAAAAGTGTGAGGTAATTCATTTTGGAAGGACAAACTTGAAAGCAGAATACAGGGTTAACGGAAAGATTCTTGGCAGTGTGGAGGAGCAGAGGGATCTTGGGGTTCATGTTCACAGTTCCCTGAGAGCTGCCACCCAGGTGGATAGAGTTGTTAAGAAGGCGTATGGTGTGTTAGCTTTCATTAATAGAGGGATTGAGTTCAAGTGCCGTGAAGTTATGCTCCAGCTATACAAAAGCCTGGTTCGGCCACATCTGGAGTATTGTGTCCAATTCTGGTCACCTCATTACAGGAAAGATGTGGAGGCGTTAGAAAAGGTGCAGAGGAGATTTACCAGGAAGTTGCCTGTAATGGAGGGAAGGTCTTACGAGGAAAGGTTGAGAGAGCTAGGGCTTTTCTCTTTAGAACGACGAAGGATGAGAGGTGACTTGATAGAGGTGTACAAAATGATCAGAGGTATGGATAGAGTGGACAGCCAGAGACTTTTTCCAAGGGTGGAGGTAGCTATTACAGAGGGAGAATGGTTTTAAAGTGTGTGGAGGTAGATATAGGGGAGATGTCAGAGGTAGGTTCTTTACTCAGAGAGTGGTAGGGGTGTGGAATGCATTACCGGAGAGGGTAGTGGAGTCAGCCTCATTAGGGGCATTTAAGCGGCTATTAGATAGGCATATGGATGATAGTGTAAGGTAGGGGTGGAGGTTAGATAGACCTTTGGTTTAGGGTAAAAGTTCAGCACAAGATCGTGGGCTGAAGGGCCTGTACTGTGCTGTATTGTTCTATGTTCTATGTTTTAGGTTCTAAACCTGCCACCTAGAGGGACATGGGCAGCAGTCAGAGAAACATAGCACTTAGGAGCAGGGGGAGGCCATTCAGCCCCTTAGACCTGGTCCACCATCAGTAAGGTCATGGGTCATTCAGTTTTGTTCTTCACCCTACATTCCTACCTGCACCTCATAATCCTCCACCCTCTTGTCTACAAAAGCCTGTCTAACTTGGCCTTGAACAAATTTGAAAGCAGTGTCTCTACTCTTGATGGGCCGAATGACCTGCTTCCACACTGTAGGGATTCTATGATTCCTGTGAGGGAAGAGAAGCCCAAGCCCAAACAACCCTCTGAAAGAAAATCATTTCTCCTTGTTTCTTGTATTCTGAAACCATGTCTCATAGTTTTAGGCTTGCCTTCAGGAGGAAACAACCTCCAGGTATCTGCTCTATCTACAGACTCCTCAAACATCACATTTTTTAGAGTAACTGGGTCAAAATTGTGGGACAACCCCCTCAATGATTGTCACAGCCCAGAGATAGGCTCATTATCACCTCGTCCAAAGGCAGTAAATGCACAGTAACAATTGATGTTTATTTCACCCGATTCGATAACTGATTTTTACATTTCATGTTTAAACCTGAATGGTAACAGTGGTCTGTAGTACTAAGGCTATAATAATTTATCAAATTCATCAGGGAAATATAAATTTCATTCAAATAGTAATTTGGTAATTCAGAATTTGAGTATTGTTGAGAAAAGACCCCACTGTGTTGAAGCTTTTTGTCTTGCATTCATCAGGACCCTTTGCCAGAATACCAAAGTAAATTGAAACAACATTTTAGACTGTATGAAAAGAGAATGTTGGTTGCCTGGCAAGTGGACTTTGACCAGAAATCTAGCGACCCTGCTGCTGAATATTTTAATTTTGATATTTTAATCTGATTATTCCAGATTAAATTACATTGATGACATCTTTACACCTGTTAAAATCACAATAATAAATTGTTGGGAAGATATATATGCTGGGCTGGGAGTGTATCACAGAAAATCACCCTTTTCCCCTCCAGAATAATTCACTCATATCAGATCCCAGCCTCTTCCATCTATCAATCTGTGATTCAGCATATTATTTTGTGACAGAGATAGTAGGAACTGCAGAAGGGTCTAGGCCCGAATTGTCAACCTTCCTGCTCCTCTGATGCTGGTTGCCCTGCAGTGTTCATCCAGCTCTACACCTTGTTGTCCAGGCTGGGACCTGCTGCTCCTTTAACGGCTGCTCTTAGTTTCAGTGATGCTACTATTTCCCTACATGTTGAGACGTGCCTTCCACTCAATAAAATCCTCAGTAAAACCCACCTTCCAGATGATCAAACAACTGCACACACTGATCCTATAGCCAATCGATTCGGGAAAAGGAAATGAGAATTAGAGTGAGACTGGAATCCACACTGACCAGAGTCTGTTTCTCTGTCAATCCCAGTGAGAACAGGGAACTCTGAATGACAGCCATAGTCATCGAGCGGCATGTTTAGACATGCCAGACACTTGATCAGTTGTAGCATGGTGAAGCACAGTGTGATGTATGCATTCTGTAGTATGTACGACCAAAGTCTGCAGGAATCCAGGGAACATGTAGAAATACTAATTGATGCTAAACCTGTGTCCAGCCTTAGTTAGAGCAACGTGGGGTATAGTGGACTATAGTAATCTCCAGCTTCTCATCAGCATGTGGGCCCTCTGGAGACATTTGCTGGGGGACAGAGCGTAGTTATACTAGCAAATGAGAAAATCCTGCCTGCTCTTTATGGAGGTCTTTAGGAAATAAAGAATTTGTTAAGATAGACATAGGGCTGAATCCTATATTTTATTTGGTTAATTCCAAGTTGAGCTGACTTTTTGGAGGGTTTCCTTCTGCATGGCCAAATCAATTTTCTTGTTGTGTCTTAACAAAATCACCTCATTAACTGTCAGTTACACCCTGAGGTATGTCCCACGTCCCAGTTTCCAGCCCATTTTACCATGTGTTGTTCCTGTAATTACTTACACCTTGCTGGAGATTTTGGAATGCTGCAGAGTCCCTTGCAGCAACATCATTTATCGCAGACTGTTGTGCCCCTGGACTTGCACTGTCAGTCTGGAGCTGCTGTGCACATTGGCCTGAGACATAATGGACAGGAGAAGGGTGGCGCCCTGCTTTGTGAGCATAGTCCTGCAGTTACTGCTGGCCTTTCTAGTGCACACGTGAGACTTCCTGTTTCCCCAGGGACCAGATGAGGATGCTGCAAACCAGATCATAGCAGCCTGCAACCACTAGGTAGACATGACCTTGTCTCAGCCCACCACTCTTTGCACAATAACTACCTTTTTGTTCTGAACCTGATAGTAATGAAGGCATTGTAACTGAGCAGATTATTATCAATGCAATGAAATACTTGCTCTCTGTCCAGGAATTCTATCAGACCAAGCCTCACTTGTATCCCTTAGCGCTGAGTTTCTTTTCCTTCAGGACCCATGTAGCCTTCTCTCAAAATCTTTCACCATCACAACTACAACCCGCTTCCTCGCCAGGACCGAGTCTAAAACACCACCACTCGCTACAAAAAAATGCTCTTCCTCACTCCTCCTCCAAAATTTAAAATCCATCTCAAATCATTCTCCATAGAGTCATAGAGATGTACAGCATGGAAACAGACCCTTTGGTCCAACTCATCCATGCCGAACAGATATCCTAAATTAATCTAGCCCCATTTGCCAGCATTTGGCCCATTTCCCTCCAAATCCTTTCTGTTTGTATATCCATCCAGATACCTTTTAAATGTTGTATAGAGTCAAAAGCCTACAGCACTTGGTATTCCCAGGCAGTCTCCCATCCAAATACTAACCAGGCCAGAGGAGGTTGGGCATTTTCACACTAGTAGGGCCAAAGATAAAACTATTCCTTCCCTGACCAGCAATTGAACGCGGGCCACAGCAGTGACAGTGCTGAATCCTAACCACTAGACCACCAGGAGTTAGGAACAGTTAGAATACTCGTAGACAAAGATGAGAGTGGTCCTAAGGGAAGAATACTAAACTGGGCCAAGGCCAATTATATCAAAATTCGGCAGGAGCTGGGAAATGTGGATTGGGGACAGCTATTTGAAGGGAAGTCCACATTTGATATGTGGGAGGCTTTCAAAGATAGGTTGAAGATAGTGCAGGATAGGCATGTCCCTTTGAAAACAAGGGATAGGAAAGGAAAGATTCGTGAACCATGGATGACAGGAGAAATCGTGCGACTAGCCAAAAGGAAAAGGGAAGCGTACATAAGGTCCAGGCAGCTAAGAACAGAACGGTCCTTGGAGGAATATCGGGAGAGTAGGACCAATCTTAAACGAGGAATCAAGCGGGCTAAAAGGGGTCATGAAATAACTTTAGCGAACAGAATTAAGGAGAATCCCAAGGCCTTTTATTCATATATAAGAAGTAGGAGGGTAACTAGAGAAAGGGTTGGTCCACTAAAGGATAAGGAAGGAAGGTTTTGTGTCGAACCTGAGAAAATGGGTGAGATTCTCAATGATTACTTTGCATCAGTGTTCACTGAGGAGAGGGACATGATGAATGTTGAGATTAGAGATAGAAGTTTGTTTACTCTGGATCACGTTGACATAAGGAGGGAAGATGTGTTGGGTAGGCTAAAGGATATTAAGGTGGACAAATCCCCAGGACCGGATGGGATCTATCCCAGGATGCTGAGGGAGGCGAGAGAGGAAATAGCTGGGGCCCTGACAGATATCTTTGTAGCATCCTTAAACACAGGTGAAGTGCCGGAGGACTGGAGAGTTGCTAATGTTGCCCCCCTGTACAAGAAGGGTAGTAGGGATATTCCAGGTAACTACAGACCAGTAAGCCTGACGTCAGTGGTGGGAAAGTTGCTGGAGAAGGTACTGAGGAATAGAATCTATTTATATTTGGAAAAGAATGGGCTTATCAGTGATAGGCAACATGGTTTTGTGCAGGGGAGATCATGCCTTACTAACTTAATAGAGTTCTTTGAGGAAGTGACCAAGTTGATAGATGAAGGAAGGGCTGTAGATGTCATCTACATGGACTTTAGTAAGGCATTTGATAAGGTTCCCCATCGTAAACTAATGGAGAAAGTGAAGTCACATGGTGTGCAGGGTGTTCTAGCTAGGTGGATAAAGAACTGGTTGAGCAACAGGAGACAGAGAGTAGTAGTTGAAGGGAGTTTCTCGAAATGGAGAAAGGTGACCAGTGGTGTTCCACAGGAATCAGTGCTGGGGCCACTGTTGTTTGTGATATACATAAATGATCTGGAAGAAGGCATAAGTGGTCTGACCAGTAAGTTTGCAGATGACACGAAGATTGGGGGAGTAGCAGAAAGCATAGGGGATTGTCAAAGAATACAGGAGAATATAGATAGACTGGAGAGTTGGGCGGAGAAGTGGCAGATGGAGTTCAATCCGGGCAAGTGTGAAGTGATGCATTTTGGGAGGTCTAATTCTAGACCGAACTGTACTGTAAACGGAAGAGCCTTGGGAAAAGTTGATGAGCAGAGAGATCTGGGAGTTCAGGTCCATTGTACCCTGAAGGTGGCTGCACAGGTGGATAGAGTGGTCAAGAAGGCATATGGTATGCTTGCCTTCATCAGACGGGGTACTGAGTATAAGAGCTGGCAGGTCATGTTAAAATTGTACAAGACTTTGGTTCGGCTGCAATTAGAATACTGTGTACAGTTCTGGTCGCCACATTACCAAAAGGATGTGGAAGCTTTGGAGAGGGTACAGAGAAGGTTTACGAGGATGTTGCCTGATATGGAAGGTGCTAGCTATGACGAGAGGTTGAGTAGGTTAGGATTGTTTTCATTAGAAAAAAGGAGATTGAGGGGGGACCTGATTGAGGTCTTCAAAATCATGAAGGGTATAGACAGGGTTGATAGAGATAAGCTTTTTCCCAGGGTGAGGGATTCAATAACGAGGGGTCACGCGTTCAAGGTGAGAGGAGAAAAGTTTAAGGGGGATACACGCGGAAAGTACTTTACACAGAGGGTGGTAGGTGCCTGGAACAAGTTGCCAGCAGAGGTAGTAGAGGCAGGCACGGTAGATTCATTTAAGGTGCGTCTGGACAGATGCATGAGTAGGTGGGGAGCAGAGGGATACAGATCCTTAGGAATTGGGCGATAGGTTTAGACAGTGGATTTGGATCGGCATAGGCTTGGAGGGCCGAAGGGCCTGTTCCTGGGCTGTAAGTTTTCTTTGTTCTTTGTTCTTTGTTCTTTGAACAGCTTTTCATTTCCTACTGTATCTATACCAATTCTAATCTTGTTGTGAATCTTGAGGATTGTTTCCCACTCTGGACGCCGCATTTTGGGAAAGATGTAAAGGCATTAGACAGAATGCAGAAAAGATTCAGGAGAATGGTTTCAGGGATGAGGAACTTCAGTTGTGTAGCTAGATTGCAACACACTCGCACAGACAAGCACACACATGCAGACACAAACACAGACGCACAGACAGACACACACACACACACACAAACATGCACACACAGATAGACACACACACAGACAGACACGCACAAAGACAGACAGGCACACACAGACACAAACACAGAGACACACAGACAGACTCACACACATGACAAAGGATCTGTGGAAATGATGATTTTAAAAAAAGACAAGCAATTGTAAACAACTCTCCTGGATCAGGCATGAGGAATCAAAGTTTAAATGCGATGACTTCTCATTTTTTATATGACAAGAGGTTGAAATGGTTTGGATTGCAGCTGGAGTTGTGAAGAATGAGGCGGGATCTCATTGCAACCTCTAACATTTTAACAGGGCTAGATGTAGGAAGAATAGCCACGGTGATCAGGGAGCCAAGAATCAAGGGTCTGAGTTTAACGATAAGAGGATAAACCATTTTGGACGGAGATGAGGAGACATTCCTTCACCCAGAGAGTGGGGAAGCATGTGGAGCTCGCTACCAACAGAGAGCAGTCAGGGCCAAAACATTGTATGGTTTCAAGAAAGAGTTGGTATAGCCCTTGGGAGTAAAGGGATCAAAGGATATGGGGGTAAGGTAGGAGCTGGGCGATCAGCCATGATCATAATGAATGCTACAGCAGGCATGAAGGGCTGAATGGCCTACTCCTGCTCTCTGTGTTTTCTGAATTTACTTTCTATCTGACACATACAGCCCCATTGTTCCTCCATCCACCAAATCACCCTGTAACATTTTTAATTTATTAACTACCACCCACTTAAATCACCCATGTTCCCAAATGAATAATGAGCTATTTATTTATTGTCACATCCGTTGAGAAGGATACAGTAAAAAGTGTTTTGTCACTCCTTGAGATGCCATTTTGAGTTACAAAAACAACAAAACAAATTACTTAAATAGAGTTTATCTTCTGTACAAGGCGTCTTCAAACACAGCTCCAGGGGTTCATACAGGGTGTCCCGGACCTTAAGGAGTCACAGCACCAAGGTAGAGCAACAGCAACCTGCCAAGAGCCCAAAAGCCCATTACAGACAATGCAATCTTGTTTTTAATCAACCACTTCAGGGAGATTATTACACATCACAGTCCAGGTGAGGCTTGAAGCCAGGTCTCCTGGCTCAGAAGTAGAGACACTCCCACTGCACGACAAGAGACCCTTTAAAAGTGAAGGCTAACAATTAGGGCCCATCTGGCATTTGAACATGGCATACCAATTTAATGCAAGCTCCTAAACAAGAATCATACCCCTAGACCATCGAGCGTTCCTTGCATTTCTTGTTGATGAAGCTAAATTGTTGACAACTGAAGATTGATGATAAATGTCCAGTTTGGATTCACCTTGTTGAGAATTATTCACATTCCATTACTTAAAGTTTTATTGTACAGACAGAAATGTCATATTTGGAAACTTTATTGATTACCAGGAACTTCTAAGAAGCAGGAATTTAGGAGAGAGAAGCTCCTGAGTTGTCTTCATTAGTCTGACTTGGGTCTGCATTGCTGAACTTTAAGCACAGAGAAGTTGCTAAGGAACCATGAGCAGAAGGGTGTCTAATCCTCCAAAAACCAGGCTTTCCTTGTCTTTCAAAGCAATAAACCCCAACTCTTACAACAAAACACAAAGATGCTGGGAATCTGTAACAAAAACAGAAAGTGCTGGAGAAACTCAGCAGGTCTGGCACCATCTGCGGAGAGAAATCAGAATTAATGTTTCAAGTTCAGTGACCTTTCTTTAGAACTGATTGTGACCCATTGTCTTACTCCCTTGAAAGCTTTGTTTAACCATTTGTTCAAAACTATCTGATTTCAAGTAAAAACAACAGGTAGACTGTGGCACACTTTAAACTGTTGACTTCACTTTCCAAGAAATCTCATGGTAACCCCTCTCAATCCAGAGCATGTCCAAATAGTCCAAAGTCTTTCAGCATTTTCCCAGATACTCTTTAAATATAAATATATATTCTTAATGGGTAAAAGAAGGAAAAGCAATATGAGAAAAATCTTTTTCACAGTGACTAGTGAATGTACAACCTGATTGTATGGTGGTGTCAGTTCAGGCAAGGCTTTATGGTGATACAGAGGGGCAATGATATTGAGTGAATTGTTCATTTGGACAGCCTGTGCAGATATCATGGGCTGAATGGCCTCCTTTGGCACTGTGACAATTCTGTGATTTGATGACTGTGCCCCTCTATCAAATCCCCCCATCAATCTCTGGAAGATTACTCCAATAGGAACAAGTTCAACATCGCCAACCTTCCCTTATAGAAAACACAATCCCCCCAACTCCTATCTCCCTCTGGAATTGTCTGGCAGATTTACCCCACACCCTCTCAAGGACACTCACATTGTCCTAAAGTGTTGACCTGATAAATAAACAAGAGTAAGTTACAAATGATGGATGGAGAAAATCATAAAATGGACACAATAAGTAATGAACTGAACACAGTACTCCAGTTGTGGACTAACTGAGCTTTCAAAAGATTCAGCATTACTTCAGACAGTTCTGAAGAAGAGTCAATGGGTAAATGGACTAAAATGTGGAGTGGAAACCTCTTAAAGAAACAATACAATTCGAGGCTAGCCAGGTGTCTGTCTTCGCAAAGGTATCAAAATTGATCATTAAAAAGCTAAGCATTTAGAAAATCTGAAGGATTTTGGGCACAGTCATCATGGTTTTGTGAAAGAAAAGCAATGTTTAACTAATTTATTGGAGATCTTTGAAGGAGTACTGCGCTGTGGATCAAGGGAAGCTATCAACGTGCTAAAAGTGGTTTTGCAGAAGACATTTGATAAAGCGCCATATCAAAGGTTATTGTGGAAAGTAAAAGCTTGTGGTGTAGGGGGTAACATATTAGAGCGGGTAGAAGACAGGCTGGCTGTCAGAAAACAGAGAGTTGATTGGCAGGTTGTGATGAGTGGAGTCTGACAGGTTTATACTTAGCTTTTCACGTTTCACATTGATGATGTAGAGGGGAGTGTAGACCCAGAGGTTAAGTTTCCAGGTAACCCTCATGGGTAGGAATGGATGTTGTGAAGGTTGTAGACAGAAATGGACAGGATGAATGAGTGGATATAAATCTGGCAGATGGAGGATAATGTGGGAAAACATGACACTCATTTCGGCAGGAAGGATAAAATAAACAGAATATTACTTAAATAGAGAATGACTGCAGAATTCCAAGGTACAGAGGAACCTAAGTTTTTTTTATTGTTCTCTTGTGGGATGTGGGTTTCACTGGCTGGCCAGCATTTATTCCCCGTCTGAAGTTGCCCCTTGAGAAGGTCGTGGGTGAGCTGCCTTGTTGAACCATTGCTATCCATGTGGGTAGACCCATATTTCCCTTAGGGAGGGAATTCCAGGATTTTGACCCAGCAACAGTGAAGGAACGGTGATATATTTCCAAGTTAGGATGGTGAGTGGCTCGGAGGGGAACATGCAGGTCGTCCTTCTAGATGGAAGTTGTTGTGGGTTTGGAAGGTATTGTCTTGGGAGCCTCGGTGAGTTGTGGGGAAGCTTGAGGTTATTCTGTGGTGCAGAAGGAGTGGTGACTGGGGTCAGAGAGGGGAGGGGAGGGGAGGGGGGGAATGGGGAGACGGTCGATGTGGGGGTGGGAGGGAGCTCAGATACTCTGCTGACTTTGCAGGGCAGTCAGTTAGCTCAGTTAGTTCAACTGGTCTGTGATGCCAATAGTGTGGGTTCAATTCTCACACTGTCCGAGGTTACTATGAAGGACTTTCCTTCTCAACCTCTCCCCTCACCTGAGGTATGGTGACCCTCAGCTTAAACTACCACCAATCATCTCTCTCTAAGGAGGGCTCTGGTAAGGTTACAGTGCTTTACCTTGACTTGTGTGGCAGTGTAAACTGGAGTTACATTTTGGGATCTACACAGGTCCCAACTCAACTGAGTTTTGGGGAATTACATGGATATTGAAAATTTGGATTGGTAATTACTGTGCAGCTGGAACACTTTGAAAAAGCCTGTTAAACATGAAGAAGTCTGAGGGTTCTGGTCATTATCTCGTGTTGGATTTCTTACTGACGTGTGAAGCTCTGAGGGCCCTGTGCAACAGCAACTTCTCAAAACAATGTGTTATCCATTTATCAACATTGTGCAGGTTCTCAGAGACCAAAGTGAGGATTATAAACCTGCTCTAACTCCAGGGTAATGGTCAAACTGACCCCTGACTTAGCAATGATCCTCTGATATCCTCTCACCTCCAATCTGACTGCCGACATGACCTGAATCAAGCCAACATCTCGTGTCTGGCAATCCCAGACCGAAACCAACCCAGCCCCGTCTGACCTGACCACCCCCACCCCCGTTCCCCCCTGTATTTGGAGTGTGGCGTGGTTTCTATGAAGATCTTTTCTGTTTCTGGATGTGGGGATTCTACAACAGGCTCTAACTGCAGGCTCCTGTACAGGAATCTCCAGCAGATAGTAACAGCCCAGTGGCTACATTTTAATCCGATCTGGGTTGCAGTCACATTTCTCAACACGTTCAGAATTTCTGGAGTTTTGTCTCCCTGAAGATTGTGTGGGTAAGCTCTCAGCAGGGTTTCGTTTGTTTCCCTCACGACTTCCTGGCGCTGGTTTTAAAACTCCTTTCACTCTTTCCTTGCTGTTTGTCAGGTTCACATGGACTTTCTCCCATTTTAATTGCTTTCTAAACTCCTGATTTATCCATGGCATTTTGAAACTGACTGTTATACACAAGATAAACAATCAGATATATATCCTAGATCTTTTCTCCAGTATTGTGCATAACATTTTCTCACTGAATAAAAGTGATAATGATAATGTGGATACAAAATTGGCGAAGTGATAGGAGGCAGACAGTAATGGTCATTCGATCTTTTTTGGGCTGGAGGAGTATTGTAGGAAGAACTCCTGCATTTAGGTGTCGATAGGGGATCTCTTGCTTTGCCTGAAATGTATTAATGGTATGCGGGAGGTAATTTCAAAGTTAGTGGATGGCTCACAGTGTAGGAGGTGGATGTCACTGGCCAAACCAGCATTTATTACCCAGCCCTAATTGCCCAGAGGACAGTTAAAAGTCACCCACATTGCCGTGGGTTTGGAGTCATATGTAGGCTAGACCAGGTAAAGATGGCAGCTTTTGTTCCATAATTGATTGATTGATTGTCGCTTGTATTGAAATACAGTGAAAAGCTTTGTTTACGAATGGTACAGGTAGATCACAGCAAGCAAAGGCTGTACGGATCCAAAAAAGACTTAGAGGCATAGAGGTTACATTGCAGGTTGCATTATTTGAGGTTAGAGTCTATTCAACAGTCTGATAATAGCGAGAAAGAGGCTGTTCCTGAACCTGCTCATGTGTGTGTTCAGGCTTCTGTACCTTCTGCCTGATGGAAGAGGTTGTGGGAGGTCATTATCAGGGTGGGATGGGTCTTTGATGATGTTGGCCGTCTTACTGCAGCAGTGAGCTGTGTAAGTAGAGCCCATGGATGGAAGGTTGGCTTCCGTGATGGTCTGGGCTGTGCACACCACCCTCTGTAGTTTCTTACAGTCCTGGGCAGAGCAGTTGCCATACCAGGATGTTACGCACCCAGGCAGTAAGCTTTCAATGGTGCTTCAGCAGTAGTTGGTGAGGGACCTTATGGACATGCCAAATTTCCTGAGCTGCCTGCGGAAGAAGAGGCGCTGTTGTGCCTTCTTGACTGTTGCATCTACGTAGGAAGTCCAGCTCAGATTGTCGGTTATCATCACTCTGAGGAACTTGATGCTGTTTGCTCTCTCAACCTCAGTCCCATTGATGTAGATGGGGGCGTGTTCTCCTCCTTTCTTTTTGAAGTTAATGATCAGTTCTTTAGTTTTGCTGACATTGAGAGACGGATTGTTCTCATTGTACCACATCACCAAGCTCTCTGACTCCCTTCCTTAGTTTGACTTGTTAGATACCTGTCCCACTACAATGGTGTCATCAGCGACCTTGTAGATGACATTCATGTGGAATTTGGCAACACAGCCTTGGTTCTACAGGGAGTACAGTAGGGGGTTGAGGATGCATCTTGGGGGGGCTCCAGTGTTGAGTGTTATTGTGGAGGGTGTGCAGTTACCTATCCTCACTGACTGTGGCCTGTGGGTCAGAGAGGTAAGGATCCAGTTCCAGAGGGCAGAGCTGAGGCCAGGGTCATGCAGTTTTGAGATCAGTCTGGAGGGGATAATGGTTTTGAAGGTGGAGCTGTAGTCAATGAGCAGGAGTCTGACATGGGTGTCTTTGTCCAGATGTTCCAGGGATGAGTGCAGGACTAGGGAAATGGCATCCTCTGTGGACCTGTTACATCGGTAGGCAAATTGCAGGGGATCGAGGCAGGCTGGGAGACTGAAGTTGATGTGGGCCATGACCAGCCTCTTGAAGCACTTAATGATTACTGAAGTGAGAGCTGTTGGGCAGTAGTCATTAAGGAACACTGTATGTGCGAGATGGGGTTTTCCCCAATTATTGACACTGATTTTACAGACTTTTAATAAGTGTTCAAATTTCACCATGGTAGGAATTGAACCCAGGTCCCCAGGTCATTACCTGGGTCTCTGGATTATTAGTCTAGTGATAATATCACTGGGCCATTACCTTCCCCTAAGATTGTGGAAGACATATTGTAGGGACGACATGAATGCATTGGAGGGAGTGCAGACATTATTTACATGAATGAGTCCAGAAATGAGGAATTCAGTGATGAGGATATATTGAAGAAGTTTGGAGAGGAGAAGACTGAGAGGTGGCATGATGGGAGTTTTAAAATATGAGTGAGCTGGACTGAGGAGGTAGGACAAAGCAGTTTCTACTCATCAGGGGGTTAAGGACAAAAGATCACAGAATAAGGTCAGAGATAGTAGGAACTGCAGATGCTGGAGAATCTGAGATAACAAGGTGTGGAGCTGGATGAACACAGCAGGCCAAGCAGCACCAGAGGAGCAGGAAAGCTGACGTTTTGGGCCTGGACCCTTCTTCAGAAAATCATTTTCTGAAGAAAGGTCCAGATCTGAAATGTCAGCTTTCCTGCTCCTCTGGTGCTGCTCGGCCTGTTGTGCTCATCCAGTTCTACACAGAATAAGGCCAATTGTGAAATAAGAAAATATGATTCGAGAAAAAGTTCAGTTAGGGTCTGAAATACACTGTCTGCAAGAATGTTGGAGGCAGATTTACTGGAAGTTTTCAAGAGGATGTGAGATGTTTATTTCAATAGATACAGTGTGCAGGATTGGAGAAAAGGCAGCAGAACAGTAATAAGACCTAATGCTCATTCAATGTGTCAGTGCAGACACAATGGACTGAATCGCCTCTGTCTGTACTGTCACAATTCGGTGATTCTCATTCTCTACCTTTTGCAATCCTGCTGCTGGTGCTGTTCAGTTTCTGGTCTGGTCAGAAGTGGATCTCCCTCCTGGCACAGAGGGCAGCAGTTGGAACGTGAAAGGAAGCTCATACATTGTCTGAACCCCCAGCACAGAACACTGAGGAAATGAGTTTTCATTTGTGGTTTGTCATCTGGCCTATTTGACCTAAGGTCAGATGCAGACTGGATCAGACTCTGGGAAATGGCGCGAGTGTTAAGATCATAAGAAATAGGAACAGGGTAGATGCTTGCTCCACCACTCAATAAGATCACAGCTGGTCTGACATTCCTCACACCCACTTTCCTGTCCTGTCCTTTCCATTGACAGGAAGCAGAGCTGGGCAAAGAAGTGGCAGATGGAATTCAACCCAGAAAAGTGTGAAGTGATTCATTTTGGAAAGTTGAATTTGAATGCAGAATACAGGGGTAATGGCAGGATTCTCGGCAGTGTGGAGGAACAGAGGGATCTTGGGGTCCACGTCCATAGATACCTCAAAGTTGCTACCCAAATTGATAGAGTCGTAAAGAAGGCGTATGGTGTGTTGGCTTTCATTGGCAGGGAATTGAGTTTAAGAGCCGTGAGGTTATGCTGCAGCTCTATTAGCCCACACTTGGAATATTGTGTTCAGTTCTGGTCACCTCATTACAAGAAAGATGTGGAAGCTTTAGAGAGGGTGCAGAGGAAATTTACCAGGATGTTGCCTGGACTGAAGGGCAGGTCTTACGAGGAAAGGTTGAGGGTGCTAAGGCTTTTTTCATTGGAACTCAGGTAGAGTTTTATATTTTTATTGATGGAGGAAAACTCAACCTTGACTTTTGTGTCAGGATGTGTATGACATCTATTGGTTTCAATGATCAAACCATTGGGTCCTCTGCGAACAGACCCTCATTAATCAGCAGCACACATTCATATTGAAGAGCGTTACTGTTTCACAATATCCCTGAGTCAACACACTAGCAATCCCTCAGGACTGTCCCACTGAAGATGGAGTCCTCCGACAGTGCGGCACTCCCTCAGCACTGACCCTCCGACAGTGTGGCACTCCCTCAGTACCACACTGAGATTGTCAGCTTGGATTTGGAATTGAAGTCTCGAGAATTGTGCAGTGATGTCTGACTCTGTGAGATGGTGATCATTGGGCCATGTGTAACGCAATGTGTTGTAACCTGAGGACAGCGGCAGGGCAGGCTATTCAATTAGAGAGTCCTACAGCATGGAAGTGGCCCTTTGGTCGATTCAATCCGTATTGACTGCAGACCCCATTGTCTGTGGAGAGAGAAACTGAGTTAACATTTGAAGTCAAAGACTTTTTAAGGATTATTGACCTGAAAATATTCACAGTTTTTGAGATCTGGAGTGTTTCTCCAGCATTTTCTGTATTTGTTTCTGATTTTCAGTAAATGCAGCATTTTTCTTTTCCCACTGCGTGGTTTTAACTGTAATTAATGATGGTTTCAGACCTGATCACCTGCAAATTCTCTGCTGTTATCCCTATGCTCCCACATGCAGTGATCTTCATTCTCCACTCCAGTCACTCCCACTTGTTGTTCCCATCCATGTAATCTTTTCCAGTTCTTTCCCGTCAGAGAGACAATTCTCTATGTTCCAGGAATACTTTTTCCACTCATTCTCCTCATCTAAAATATCCTTTTTTAAAATATGAATTTGAAGAGCACTATCAAGTATTATTTGAGTTGTCCATTTCTCATGAAGATCCTTGGTGCAGATGTAAAATCTAAGTATCTGTAATTCCCCAAATTTGAAAATGCTCCACATGTTCCTTTTGGATGGTTGAGCATGAGGAAGGGTGGTATTGGTAGTTCCTCAGGAGTTGGGAAATGGAGCCTTTGGAGAGGGTACAAGGGCTAATGTGTAACATGGACTGGATGTTTCAACCTCAATAGCTGCTCTAACAATATGGTGGTTATTTTCCAGGTGCTGAGCTGAGTTTGGCAAAGCATGGACCAAGATGCAGAGTCTGCTGGCAAACACCTACACAGCAAGAAGCCAACATCTCCCTCCATTTGCCCCCAAGGACAGCAGGAGCTCAGGACTGGAGTGAAGGTATTCCTTCAGTCCTTTTGTCTCTGCATTTAAGATTGTGGAATTGGTAGAGCAAGATGGAACATTACACCCCAGTGAGGAAGCAAGACTGAACATAGCTTCAGCCTGTCTTAGTACAATTCAAGATGTTCTTCGTGGCCTTCAGCGAACTTTCTGTTTGGGAACAGGGTGATGGTACAATGTGTGGGTTCCACGGAGCATGAGGGAACCAAACTGGTTTACTGAGTGAATGTGAGGGTTATGGCTCTTCTGAATCAGGATCCCAGATAGAACTGGAAAACTCTCCATGTTTTTTTTTTGTTCATTCACGGGATGAGGGTGTCGCTGGCCAGGCAGCATTTATTGACCATCCCTAATTGCCCAGAGGGCAGTTCAGAGTCAACCACATTGCTGTGGGTCTGGAGTCACATCTAGGCCAGACCAGGTAAGGATGGCAGTTTCCTTCCTTAAAGGACATTAGTGAACCAGATGGGTTTTCCCCAACAATTGACAATGGATTCATGGTCATCATTAGACTCTTAATTCCAGATGCTTTTATTGAATTCAAATTCCTACCATCTGCCATGGCACGATTTGAACCCAGGTCGCTGGAACATTATCTGGGTCTCTGGATTAACAGTCCAACAATAATACCACTAGGCCATCGCCTCCCCATGTTCAGGATGTTGTCTGTTTTACTCAGTACCTTTGATCTCTATGACTGATGTACTGAGATAGTTTGATGCCAGTTGGAATTGTGGAGGGTTAACTATTAGTTTTCTCCTAGACCCCAAGACCAGCTTTCTTCAAGAGTGTCAGTGTACCAGATCCCAGGCACCCAGCTCGAGACAGTATGTTGGTGACAAAGCCAGGAGTGTTCCAGCGACAGAACTCTGTCTCAAAGACCATCCGCAGGTAATGAACCTCGATATTACTGAATGATAGTTGGGAGGCCACTCTCTATCCAGGGAGGGGGATAAGAATAGAACACAATCTGCCCAGAGAAGGGAGTGCTTTAAATTTGTTGATAGGACGTGGGCATCACTGGTTGGACAACATTTATTGCCCATCCCTAGCTGCCCTTGAGAAGGTGATAGTGAGCTGCCTTCTTGAACCGCTGCAGTCCATGAGCTGTAGGTAGACCCACAATGCCATTAGGGAGGGGGTTCCAGGATTTTGACCCAGCAACACTGAAGGAACTGCAATATATTTCCAAGTCAGGATGGTGAGTGGCTAGGAGGGGAGATGGAAGGGGATGGTGTTTCCATATATCCGCTGCCCTTGTATCCACTTGCGAACACCCCCACTTCTGACCTTATGATGGAGGGAAGGTCATTGATGAAACAGCTGAAGATGGTTGGCCCTAGGACACTACCCTGAGGAACTGCTGCAGAGATGGCCTGGAGCTGAGATAAGACCATAAGACCATAAGACATAGGAGCAGAAGTTAGCCCATTCAGCCTATCGAGTCTGCTCCATCATTCAATCATGGCTGATCTGTTTCTCAACCCCATTCTCTCGTTTCTCACCAGAACCCTTGATCCCTTTGACAATCAAGAACCTATCTGTCTCCATCTTAAATATACTCAATGACCTGGCCTCCACAGCCTTATGTGGCGGTGAATTCCATAGATTCACCACTCTCTGGCTGAAGAAGTTTCTCTTTATTTCCATTTTAAAAGGTCTTCCCTTTACTCTAAAGCTGTGCCCCGGGTCCTAGATCTCAGACCTCCAAAAACCCCAACCATCTTCCTGTGTGCCAGGTATGACTCCAACCGCCGGAGCGTTTGCCCCCGATACCCATTGATTCCAGTTTTGCCAGGGCTCCTTGATGCCACACTCAGTCGAATGCAGCCTTGATGTCAAGGGCTGTCACTCCCACCTCACCTCTGGAATTCAGCTTTCTTGTCCATGTTTGAACTAAGGCTGTAATGAGGTCAGGAGCTAACTGGCCCTGGTGGAACCCAAACTGGGCATCACTGAGCAGGTTATTTCTCAGCAGGTGGTGCTTGATAGCACAGTCAGTGACACCTTCCATCACTTTACTGATGATCAAGAGGAGACTGATGGGGGCGGGGCGGGGGGGATGTAATTGGCCGGGTGAGATTTGTCCTGCTTTTTATGTACAGGACGTACCTGGGCAATTTTCCACATTGTCGGGTAGATACCAGTGTTGTAACTGTACTCGAACAGCTTGGCTAGGGGAGCGGCAAGTTCTGGAGCACAAGTCTTCAGTGCTATTGCTGGAATGTTCTCAGGGCCTGTAGCCTTTGCAATATCTAGTGTCTCCAACCGTTTCCTGATATCACGTGGAATGAATCGAATTGGCTGAGGACTGGTATCTGTGATGCTGTGGACCACTGGAGGAGGCCAAGATGGATCATCCACTCAGCACTTCTGGCTGAAGATTGCTGTGAAAGCTTCAGCCTTATCTTTTGCACTGATGTGCTGGGCTCTTCCATCAATGAGGATGGGGATATTTGTGGAGCCTCCTCCTCCTTAGAATACAGGACCAGTTGGTCGAGCTCTCATCGTAGGACAGTTCTGCCATCCTGGGAACAAGTCTGATGAATCTTTGTTGCACTCCCATTATTGCAATGATAACCTTCCTGAGATAGAAAAGCCTAACTGCATACAATACTCTCGAGGGGTGTTCTAACCAAGCTGCTTTATACTTGAAGTAAAACTTCACTGTTGCTGTACTCAAATCCCCTTGTGATAAAGGCCAACATTCTATTAGCCTTAAAAGCAATTAGCCTTCCTAATAGCTTACTACACCTGCATGTTACCTTTGGTGACTTATCAATGAGAACATCCAGATCCTTTTATACATCTCAACTTTTCAACGTTGTACCATTTAAGAAATACTCTATAGGTTCCATTACCAAAGTGGATAACTGAAAGAACTGTGGCTACTGTAAATCAGAAACAAAAACAGACATTGCTGGAAAAGCTCAACAGGTCTGGAAGTATCTATGAAGAGAAATCAGAGTTAATGTTTGGGTCCGGTGACCCTTCCTCAGAACGGACAACCTCCTCACATTTTTCCACGTTATATGCCACCTGCCATATCCTTGCCCAGTTCACTAAGCCTGTTCAAATTTTTCTTAAATATTTCACATCTTCCTCATAATACACATTCCTGTTTACGTTTGCATCATCTGCAAATTTAGAAATATTGCAATTGGTTCTTATGTCCAAATCATTGATATATCATAGAATAAAATATAAATTCCTACAGTGTGGAAGCCAACCATTCAGTCCACGGAGGATCTCCAAAGACCATGCCACCCAGACCCATCCCTTACCCTATCCCTGCATTTGCAATGGCTAATCCACCTAACCTGCACATCTTTGAACCATGGGAGGAGACCGGAGTACCCATACAGACAATGTGCAAACTCCACATAGACAGTCACCAGAGCTGGAATCAAATCCATGTCCCTGGGCCTGCGAGGTGGTAGTGCTAACCACTGGGCCACTGTGCTGTACCAAATTATATTGTGAATAGCTATAGCATGCTGTTCCCTGTTTGTTCCCTTGTTCCTTTCTTAAATAGTGGGATGACATTTGCAAGCTTCCAATCTGTTGGAATCTCTTCCAAAGCCTGTGGAATTTTGGGAAGTGATTATCAATGCACTAACTATCTGCTCCATATGCTGGATAACCACTTGGGTCTCTGCTTCTGGGGGATTTCTTGTACTTTCCTCAGTAAAAACATGTACAAGGTAATAATTTAAGCTTTTCTGCCATTTCTCTGTCCCCCACTATGAATTGTGATCAAAGAAGATTGGGTTTAAATCATGGACATTAATTAGATTACCTTGTTTAGCTTTGCTCTACTAAAGTTGTAGCATAAATGATAAATTATTAATTTCAGTTTAAATTTGGTGTTTGATATCTTCTTCAAGTCTGGTTAGAAATTGAGCAACTTTGAGTGTCATAGATCACAGAATCCCTACAGCATGGAAACAGGCCCTTCAGCCCAACAAGTCCACACTGACCCTCAGAGCACCCCACCCAGACCCACACCCCTATAATCTACACATCCCTGAACACTATGGGCAATTTAGCATGGCCAATCCACCTAGCCTGCACATCTTTGGTTTGTGGGAGGAAACTGGAGCACCCAGAAGAAACCCACGCAGACATGATGAGAATGTACAAACTCCACATGGACAGTCGCCTGAGGGTGGAATTGAACCCAGGTCTCTGGCGCTGTGAGGCAGCAGTGCTAACCACTGAGCCACTATGCTGCACATAAAAACAGATTAGCTGCCAGCTCCTGAAAAATCAGGAAGAAGTGCTGTCACCATGATAAATTAGTATAAGTCAACTAATGTAGTCAACAGAGATAGTCGGAACTGCAGATGCTGGAGAATCTGAGATAACAAGGTGTAGGGCTGGATGAACACAGCAGGCCAAGCAGCATCAGAGGAGCAGGAAGGCTGACGTTTCGGGCCTAGACCCTTCTTCAGAAAAAAAATGTAGTCAACAAATGTTTTAACTTCACTGTGTTGTGAATCCAGTGTTAGCAAATCTGATATGGTCTGGCTTGCTATCCCTGCGTTGTAACACTGTGTCCTCATGCTTTTTACAATATGGAGCCAAGCACACTACACTGTAAGGCAGTGTGGTCTCACTGATAATCTAGTTGTGATTAATTGTGTATTTTTTGCAGGGGCACAGCTGAGTGGTTCGGATTGGGAACTGACTGTGATTTGGATCAACACAATTGGCAACGTAAGAGCTGGAGACACTGTAGCCAAAGGTATGGGAAGCTGAAAGCACAGTACCAGAGGAACATGGGAATTCCCAATCTGGAATCCGCTCCTTTTTTAACAGTGGACTCAGCAGATCCCAGAAAAGTGCTGAAGGTAAGAATAGCGTGTGGAGTTTGGTATGTCATGAGGTGAGTGCATGCTGATCTGATTGTGACTTCTGCCCCACATCCCACCTTCTCTTCCCCACCCACTGATATCCTTCAACTCTCTTGTTAGTCAAGAAACTCTCTATCCTTAATTTAAAATAAAAATGCAATGGCTTAGCACACTACTCAGTGGGGAAGAGATTTTTAAAGTCTCTTGACCTTTGAGAGAAAAATTGTCTCCTCAATGCCACCTTCAAAAGGAGATTACTTATTTATTTAGTCCATTGTTGTCATCTTCCCCACAAGGGGAATATCTTCTCAGTATCTCCCATGGTCAAAATGCGCTCTCACCAATGCTCTATACAAATGTGGCAAAACTTCTTTTATATTCCGACCCCCTTGCAATAAATGCCAACATTTCACCTGCCTTCCTAATCACTTGCTGCAACTGCGCAATAACTCCGTAATTCATACACGAGGACACCCATATCCCTCTGCACCTCAGAATTTCTGCAATCTCTTTCTGGTTAAATAATTTCCTAGTTTTCTATTCTTTCTGCTAGAGTGGATAAGTTGATTTTTTTTTGTACATTATTCTCCAAATTCATGCCCAATCATTTAACCTGTCTTTATTCCTTTGCAGATCCTCATGTGATTTTCATAATTTATTCTCATATCTATCTTTGTTTCATCAGCAAAATTAGCAACTTTGGTTCTTCCATTAAGTCACTGATATAGGTTGAAAATAGCTGAGGCCCCACCACTGATCCCTCTGGCAATTCACTAGTTAGTTGTCTGGATAAGTCAATAGAGATGCACTGGCAAACATTTAAGGGGACATCTCAAACAGTGCAGAATAGGTACATTCCAACAAACAGTAAAAATTCTAAGGGACAGACACATCATTTGTGGTTAAATTTCAAAAAGTCATGGATAGTATCAAACTCAAAGGAGAAGCATATAAATTCTGCAAAGGTAGGTTACACGTCAGAAGATTAGATAAAATATGTAAAAAAACAAAGAATTACCAAATAATTAATAAGAAGAGAAAAATTAGAATACAAGAGAAAGTTAGCTAAAAATATAAAAACAGAGAGGAAAATGTTCTTCAGATATTTAAAAACACAAAGAGTTTCTGAAGTAAGTGTTGACCCTGTAGAAAATGAATGTGGGGAATTAACAGTGGAGCATAAAGAGATGGTAAATAAATTAACAGGTATTTTGCTTGATCTTCACTAGACAGAATATGAGAAACATCCCAGCATGTAAATCAGGAATTGAAAGAAGAAGAAATCAAAAAAATTATAATTGCCGATGAAAGAGTACTGACAATATTGTTAGAACAGTGAATTGACATCTCTCCAGATCCTGTTGCATCCTGATGCTAGGGTCTTAAATGTAGTAGTTGGTGGGATATTTGATACGTTGGTTTTAATTTTCCAAAACTCACTATTTCAGGGAAATTTAGATTGGAAAATAGCAAATACGACTCCTTTATACAAAAAGGGAGGGAAGGAGGCAAAAAGCAGGAAACTATAGGCCAGTTAACAACATCTGTCATTGGGAAAATATTAGAATCTATGATTAAAGAAGTGACAACAGGAGACTTGGAGAAGTTTAAGGAAATCAGACAGAGCCAACATGGTTTTGTCAAAGGCAGTTCATATTTAACAGATTTATTAGAGTTCTTTGGAGAAGTAACTTGTGCTGTAGATAAAAGATAGCCAGCGGGTGTATTGTATTTTAGATTTCTAGAAGGCATTTGATAAAGTGCCACATCGAAGATTGTCAAGAATAAAAGAATGACGAGAGTAAGATTAGGGCCAGTCAAAGACAATAGTGGGAAGTTGTGCGTGGAGTCCGAAGAGATAAGAGAGGGGCTAAATGAGTATTTTTCATCAGTATTCACACATGAAAAAGACAATGTTGTTGAGGAGAATACTGAAATACAGGCTATTAGACTAGATGGGATTGAGATTCATAAGGAGGAGGTGTTAGCAATCCTGGAAAGTCTGAGAATAGATAAGTCCCCTGGGCCGGATGGGATCTATCCTAGGATTCTCTGGGAAGCTAGGGAGGAGATTGGAGAGCCTTTGGCTTTGATCTTTTTGTCGTCATTGTCTACAGGAATAGTGCCAGAAGACTGGAGGATAGCAAATGTGGTCCCCTTGTTCAAGAAGGGGAGTAGAGACAACCCTGGTAATTATAGACCAGTGAGCCTTACTTCGGTTGTGGGTAAAGTGTTGGAAAGGATTATAACAGAGAGGATTTATAATCATCTAGAAAGGAATAATTTGATTAGGGATAGTCAACACGGTTTTGTGAAGGGTAGGTCGTGCCTCACAAACCTTGTTGAGTTCTTTGAGAAGGTGGATGAGGGTAAAGCGGTTGATGTGGTGGATATGGATTTCAGTAAAGCGTTTGATAAGGTTCCCCATGGTAGGCTATTGCAGAAAATTCGGAGGCATGGGATGGAGGGTGATTTAGCGCTTTGGATCAGAAATTGGCTAGCTGGAAGAAGACAGAGGGTGGTGGTTGATGGGAAATGTTCATCCTGGAGTTCAGTTACTAGTGGTGTACCGCAAGGATCTGTTTTGGAGCCACTGCTGTTTGTCATTTTTATAAATGACCTGGATGAGGGTGTAGAAGGATGGGTTAGTAAATTTGCAGATGACACTAAAGTCGGTGGAGTTGTGGATAGTGCGGAAGGATGTTGCAGGTTACAGAGGGACATAGGTAAGCTGCAGAGCTGGGCTGAGAGGTGGCAAATGGAGTTTAATGCAGAAAAGTGTGAGGTGATTCACTTTGGAAGGAGTAACAGGAATACAGAGTCCTGGGTTAATGGTAAGATTCTTGGTAGTGTGGATGAGCAGAGAGATCTCTGCGTCCATGTGCATAGATCCCTGAAAGTTGCCACCCAGGTTGATAGGGTTGTTAAGAAGGCGCACGGTGTGTTAGGTTTTATTGATAGAGGGATTGAGTTTCGGAGCTGTGAGGTCATGTTGCAGCTGTACAAAACTCTGGTGTGGCCGCACTTGGAGTATTGCGTACAGTTCTGGTCGCCGCATTATGAGAAGGATGTGGAAGCATTGGAAAGGGTGCAGAGGAGATTTACCAGGATGTTGCCTGGTATGGAGGAAAGGTCTTATGAGGAATGGCTGAGGGACTTGAGGCTGTTTTCGTTAGAGAGAAGAAGGTTAAGAGGTGACTTAATAGAGACATGCAAGATGATCAGAGGATTGGATAGGGTGGACAGTGAGAGCCTTTTTCCTCGGATGGTGACGGCTAGCAGGAGGGGACGTAGCTTTAAATTGAGGGGTGATAGATATAGGACAGATATCAGAGGTAGATTCTTTACTCAGAGAGTAGTCAGGGCATGGAATACCTTGCCTGCAGCAATTGTAGACTCGCCAACTTTAAGGGCATTTAAATGGTTGTTGGATAAACATATCGATGATAATGGAATAGTGTCGATTAGATGGGCTTCAGATTGATTTCACAGGTCGGTGTAACATCGAGGGCTGAAGGGCCTGTACTGCGCTGTAATGTTCTATGTTCTATGTTATTGTGTAACTCATGGCGTAGGGGGCCACATGGGTCAATGCTGGACCCTTAGCCCTTTTCAATTTCTTTAAGTTATCAGGCTGAAGGTGTGGAAGGTATGGAGCTAAATTTGCTGATGACACAGAGATAGGTCGGAAAGTGAGCTGTGAAGAGAACATAAGGAGCTTACGAAAGGGATATAGACAAGTTCAGTGAGTGACCAAAGATTTGGCAAATGGAGCATAATGTGGGAAGTAATAAATTATCATTTTTGGCAGAGTGAATAAAACAGAAGCTGATTATTTAAATGGTGAGAGGTTGCAGAGCTCTGGGGAGCAGAGGGATCTGGTGGTCCTAGTGTATGAATCACGATAGGTTAGTCTACGGGTACAACAAGGAATCGGGAAAGCTAATTGACTGTAATGTTTTATTGTAAGGGGAATTGAATGCAAGAGTAGGGAGATTATGCCTCAGTTATACAGAACACTGGTGAGACCACACCTGGAACACTGACTGCAAAACTAGTCAGTGTACTTACAGAAGGATGTTGATGCATTGGAAGCAATTTAGAGAAGGTTTACTAAACTAATACCTGGAATGATTGCATTGTCTTATGAGGAAAGGCTAGACAGACTTGGCCTGTATCCTCTGGAGTTGGTAAGAGTCAGTAGTGACTAAATTGAAACACATAAGACCCTGAGGGGACTTGATAGATGGATGTGGAAAGGATGTTTCCTCTTGTGGGAAAATCTAGGACTAGGAGTTATTGCTTAAAAGTAAAAGGGTGTCCATTTAAGGCAAAGATGGGTAAATGTTAGTTCCTTCAGAGATTTGAGTATCTTCCGAATTCCCTTCCTCAGAAGGCATTGGATGCAAAATCTGTAAAATATTTTTCAGGCAGAGATTCGTGATGATCAAGGGGTTGAAAGATTATTGGGGATATGCAGACCTGCAGAGTTGACATTAAAACAGATCAGCCATGATCTTGTTGAATGGCAGAGCAGGCTGGAAGGGCTGAATAGCTCTTCTTGCTCCTTGTTCAATGTTGGAATATTTGTAAAGACACATTTATTCCTTCTTTATTTCGTGTTAGGTAACTAATGCTCTCTCCATGTTAATAAGCTATTCCCTACATCCCAACATCTCATTTGATGTAGTAACCTTTGTTATGGCATCTTAACAAATGTCTTCTGGAAATAAAACTATACTGCATCAACATCTTACCCTTTATTTATATTCCCTGTTACTTCTTTCAAGAACTCTTATAAATTTGTCATATTCCATACTCCTTTCATAAAACCATGCTAACTCTGCCTGATTTCTAAGCATCAGCTGTCCACTCATAAAGAGATTCTAGAATTTTCCTAATGTCAGATGTTAAACTTGCAGGTCCCTAGCTTCCTGTTTTCTCTCTCCCTCTTTTGAAAATCAGAGTCACAGCCTCTGATTTCTAATCTGATGTGATCCTTTTAAGGAACTCAGTTAACATGTTTGGAAATTGAATTATTAGTTGTTTTCACAACTCATAGAAGAGTGAAACAGTGTGGAATTCACTCATTAGTGACACAAAGGCATGTGGCTTTTGTAGAGAAACTTGATTTTATACTTTTGTGAGACATATTTTAAGTTGAAAGGGAAGAGATTTTGGGTTGATTTCAAGTTGCAGATTTGTTGCAGAGCTAAGAGAAGACTGCAGTAAGGACTCAGACTCCAAAACCCAGCAATAATTTCAGCCATTTTTTCTGTGAATGGAAACAAGATAACATACAGATTCTACAAAGTGAAAACCTTCTAACTCAAGCCAAGGCCTAAATTCAACAGACTCTTTTCAAAATGGAGGTCTTTTGAAGTTGACAACAAGGTAATATTGTTGTCAGAAGCTAAAATAACACTGAGAAAGTCATTTCATTTGCCTGGTGGTCTGCTTTGGACTTTTGATCCATTGATTTTATTCTTTTTGGCCGAATATTTTCCAACCATAATATTCCCAAATCTGAAATAGCTCATTAAATACCTTCCTCTAAACCTGTACTGACCAATCCTTTAACCAAATTTCTTAGTTGATTTTAACCAGCTCTGTCCTTATACCCGTATTTAAGACTAAAATATTAGTCTCACTTAGACTCTAAGCAAAATTCAATCATCTTGTGATCACTGGTGTCTCCCGGCTTCCCTGCTATGAATCGATTAATTAATCCTGTCCCATTGCTAGAATGTGTTGATCTGAGAAACTGCTTCAAAAATACTCCATGAACCCAAACTGCCAGGCTACCTTTGCCAATCTGCTTTGTCCAATCAATTAAAATCACCCATGATTATAGCTGCACCATTTCCATAAATCTCCATTATTTCTTCCTACGTACCCCACCCAATAGTTACTGATTACTGGTTACTGTTAGGGATCTTATAAACTGCTCCTACAAATGACTTCTTAACTTTTCTATTCCTTGTGCCTAGCCAAACCAATTCTACATCTTGATATTTAAAAACCCAAGGTAATCTCTTACCATGGTGCCAATGTTATCCTTACTTAACAGAACTACCTCCTATCGCCCACCTTTTCTGAGCTTTCTGTCTTTCTGGAATGTCAATTACCCCTGAATATTTAGGTCCCAGCCTTGGTCACCTTGCAACCATGTCTCTGTGCTGGCTATCAGATTGTACTAAGTTATTTCTATTCAAGCTGGCAATTCATCCCTTTATTAATCAAAGTGGATTCAGATATAAAGCCTTTAGTTTTGAATTTTTTACTATCTTTGCAAACTTTGGCTAATCTGCTGTTACATTGTTAAATATGTACATTCTGTCTCTTCCTGCTCTCTTGCTTTGTTCTCGCCCTTTAAATTATTACACCTTCCCTAACTTGATCCGTCATCCTGAATATTCCATTTAAACCTTCCACTGCCCTGGATATATGGCTCAACTAAACTCTAGTTCCGCCATAGTTCAACAGAAAACTGTTCCAACAATACACCTCCCACTATTGGCCCCAGTGACCCATGAATCGATACCTATTTCTCTCACACTAATGTTTAAGCTACACCCGTCTTTCCTAATCCTGTTTAGAACATTGGTATTTACCTGGACCAGAACAAGTGGATCCTACTCTTCCAACTGAAAGTTCCTCTCCAGCTGTGAGCAGAGATCCCAAAGTCTGACCCTGGGCAGTATACACAGCTGCCTTGACGCTCACTCTCAGCTTCAGAGAACATTGTCTCACCCCGTCAGTACTGTCCCTACTACCACAACATTCCCGCTAACTGCCCCCATGCGGATGGCCTTGGGCAGTTTCTTCATCCCCGCTCCCACCCCCCTCCGCCCCCCGGCAGGTCCTGCTCCGGTCCACATGAGCTGAAAGGACCTCAAGTCTCTTTGATAACTGGTAGGGGCTGAAGGTCCTGAACTTGTAGCTTCCCAGTGGCCTGACCTTCTTCACTCACAGTCACAGCCTCTGATCAACGAACACAAACTAAATCAGATTAACCTATACAAAGGAGGGTGATTGCCTCCTAGAATGGGTGTCTTAATAATGTTTTCCTCTGGTTATTGAATTCCACTGTGTCAGCTTCTCGGCCTCCAGCTCATTAACCCTGTGGTGAAATTCCTTGAGCCTCAGACACTTCGCCGCAGATGTGGTTGTAGTGGATCTCTCCGTTGTTGCCCAGCCCCCACATGCTACAGCTGCAACACATCACCTGCCTTGCCAGTTTTCATAGAATCAAACAATCCGTACATTGCAGATAGAGGCCATTCAGCCCATTAAGCCTGCACCAACCTGCATAAGATCTTCCCACTCAGTCCCAACCCCCCACCCTATCCCTGTAACCCCACATTAACTATGGTTAATTCACATAGCCCAGACATCTCTAGACCCTATGGGACAATATTGCATGGCCAATCCACCTAAGCAGTACACCTTTGGACCGTGGGAGGAAATCGCAGCCCCCGGAGGAAACCCACACAGACACAGGGAGAATGTGCAAACTCCATGTACACACAGTCTCCTGAAACTGGAATTGAACCTAGGTCCCCGATGCCGTGAGGCAGGAGTGCTGTTATTTAATTAGACAGTTAATTATATCTTTTATTAATTCAATTATAATTAAGGCCTCTGATATCCTCTGATTGAAACTCCCCTAGTTTAACAATATGAACAGAGCACATTTTTTAGACCATGACTTACCTGTTTCCCTGGGATGTTAACAACTCTGGTTTTCTTTCCAAATCTGCTTCTGATTGGCTCCTAGTTACAGGCAGCAGCAGCAGCGCCATTGGTTACCTTCAATCTTCCTCCTTCCACTTTCCCTATCACTCCCTCCCCTTTTCCATAACTCTCCCTACCATTCCACCTCCCTTTATCATTCCCTATCCCTCCATATCCCTCCCTCCCCTCCCCGATTCCCCATTACCCACCCGTCCATACCTATTGAATCCCTCCCTTTTCCAGATTCCTTCCCATCTCTCCCCTTGCCAGTTCCCTCTCCACTCCCTGTCCCTCCACCTGCCTCCTCACTCCTTCCCCTTCTCCATATCCTCACCATTCCTGTCTCTCCATATCCCTCCCTACACTCCCCCTCTCCAACTCTCCATCCCTCCTCCTCTCCACATCCTTCCCCACCCCTCCCCACAATGCCCTGAGGGAGGAATTCCAGGATTTTGACCCATCGACAATGAAGGAATGATGATATATTTCCAGTCAGGATGGTGAGTGGCTTGGAGGGAAACTTGCAGAGGGTGGTGTTCCCATGTATCTGCTTCGAGATGGAAGTGGGTGTAAGTCTAGAAGGTGCTGTCTGAGGATCTTTGGTGAATTTCTGTAAGTCATCTTGCAGAAAGTACACACTGCTGTGACTGAGCGTTGGTGCTGGGGAAGGAAGGGATGCTTGTGGATGTGGTGCCAATCACGTAGCTGCTTTGTCCTGGATGGTGTCAAGCTTCTTGAGTGTTGTTGGAGCTGCTCCCACCCAGGCAAAACAGGAGTATTCTACCACACTCCTGACTTGTGAAGGGAAGACAGTTTTAGTATGGAAGGGCAAAATGTGCCCGAAGGGCGTGTTCCTGTGCTGAGTTCTGAGGAAGGATCACTGGATCCAAAACGTTAACCCTGACTTTTTCTTCACAGATGCTGCCAGATCTGCTGAGCTTTTCCAGCAACTTCTGTTTTTGTTCCTGTTCCTGTGCTGTATTGTTCTTTGTTCTTGTGCTTTGTGGACAGGTTTTGGGGAGTCAAGAGGTGAATTACTCGCTGCAATATTCCTAGTCTCTGACCTGCTCTTGTAGCCCCTGTGTTTATGTGGTGAGTCCACTTCAGTTTCTGGTCAATGGTAAACCCCAGGATGTTGATAGTGGGAGAGTCAGTGATGGGAACACCATTGAATGTCAGGGGTCAACGGTTAGATTGTCTCTTATTGGTGATGGTCATAGCCTGGCATTTGTGTGGTGTGAATGTCACTTGCCACTTGTTAGCCCAAGCCTGGATATTGTCCAGATTTTGTTGCATTTTGACATGGACTGCTCCAGTATCTGACGAATTGTGAACGGCGAATGGTGTTGAACACTGTGCAATCATCGGCGACCATCCCCACTTCCGACCTTATGATGGAGGGAAAGTCATTGATGAAGCAGCTGGAGGTGGTTGGGCCTAGGACGCTATCCTGAGGAACTCCTGCAGAGATGTCCTGGAGCTGAGATGACTGACCTCCAACACCCACAACCACCTTCCTATGTGTCAGGTTATGACTCCAACCAGCAGAGAATGTTCCCCAGATTGCCATTGATTCCAGTTTTGCTGGACTCACACTTGGTCAAATGCAGCATGGTATCAAGGGCAGTTACTCTCACCTCACCTCCAGAGTCAGCTCCTTTTTCCATAGAATCATACAATTGTAGAATCACACAGTATAGAAGAGGCCCTTCAGCCTATCCAGTCTGTACCACCAAAAATATACAACTCTAAGTATACACTAGTCCCACTTTCTGGCACTAGGTCCATAACCTTGGATGTTATGATATTTCAAGTGCTCATCCAGGTCCTTTTTAAATGTTCCAAGGTTTCCCTCCTCAATTTTCCTCCCAGGCAATGCATTCCAGAACACCACCACCCTGTGGGTGAAATGTTTGTTCTTCACAACCCCCTAAACCTCCCTCCTTTCACTTCAAAATGATGCCCCCGTGTTATTGATCCTTCAACTAAGGGGAAACAGCTGCTTTCTAGCCACTCTGTCCATGCCCCTCATAATCCTCTCACACTTCTATCAGGTCCCTCTCAACCTACCCTGCTCAAAAGAAAATAACCTGATCTTTTCCAGCTTCTGCCCATCGCTGAAATGCTCCATCCCAGGCCACATCATGGTGAATCTCCCCTGCACCCCATCCGGTACAATCACATCCTTCCTACAGTGTGGGGCACAGAATTACACACGGTGCTCCAGCTGTGACCTAACCAAGGCCCTGTACAGCACCAAGATAACCTCCCTGCTCTTATAATGTATGCCATGACCGATAAAGGCAGGTGTACCCCATACGTTCTTAACTTGATAGCACTGTTGATAATACCTTCCATCACTTTACTGATGATTGAGAATGGGCTGATAGGGCAGTAATTGGTCAGGTTGGATTTGTCCTGCTTTTTGTGAACAGGACATATTTGGGTAGATACCAGTGTTGTAACTGTACTGGAACAGCTTGGCTAGGGGAGCAACAAGTTCTGGAGCACAAGCCTTCAGTGCTATTGCCGGAATGTTGTCAGGGCCCATAGCCTTTGCAGTATCCAGTGTATCCAACCGTTTCTTTTTATCACGTGGAGTGAATTGAATTGGTTGAAGACTGGTATCGGTAATGCAGGGGACCACTGGAGGAGGCCGAGGTGGATCATTGACTTTGCACTTCTGGCTGAAGATTTCTTTGGATGCTTCAGCCTTATCTTTTTCACTGATGTTCTGGGCTCCCTTATAATTGAGAATGGGCTATCTACAAAGCTGCCTCCTGCCTCCAGTTATGAAGAGTTACTAGGCTTAAAAACATTGACTCTGCATTCTTCCCACAGACATTGCCAGACCTGCTGAGTTTCACCAACAACTTCAGTTTTTGCCTCCTGCTGTACTGTACTCCACTTGCAGTCGGGCTCCGTTGTTTTATGTCTGTACTAAGTTTTGAAAAGCAGTACTCTTTCACACTCTGACATTACCAGTTTAGAATTGGGTGAATGCAGTCTCTTGCAGTGACAACCCTGTTATACCTCAGCTTCTTTAACTGTCGCCCCTCATTAAGCGATAAATGGGTTGAGGAATTTCGGAGACAGGAATTACTGGTGTATTCTGAGTGTGTGAATCTGGAAGGTCAGGAATTGACTCTGTGCAGGATTTGACGGCAGTTGGGTGGGTATTTGGGTGGGTTCACAGATGAGGAAGGGGAGGTCAGGGTTGAGTGATATCAATCTTGTGGCTTTGTTGGGTGAATGTTATGAATTTGCATGTGTGAGTTGATCTGAAGTATGTTAGTTGTATGTGTGAGTTGATCTGAAGTATGTTAGTTGTACGCAAGTGTGTCAGTGAATGTTATTGGTGGTGTTACAGAGAAACATAGAAGATAGGAGCAGTAGGAGGCCATTTGGCCCTTCAAGCCTGCTCCGCCATTCTTCACGATCATGGCTGATCATCCAACTCAATAGCCTAACCCTGCTTTCTCCCCATAACCTTTGATCCCATTTGCCCCAAGTGCTATATCTAGCCGCCTCTTCAATATGTTCAATGTTTTAGCATCATCTACTTCCTGTGGTAATCAATTCCACAGACTCACCACTCCTTGGAGTAGCACGGTGGTTCAGTGGTTAGCACTGCTGCCTCATAGCACCAGGAACCCAGGTTCAATTCCACCCTCGGGTGACTGTCTGTGTGGAGTTTGCACGTTCTGCCCGTGTCTGCGTGGGTTTCCTCTGGGTGCTCTAGTTTCCTCCCACAGTCCAAAGATGTGCAGGTTAGGTGGATTGGCTGTGGGAACTTGCCCATAGTGCCCAGGGATGTTTAGGTTAGTTAGGTTAGACATGGGAAATCGGGGTAGGATAATGGGTCTGGGTGGATGTTCTTCGGAGGACTGGTGTGGACTTGTTGGCCCAAATGGCCTGTTTCCACTCTGTAAGGATTCTATGAAATGTCTCCTCATCTCCATCCTAAATGGTCTACCCTGAATCCTCAGACTGTGACCCCTGGTTCTGGACACACCCACCATCAGGAACATCTACCTTGTCCAGTCCTGTTAGAATTTTATGCCTCTATGAGACCCCCCCCCTCCCATTCATCTGAACTCTAGTGAAAACAATCCTAACCTAGTCGATCTCTCCTCATGCGTCAGACCCGCCATCCCTGGAATCAGCCTAGTAAACCTTCACTGCACTCCTTCAAGAGCAAGAGCATCCTTCCTCAGAAAAGGAGACTAAAACTGTACACAATATTCCAAGTGTAGCCTCACCAAGGCCCTGTACAACTGCAACAACACCTCCCTGCTCCTGTACTTGAATCCTCTCACAATGAAGGCCAACATACCACTTGCCTTCTTTACCACCTGCTGCACCTACATACTTACCTTCAGCGACTGGTCCATGAGGACACCCAGGTCCCACTGCACACTCCCCTCTCCCAATTTATAGCCATTTAAGTAGTAATCTGCCTTTTTACTTTTGCTTCCAAAGTGCACAGAGGGTATGAGGCCATACAGGGGAAATTAGAGAGAGCATGGGCTCGGGGCAGAATTGGAGTGATTGATGGGAATATCAGCTTTTCATTTGACACCATTCTCTTTATTCTCAGATCATTGATCCTTTTGCACAGGGCTGTGTGCTTCAATATGCTGACACTGTGGATCAGTCTGGGACTCCCCACCCAGCACAGACTCCTCTCAATTCACTTGGTTCATTTCGAAACTCCCAGTCGGGATATGTGGGAATGATCCCCAGGAAACGGGAGTCTGTTGCACGAATGAGTCTGCGAGCAGCATCGGCTGTGATAACGGTGAGAGCACAGTAGGAGGGCACGAGGAGTGCAAGAAGGCTCTGCATGGAGTAGGGAGGGAAGCAGAGATCCAGAAGGATTGTGTGTACTGGGCAGAGTGGTGGATTAGGCTCTCTGCCTCTACAATCAATCAGACATTCAGTTCGCACTGCTCAATGTGACACCAAGAAAAATTGGGAGCTATGGAAAATTAAAATCACCAAAACTTCGAAGGGAGTTACAAGTTTTAGAAGTGTTTTACAGAGACAGGTTGGAAGATGTTGGGAGGGAATTCCAGAGCTTGGGGCCCAGCCAAATAAAACGATGAGTGATGAAAATTGGGAGACACTGAAGAGATGAGAGTTTGAGGAATGGTTTAATGTGTGCCTGATTCCTAACCCAGGGTCGTCCTCTTCTGAGACCATCTCCACACAGAAGAATCAAAAGGAGCTTTGTATATCCCAGCAACTTTGTGGAAGAAGTCATTGACAGTCCAGAACCTCTGGACTCCTCATTTTTTAATAAGGCAAGGATATTCCTGATCTATTTGTGTCTTGGTGATGGGGAACTGATTGAGATGTGAGTTGGTAACACATGGCATGTTTGGTATCACTCCTCACAGATTGATGCTCCTGATGAAGTTTACTCAATGCAGGATGATGTGTTTGAATCTCCATCACTATCAGATTCCTGGCCTAGGACGGACCCGAACTTTGCCAAGAGGCTGCAAGCATCATTGTATGTAAAAAGCTTTGTTTAAGTATGGGTTGCACTGTGGAATGGTCTATTGTGGGCACTGAACGATGTTGGGGTGATATGAGCCAGACAAATTGAATACGTCATGATATCAGAAGCAGTCAGACACAGTTTGGGCTGAGAGAGGCAGCTCAGAGCAGGTCAGTTGAATCAGTTGGGTTTTTAACCTAAATCCTGCTACGTTTCCTAATCTGAATTCATCAAATCCCATGATTACTGATTTTCTGTTTTATGAGTTGGCCCGGTAATGGGGTTTTGAGTGACCTTGGAATAGCCCATCCTATTGCGGAACAAAATGGTAATTAAATCCTAATCAGGATGACCCCCACCAGAAAGTTTGTGATGGGCTTCTGGTAATCTCATACATCTAGGGTTCCAGACTACACCTCCGTATCTAACCCCATGCTGTTCCTGTCCTGGGAGGACTCAGGCAGTGTAGAAGGAGCTTTACTCTGTATCTAACCCCGTGCTGTCCCTGTCCTGGGAGGACTCGGGCAGTGTAGAGGGAGCTTTACTCTGTATTCCATCATCATTGTGGCTGTCCCCTAACTGGAAGCTGACATTCTGTGGGTCCCTGGTTGGTTAGGGGACTGGCCGCAGACTTTGAGCCACATGCAGGCAGGATGTACCATGAGAGAGTGGACTCCAGAAGTTGTCAGTGCTTTCTGTGGTTGGTATTGTGGTAAAGCCACACTTCAGAATGCCTTCAGAAAGTCTTTGTGGGGTTCTCTTTTGGTTTGGTCTGACTTGTTTAGTCTGGTGAGCAGAGCCATGTTGTCCATTCAGACCCAGTACCAGTTCATTGTGGCTGGTTTTGCAGGAGTTTGGCCTAAATGCTTCTGGATTTGGCTTCAATGAGGACACTAGCCTTTGTTTGATGGTTCTCACTTTGGATTTGGAGGTAGTGATGAAGGCATTGCTGTTGGAATTTCTCCAATGTTTTAATGTGTTTTTGACACACAGCTCAGGTCTCTCTGTGGTCCAGCAGTGTGGTAATGACAGTTGCTTTGCCTACTCGAGTTTGGTTAAATCGTGGAGGTTCTTGTTGTCAGACCCTCGCTGTGGAAGCTTGTTGAAGGTTGGCCAGGTCTTTAAGAAAGAGGTGGCTGGTTCTAGCGTCTCGGGAGGGGAGGGTGGGAGTGTGTGGAATATTTGGCTGATTGGATCCAGGGGTGATAAATGAATTTTGTTTTGGCCCAGCTTCACGTCTGCAGGACTGAAGAGATTGAGAGAGTTTTACAAACCTGATACTGAGTGAGCGTTGACACTGCAGCCACTGTTATACTGCACAGCGTCACTGTGTGTGTATCTCTGGTCAGTATGGTTTCAGCGTAGAGGTGCCTGAGATACAGAGTTTTCCATTGAAGTGCTGTTTAATATTCACAGCAGAGACAGTTCATTTTTGAACAGCCACTGACAATGACACAGCCTTGTTTCACCCCAGGCTGGATTTTGTTTCCAGTCTCCTAATGAAGACAGTTACAGTCTTAACATTGGGAAGCAGCTGACAGATTGTGAAGATGTTTATTTAACATTCAAATCTTTACAATACAATTCACAGAGGCTTGCTCTTCAGTGAGTCAAAAGCTTTGGTCATCTTCATAAAAGTAGAGTTTCTGGTGTTGTTTTTGTCATTTTCCTTGAACTTGACTGACAAGAGGAACCATATGAAAGATTTCTCTTGCAGGTCTTAGTTACACTGTGTCTCTGGGAAGATTCCTTGGTCCAGCAACTCAGGACTGGACATCATGAGATGCTATGGGCCATCAACAACTCCAGCACAATCTGCAACCTCATGGCCTGGCATATCCCCCGCTCAACCATTACCATCAACCCTAGCTCAATGGAGAGTGCAGGAGGGAATGTCAGGAGGTGATGGAATCAACAAGAATTGAGAACATACTGAAAATGAGGTGTTAACTTGGTGAAGCTCAAAACAGGACTACAATGTGCCAAACTGCAAGTGGCAGCTAAGTGATCCCACAACCAACAGATCAGATGTAGACTTTGCAGTGCTGAAGGGTCAAGTTACATTCCCCCTTATTTATCTTGGTACTGCATAAATCTCCAATGTCTGTCCACAGTAATAGCTTCTGGAGCTGGAAGTTAATGCGACCACAGACCGATCAGCTGTGAAGCTTTAGAGGGATCATTATAGACAATTAAACAACTCACTGGAAGAGGAGGCTCCACAAATATCCCCATCCTCAATGATGGAAGAGCCCAGCACATCAGGGCAAAAGATAAGGCTGAAGAATTCGCAGCAATCTTCAGCCAGAAGTGCCAAGTGGATGATCCATCTCGGCCTCCTCCAGTGGTCCACAGCATCACAGATACCAGTCTTCAGCCAATTCGATTCACTCCACGTGATATCAAGAAACGTTTGGAGACACTGGATGCTGTAAAGGCTACGGGCCCTGAAAACATTCCGGCAATAGTGCTGCAGACTTGTGCTCCAGAACTTGCCGCTCCCCGAGCCGAGCTGTTCCAGTACAGTTACAACACTGGGATCTACCCGACAATGTGGAAAATTGCCCAAGTATGTCCTGTACATAAAAAGCAGGACAAATCCCACCCGGCCAATTACCGCCCCATCAGTCTCCTCTTGACCATCAGTAAAGTGATGGAAGGTGTCAGTAACAGTGCTAACAAGCAGCACCTGCTCAGCAATGACCTGCTCAGTGACGCCCAGTTTGGGTTCCGCCAGGGCCACTTAGCTCCTGACCTCATTACAGCCTTGGTTCAAACATGGACAAAAGAACTGAATCCCAGAGGTGAAGTGGGAGTGACAGCCCTTGACATCAAGGCTGCATTCAACTGAGTGTGGCATCAAGGACCCCTGGCAGAACTGGAATCAATGGGTATCGGGGGCAAATGCTCCAGTGGTTGGAGTCATACCTGGCACACAGGACGATGGTTGGGGTTGTTGGAGGTCAATCATCTTAGCTCCAGGACATCTCTGCAGGAGTTCCTCAGGGTGGTGTCCTCAGCCCAACCATCTTCAGCTGCTTCATCAATGACCTTCCCTCCATCATAAGGTCAGAAGTGGGGATGTTCGCTGATGATTGCACAATGTTCAGCACTGTTCCCTGGGTGCAATTGGGAAAGTGGTAGTGGGCTGCTTTCTTGAATAACTGTAATCCATTTGGTGTATGAACGCACATAATGCTGTTAGTTAAGAGGAGGGTGTGGTGTAGTGGTAATCTCACTAGCCTGGTAATCCAACACCTTCAGGCTAATGTCCTGGGGACATGACTTCAAATCCCACCAAGACAGATTGCATGGCACTTCAATTCAATAAATATCTGGAATTTAAAAACACTATTGTAATGACGACTGTGTCGGCATTGCCCATTATCATAAAAGCACATCAAGTTCAATGATAGTAGGAACTGCAGATGCTGGAGAATCTGAGATAACACGGTGTAAAGCTGGATGAACACAGCAGGCCAAGCAGCATCAGAGGAGCAGGAAAGCTTGACCTTTTGGCCCTAGAAGAAGGGTCTAGGCCCGAAACGTCAGCTGTCCTGCTCCTATGATGCTGATTGGCCTGCTGTGTTCATCCAGCTCTACACCTTGTTATCTCAAGTTCAAATGATGTCCTTTCAGGAGGGATATCTGCCAATTTTATGTGGTCTTACCTACATCTGACTCTACGCCCAGAACAATGTATTTGACTCTTAACTGTCTTCTGGGCAATTAGGGATAGACAACACATGTTGGCCTAGCCAGCCAAACCCACATCCCATAAAAGAATAAACATAACTTAGGGAGGGAGTTTTAGAATGTTGCTGCTACTGTTCTCCTTCTGGATGGAAGCGGATGTGGGTTTGGAATTTCTGCAGTGCATCCTGTAGATAGTACACATTGCTGGTACTAAGCGTCGATGGTGGAGGGAGAGGATGCTTGTGGATATGGTGCCAATCAAGCAGCTGCTTTGTCCTGGATGGTGTCGAGTTTCTTGAGTGTTGTTAGAGCTGCACCCATCAGCTGCACCAAGTGGGGAGTATTCCATCACACTCCTGACTTGTGCCTTGCAGATGGTGGACAGGCTTTAGGGAGGCAGGAGGTGAGTTACTCACTGCAGTATTCCCAGCTTCTGACCTGCTCTTGTAGCCACTGTGTTTATGTGGTGAGTTCCATTCAGTTTCTGGTGAATGGTAACCCCGAGTTGATACATAGAAATATGAAAATAGGAGTCAGAGTAGCCCATTGAGGCAGCTCTACCATTCAACATGACCCTTCATCTGAAAGCCATACTCCAGCTCCCTCACCATACCTTTTGACGCCTTTGGCCTCTAAAAGTCTACTTAATCATTTCTTAAAAATAGTCAGTGCAGAATAGTAAAGCAGAATATTGTTTAAATGGATGGAGACTGCAGAATATTGTAGTGCAGAGGGATTTGGTGTATTCTTAAATGAATCATGTTATCCTGCAAGTACAGTGCTCCATTTTCATGCTTTAATGCCTCATTCCTCTGAACTCAAGTCTAACTCATTAATGGATATCAATAAAAACAGTGGTCCTAATTGTGAATTCTATATTCTATCCTCCAGTTCAACACAACAACCATCAACAGCTCCCTGTTCTTGGTCATGCAGCAAACGTCACATCCATTCTGTCACTGACCCCCTGATTCCATGGACTTTAACTTTGCTGACAGGACTGGAATGTACCATTTTATCCATAAACACCAACTCTTACATGCTGTCCTCTCCAGTCCTTTTGTTACATTACTGGAAACTTCATCAGATTTGTTAAACAAGATTTGCATTTCACAAACGCAAGTTGGCTACTTTCATCTGATAAAAATTAGTTCGACACTTCAGTTCAACTCACTGCAGTGAAGGAGGGTCCCGAAGGACTGGAAACTTGCTAACATAACCCCTGCTCCTCCCACTCCCCATTTAAAAAGGGAGTAAGGTAAAAGACAGGAAATTACAGGCAGATTAGCTTGACCTTGGTCTTTGGTAAGATCATGGAGTCCATTGTGTGGGCCTGAATATTTGGAAGTGCATAGTACTCAAGGAGAGGTCATTCCGGACAAATCTATTAGAATTCTCTGAGGCACTAACAAGCTGGTTAGACAAAGGACAGCCAATGGATATTATCTACTTGGAAATCCGGAAGGCCTTTGACAAGGGGCTACACAGGAGGCTACTGAGTCAACCTTACTCCTTACTCAACCTTACTCAACAGCCCCCTGTGTGACCCCTTGTCAAAGCCCACATGGCTATCCAGCACGGATAGAAGATTGGCTGTTTGGCAGAAAGGAGAGAGAGTGGGGATAAAAGGGTCTTTCTCAGGATGGCAGCTAGTGACTTCCAAAAGGGTCAACGTTGGGACTTTACACTTTATACTTTACAACTTTACACTTTATTCATTAATGACCTAGATGAAGGAACTGTGGGCATTTTGGCTAAGTTTGCAGATGATACAAAGATAGGTAGAGGGACAGGTAATATTGAGGAGGTGGGGAGGCTGCAGAAGGATTTGGACAGGTTAGGAGAGTGGGCAAAGGAGTGGCAGATGGAGTACACATAAAAAAGTGTGAGGTCACGTACTTAGGTAGGAAGAATAGAGGCACTAATTTCTAAATGGGGAGAAAAGTCCGAAATCTGAGTGCAAAGGGACTTGGGAGTTCTAATCCACAATTCTCTTAAGGTAAACTTGCAGGTTGAGCCCATAGTTAGGATGGAACATGCAATGTTGGCATTTATTTTGAGAGGACTAGTATATAAAAGCAGGGATCTACTTCTGAGGCTCTATAAGGATCCAGTCAGACCACATTTGGAGTATTGTGAGCAATTTTGAACCCTATACCTCAGGAAGGATGTACTGGTTCTTGAGTGGCCTCCAGAGGAGGTTTATGAGAATGATCCCAGGAACGGAAAGCTTAACATATGGGAAATGTTTGAGGACTGTGGGCCTATACTTGATGGAGTTTAGAAGGATGGGGGAGGGGATCTAACTGAAACTTACAGAATACTCAAAGACCTGGGCAGAATGGATGTTGGGAAGAAGCTTCCATTAGCAGAAGAGACTAGGACCCAAGGGCACAGCTTTAGAGTAAAGGGAAGACCCTTTAGAACGGAGATAAGGAGAAATTCCTTCAGCTAGAGAGTGGTGAATCTATGGAATTGACTGCCACAGAAGGCTGTGGAGGCCAGGTCATTGAGTATATTTAAGACAGAAACAGATAGGTTCTTGATTGTGAAAGGGATCAAGGGTTCTGGAGAGAAAGTAAGAGAATGGGGTTGAGAAACTTATCAGTCATAATTGAATGGCAGAGCTGAGTCAATAGGCTGAATGACCTAATTTCTGCTCCTATGTCTTATGGTCTTATGATTGTTCATTTAGACTCTGTAAATCCATATCTAAATACCTTTTCACTGCTGATGAATAAATGTTTGGCTTGTAGATACTGGTTAGAACCCTTAACCTAAGCTTTTTTGAACGAGACATAACATTTGTAATTCTTCTGCACTCCAGGACCAACATAATCTCTAAGGACAAACAACCAAAAGAACTGTGGATATGTGGAACAATCCCTCTTCTGTAGCTTCACTGGCCCTATCCCCCACCTCTTCCTCTGTTACATCGATGACTGTATCGGCACCGCCTCGTGCTCCCACAAGAAGCTCAAACAGTCCATCCATTTCACTAACACCTTCCACCCCAACCTTAAGTTCACCTGGACCATTTCTGATACCTCTCTCTCCTTCCTGAACCTCTCGGTTTTCATCTCTGGCAACCACCTGGAAACCGATATCCATTTCAAGCCCACTGACTCCCACAGCTATCTAGAATACACCTCCTCCCACACACCTTCCTGCAAAAAGGCCATCCCCTATTCCCAATTCCTTCACCCCCGCCGCACCTGATCCCCGGATGAGGCATTCCACTCCTGGACATCCCAGATGTCCTCGTTTTTCAAGGACCACAACATCCACCCCTCTCAGTGTTCAAAAACGCCCTCGACCTTGTCTTCCGCAACTCATCCCTCACACCCCCTCCCTGCAATAACAACCAAAACAGGATCCCCCTTGTCCTCACTTACCACCCCACCAACATCCAGATCCAGTGCATCATCCTCCGACAATTCCGCCATTTGCAATCCGACCCCACTACCAAAGACATTTTTCCTTCCCCACCCTTATCTGCTTTCCAGAGGGACCACTCTCTCCGTGACTCCCTCATCCCCTCGACACTCCACTCCAGCCCCACCACACCTGGCACTTTTCCCTGCAACAGCAGGAAGTGCTACACCTGCCCCTACACCTCCTCCCTCACCCCCATCCCATGCCCCAAGAAAACCTTCCACATCAAGCAGATGTTCACCTGCACATCTGCAAATGTGGTATACTGTATCTGCTGTTCCTATTGTGGCCTCCTCTACATCAGGGAAACCAAGCGAAGGCTTGGGGACTGCTTTGCAGAACACCTTCACTCGGTTTGTGACAAACGACTGTCACAGTCACGAACATTTCAACTCCCCCTCCCACTCCTTGGACGACATGTCCATCCTGGGCCTCCTGCAGTGCTGCAACGATGCTACCCAAAGGTTGCAGGAACAGCACCTCATATTTCGCTTGGGAACCCTGCAGCCCAATGGTATCAATGTGGACTTCACGAGCTTCAAAATCTCCCCTCCTCCTACCCCATCCAAAAACTAGCCCAGCGCGTCCCTGCCTCCCTAACCTGTCCTTCCTCCCACCTATCCCCTCCTCCCACCTCAAGCCCCACCCCCATCTCTGACCTACTAACCTCATCCCACCCCCTTGACCTGTCCGTCCTCCCTGGACTGACCTATCCCCTCCCTAACTCACCACCTACACTGACCTCTATTGGCTCCATCCCCACCTCTCTGACTGGTCTGTCTCCTCTCCACCTATCTTCTCCTCTATCCATCTTCTATCCGCCTCCCCCTCTCTCCCTACATATTGCAGAATCCCCTTCCCCTCCCCCTTCTGAAGAAGGGTCTAGGCCTGAAATGTCAGCCTTCCTGCTCCTCTGATGCTGCTTGGCCTGCTGTGTTCATCCAGCTCCACACCTTGTCATCTAAAAGAGCTGCGGATGCTGGAAATCAGAAACAAAAACAGAAATTGCTAGCCAAGGTCAGCAGGTCTGGCAGCATCTGTGGACAGAAATCAGAGTTAATGTTTTGGGTCGAGTGACCCTTCTTCAAAATTCTATTTCTCTCTCCACAGATGCTGTCAGACCTGCTGAATTTTTCCAGCAATTTCTGATTTTGTTTCTAATCTCGGAGGCCAGCTAGAAGATTTTGGCCAGTATTTGCATCATTTCTGCCCTTGCCAGAGCTCTATGGGTGTGTGCCTGTGTGTGTGTGTGTGTGTGTGTGCGCGCGTGTGTGCTTGCGTGCACGTGTGTGTGTGTGCATGCGCATGTGTGTGTGTGCGTGCACACGCGTGTGTATGTGTGTGTGTCTGTGGGTGCGTGTGTGTGTGTTGTGTATGTGTTGGGGGGAGGGCAGTTGTGTGGAGTTGCAGTTGTGGGTGTGTGTATATTTCTCTGGAGGAATTTATCCTGTTTTCTAGTCTCCTTTTCTTAATACAAGCAGTAACCAGTGATGTGATCCTTGTAAGGAGAGTTCTTTCTTCTCTAATGCTGTTGTGCTCTTACCAGAGAAACCAGGACACAGGTGTTGAAAGGTGAAACAGAGTTCAGGAGAGGCAAACGCATTGTGTCGCAAGTCAAGCATTTTGCATTTGATAAGAAACGTCGTAAATATGGCCTTGGGGTGGTCGGGAGGTGGCTGAATCGTAGATATCGCCGAGCCCTGAGCTATAGCATCCAAACCAAACTACATGATATCAGGAGTCACAGGTAGGCCATTCATCAAATCCTCTCACTATCAGTTTACCTCCACCCTCTCTCTCTCTCCATGACTCTCTCTGCCTCATTTTCTCCCTCTCTATCTCTGCCTCTCTACCTTCCTCTGTCTGTCTGTCTTTCTCTTTTTGATGTGGAGATGCCACTATTGGACTGGGGTGGACAAGGTCAAAAATCACACGACACCAGGTTATAGTCCAACAGGTTTATTTGAAAACACAAGGTTTTGGAGAATAGCCTCTTCATCAGGTGTTAGTGAGAGAGGTGGCATCAAACACAGAATTTATAAGTAAAAGATCAAAGGGTCACACCATGATGAGGATGTATTAAACAAACCGAAGATGCTGTTAAATCTTTAATCAGTTAGAAGGATTTAACTGATTAATATGGATGTGTGTGTGTGTGTGTGAATGTGTGTGTGTGTGTATGTGTGTGGTAGTTGTTAGAGGGAGGGAGAGAGAGTGTGTATGTGAAGGAAAGAGATAGTGTGAGTTTGTGTGTGTATGCCCTCCAAGGCGGACTTTGGGATACACAACAACGCAGAGTCACCGAGCAGAGGCTGATAGCCATGTTCTGTAGCCATGAGGACGGCCTCAACCGGGATCTTGGGTTCATGTCACACCACAGGTCACCTCACTACACTATACACTTTCACACACTCACACACACTCACACACACACACACACACACTCATACACTCACTCACTCTCTTGCACACACACACTTACACTCTCACACTCTTACACGCGCTCTCACACACATGCACACACACACACTCTTACACACACGCACACACACACACACATAGATGAATCTATGGGGTGAATTCATGTTTGCAGATACATTCTATTTTGTTTAAAAAGCACACAATTTATGGACAGTCAGTCAATGTGGTGTTTTATAAATTCCTACTTTAGAAATAAAACCAGTCTGACTCCAAACCAAAACACAAACAGATTCTAAACAAGGCCTCACATCTAACATGCATTGTCTGACCTAAAATGTCATCTCCTTTTTACACTGATAAAACCTTTAGTTCTCACAGGACAGTGACTGAAAGGAATTTGGGGATTTACATATCCATATTAATCAATTAAAACCTTCTAAGTGATTGAAGATTTAACACCATCTCGGGTTTGTTTCATACACCCTCATCAGTGTGTGTGACCCTTTGATCTTTTACTTATAAATTCTGTGTCTGATATTCCCTGTCTTACGAACACCTGATGAAGGAGTAAGGCTCTGAAAGCTTGTGATTTCAAATAAACCTGTTGGATTATAACCTGGTGTCGTGTGATTTCTGACCTTTCTCTCTTTGATTCTCTTTCATTCATCGAATCCTCACAATGTGGAAACAGGCCCTTTGGCCCAACAAGTCCACACTGACCCTCAGAACATCCCACCCAGACCCATCCCCCTAGTCTACACATCCCTGAACACTACGGGGGAAATTTAGCATGGCCAATCCACCTAGCCTGCACATCTTTGGACTGTGGGAGGAAACCGGAGCACCCGGAGGAAACCCACGCAGACATGGGGAGAATGTGCAAACTCCACACAGACTGTCGCTTGAGGCTGGAATCGAACCCAGGTCCCTGGTGCTGTGAGGTAGCGGTGCTAACCACAGAACCACCGTGCTACCCCAAAGAGTGGTGAGCCTGTGGAATTCTCGCACTCTGTTTCAGCCCCTGTTTCACGCACTTTGTTTCAGAACCTCTGTTTATTGCACTCTGTTTCTCGCACTGTTTCAGCCCCTCTGTTTCTCACAATCTCATTCAGCCCCTCTGTTTCAGCCCCTCTGTTTCTCGCACTCTGTTTCAGACCCTCTGTTTCTCACAATCTCATTCAGCCCCTCTGTTTCAGCCCCTCTGTTTCTCGCACTAAGATTCATGCTCCCTCTTTCTCCTTCTGTGTGGGTCTTTGTGTATCAGTGTCTGTGTGTGTGTGTGTGTGTGTGTGTGAGAGAGAGAGAGAGAGTGTTTGTGTGAGTGAGTGCGTTTGTATATATGAGGTTGTAGACGTACTCACTGAGCTGGTGTGTTTGATTGCAGACGTTTCATCACCATGCTGGGTAACATGGCCAGTGCGCCTCCGGTGAAGTGTCAGTTTTCTGTCCCTCTTGTTATTTATATGCCTCTGTTTGCTGGAGTGGTTGGTATCACTTCTGGTTCTGTTTCTCAGTGGTTTGTACACAGGGTCCATTTCAATGTGTTTGTTGATGGTGTTCTGGATGGAATACCAGGCCTCCAGGAATTCCCTGGCATGTCCCTGTTTGGCTTGTGCAATGATGGATGTGTTGCTCCAGTCAAATTTGTGCCCCTTGTTGTCAGTATGTAGTGAGACAAGTGAGAATTGGTCTTGTCTCTTGGTGGCTGGTTGGTGTTCATGTATCCGTATTGTCAATTTTCTTCCAGTTTGTAATGTTTCTCACATTCCTTGCATGATATTTTGTATATTATCCCAGTGTTGCTGGTTTTGGATATGGGATCCTTTATGTTCATCAGTAGTTGTCTTAGGGTGGTTGCCGGTTTGTGTGCTATTCTGAAACCTAGGGGTCTGAGTAGTCTTGCGGTCATCACTGAAATGTCCTTGACGTACAGTAGGATGACTAGTGAGTCTGGTCATGTTGTGTCTTCCTGTTGTGGTCTGTCTCAGAGGTAACGGCAGATTGTGCTTTTCGGGTATCCGTTCCTTTTGAAGACTCTGTATAGGCGCTCCTGTTCTGCTTTGTGTAGTTCCAGGTTGCTGCAACGTGTTGTGGCTCGTGTAAATATTGTCCTGATGCAGCTCCGTTTGTGGGCGTTGTGGTGGCTGCTGGTGTAATTCAGTGTCTGGCCCATATGTGTGGTCTTTCTATATATGGTAGAGGATTACTGTCATGTGTCCTTTCTCTGCTGGTAAGATTACAATGTTCCTGCCTTTCTTGAGCCTTTCCAGGGCTTCCCTCTCTTCTTTGTTAACATAGAACATAGAACAGTACAGCATAGCACAGGCCCTTTGGCCCATAATATTGTCTCAACCCATTATCCTACTCCAAAATCAATCTACCCTGCATACCCTACATTTTACTGTCCTCCATGTGCCTATCCAAGAGTCGCTTAAAAGTCTCTAAAGTATCTGACTCTACTACCACTGCCAGCAGCGCATTCCACACATCCATCACTCTCTACGTAAAGAACTTACCTCTGCCCTCTCATCCTTCTTCGCTCCAATGAGAAAAGCCCTAGCTCCCTCAACCTTTCCTCATAAGACGTGCCCTTCAGTCCAGGCAGCGTCCTGGTAAATCTCCTTTGCACCGTCTTTAGAGCTTCCACATCCTTCCTGTAATGAGGTGACCAGAACTGAACACAATATTCCAAGTGTGGTCTAACCAGGGTTTTATAGAGCTGCAGCATAACCTCACAGCTCTTAAACTCAATTCCCCTGTCAATGAAAGCCGACACACCATACACCTTCTTTAAAACCCTATCAACTTGGGTAGTAACTTTGAGGGATCTATAGACGTGGACCCCAAGATCCCTCTGTTCCTCCACACTGCCGAGAATCCTGTCATTAACCCTGTATTCTGCATTCAAATTCCACATTCCAAAATGAATCACTTCACACTTTTCTGGGTTGAATTCCATCTGCCACTTCTTTGCTCAGCTCTGAATCCTGTCAATGTCCCGTTGGAACCTACAACAGCCCTCCACGCTGCCCACAACTCCTCCAACCTTCGTGTCATCGGCAAACTTACTAACCCACCCTTCCACTTCCTCATCCAAGTCACTTATAAAGATCACAAAGAGCAGAGGTCCCAGAATAGATCCCTGCGGAACACCACGGGTCACCAAGCTCCAGGCTGAATACTTTCCATCTACTACCACCCTTTGTCTTCTACTGGACAGTCAGTTTGTATCCAGATAGCCAAATTTCGCTGAATCCCATGCCTCCTTACTTTCTGAATAAGTCTGCCATGGGGAACCTTATCAAATGCCTTGCTAAAATCCATATACACCACACCCACTGCTCTACCTTCATCAATGTGTTTTGTCACATCCTCAAAGAATTCAATAAGGCTTATGAGGCATGGCCTGCCCCTCACAAAGTCATGCCAATTATCTATAATCAAACTGTGCTTTTCAAAATAATCATAAATACTATCTCTCAGAATCCTCTCCAATAATTTGCCCACCACAGAAGTAAGACTGTTGAATGTGTTCCACTTCCTTTTCCACTTACATTCAACACAGAGGAGAGGAAAGCCTAGGAAAGACTCAGGAAAGACGGGAACATTGTAATCTTACCAGTGTAAGGCACACTAACCAGGGTCCCCCTCAGACCCATTGTCTCACGACCAGGCACACCAACATATAGACTTGCCAAAGAACTACAACAGAAATTGAAATACTTAGTTGACAACATGACCCACTCCATCCACTCAAGGACACCAGAGCAGAAGAAGACGAGATGATGATATTCTTCGACATAACAGCACTATTTACGTCCGTAAACATCAACCTAGCTGCAGAAACAATTGCTACACTACTGGACAAATCAAGTAAGCTGGCAACCCAGGACACCAACAACATCAGTAAGGGCACCACCATGAACATACTAGATCTGTCCCTCACAACCCACTTCACCTTCAACGACAACCTATACAAGCCACTCAACAGGATCCCCAATATCAGGACTGATTGCGGATGCCGTAATGCAAAGGTTAGAACAGTCAGTGCTCCCCACTATACAATCCAAACTTTGGGTCTGATATGTAGATGACACCTTCGTGATTATTAAACACACAAAACTAGAAGAAACCCACTGACACTTAAACAACATCCTCACCGGGATAAAATTTACAAAAGAAGAAGAGAACAACAACCGGCTACTCTTCCGGGGCATAACGGTAGAACGCAAAAACAACAGGGTAATCCAGAGAACAAACCGAGGCATATAATACCAAGAGGGACAGAACACTAACTTTTCACCGGAGGCGCACTGACCATGTTACCCAGCACGGTGATGAAACGTCTGCAACCAAACCCACCGGCTCGATGAGTATGTCTACAACCTCATCCACAACCCGAGATACAAATCTTCTCAAAGAAGGGGTGTGGGGGAGGGGATGTGTAAGGGTGTGTGGGAGAGAGTGTGGGTAGGGTGTGTGGGAGGGGGTGTGTGTGGGGTTGCGTGAGAGAGTGGGGGTGAGGTGTCGGAGGGTGTGGTGGGGTGTGGGAGGGTATGTGGGAGGGGGAGTATGAGGGGGTGTGGGAGGTGGTATGTGAGACAGTGTGGGAGGGTGTGTGTGTGTGTGAGTCTCTGTCTAGCTGTGTGTTTAACAGCTACTTCTTTTCCAGGCCGTATTTCACTTACTGGATCACGTTTGTTCACATTTTGATCAGCTTGTTGGCGATTGGGATTTATGGAATTGTCCCAGTCGGGTTTGCACAGCATGTGAAAACGCAGCTGGTAAGTGTGCTCCAACTCACACAGGTTCAGGCTCATTGCAGGGAGTTTGCATCACAACCTTTCAACCTTCAGATTGCCTCACCCCCTAACGCTGCCTCACCCCCTAACGCTGCCTCACCCCCTAACATTGCTTCAGATGAAGTCTGGAATCCTGGTCCATGGTGGAGCACAGAGTAAATAAATACAGGTGATGGTGGAAGGTTGTTTATTGGACTGGAGGCCTGTGACCAGCAGTGCTCCACAGGGATCAGTGCTGGGTCCGCTGTTGTTTCTCATTTATACATATGATTTGGGTGAGAATTTGGGAAGAATGGTTAGTAATTTTTTGGACGACACTAAATTTGTTGGTATTGTTGATAGTCAAGGAGATTATCTAAGATTACAAAGAGATTTTGATCAATTGAGCCAATGGGCCAGAGGACGGCAGATGGAGTTTAATTTGGATAAATGCGAGGTGTTGCATTTTGGTAAAACAAAAACAAGGGCAGGACATATACAGTTAATGGTAGGGCCCTCGGGAGTGTTGTCAAACAGAGAGACCTAGAGGTTCAGGTACATAATTCTTTGAAAGTTGCGTCACAGGAGGACAGGGCGGTGAAGAAGGTGTTTAGCACGCTTGCCTTCATTGCTCATAGCATTGAGTATAGGAGTTGGGACGTTATGTTGAGGTTGTACAGGACTTTGGTGAGGCCACTGTTGGAGAACTGTGTGCAGTTCTGGTCACCCAGCTATTGGAAGGATATTATTAAATTGTTCAGAAAACATTCACCAGGATGTTGCCAGAACTGGAGAGCTTGAGTCATATCAAGAGGCTGGGTAGGCTGGGGCCTTTTTTACACTTGACCATAGGAGGTTGAGGAGTGACATTATAGAAGTGTATAAAATCATGAGGGGCATAGACAGCGTGAATGGCAAAGGTCTTTTCTCCAGGATGGGGGAGTTTGAAATAGGGGGCGTAGATTTAAGGTGAGAGGGGAAAGATTTAAAAGAGACCTGAGGAGCAACATTAACATGCAGAGAGTGGTCCACATGTTGAATGAATTGCCAGAAGAGGTGGTAAATGCAGGTATAGTGATAATATTTAAAAGACATTTGGAAAGGTGCATGAATATGAAAGGTTTAGAGGGATATGGGCCAAATATAAGCAAGTGGGACTAGTTTAGTTTGGGAAACTTGGTTGGCATGGACAAGTTGGACTGAAGGGTCTGTTTCTGTGCTGTATGACTCTATGACTTCCCCCCTGCCTTCCCATCACACCCCCAGCCACAAGTGTAGAGTGGAGTCAGGCGATCTATACCTGTTATGTTTCACTCTGTTAATAAAACCTATTTGAAATAAAGACAGGCTATGGTTTCTTCCCTCACCAACTGGTTAACTGAAATATAACACTCCTTTCCTTTATCTGCTGCTGACTTATTCCACTCCCTACCCTTACCCCACCTTATTTTCCTCCTCATCTTATATTACCCACTGCTCCTCCACCATCTCCTCCTCTCTGGGACCAGCATCTGATCGACAATTTCAGTAAGGTGAGGCTATTGAGAAGGATTGTTGATGAAGAAATTCTATCACTAAGGCTTGTTGCAGTTCCTCCTCTTGGGGCAATATTTGTCCTTGAGATCAGGGATGACAATAAGATACAGGAACAGAATTAGGCCATTAACCTATTGAGTCTGCTCCACCATTTGATCATGGCTGATATGTTTCTCAACCCCATTCTCCTGGCTTCTCCCTGTAACCCTTGATCTCCCTTACTAATCAAGAACCTGTCTATCTCTGTCTGAAACACACTCAATGACTTGGCCTCCACAGCCCTCTGCTGCAATGATTCCCACAGATTCCCCACCCGCTGGCTGAAAAAATTCTTCCTCATCTCAGTTCTGAAGGGTCGCCCCTTTACTTTAAGGCTGTGCCCTCAAGTCCTAGTCTCTCCTACAAGTGGAAACATCTTCTCCATATCCACTCCATCCCGGCCTCTCAGTATTCTGAAAGTTTCAATCAGATTCCCCCTCATCCTTCTAAACTCCATTCATTGCAGATCAAGAATCCTCAACTGTTCCTCATTTGACAAATCCTTCTACTAACATCATCCCGCCCCCTTGACCTGTCCGTCCTCCCTGGACTGACCTATCTCCTCCCTACCCCCCTAGCTACACTCACCTTTACTGTCTCCATCCCCGCCTCTTCGACTTGTCTGCCTCCTCTCCACCTATCCTCTCCTCTATCCATCCTCTATCCGCCTCCCCCTCTCTCCCTATTTATTTCAGAACCCTCTTCCCCTCCCCCATTTCTGATGAAGGGTCTAGGCCCGAAACGTCAAGTTTTCCTGCTCCTATGATGCTGCTTGACCTGCTGTGTTCATCCAGCCCCATGCTTGTTATCTTAGTTAAGAAGGCAAATGGGACACTTGCTTTTGTCAGTCATGGCACAGAGTGTAAGAGCAAGGAGGTAATGCTGGAGTTGCACAGAGCATTGGTCAGGCCACAGCTGGAGTATGGTGTGTGTTCTGGTCACCTCACTACAGGAAGGATGTGATAGCACTCGAGGGGGTACAGACGGGGTTCACCAGGATGTTGCCTGGGATGGAGAAATTGAGATGTAAGGAGAGAGTAGATACACTTGGATTGTTTTCTGTAGTGCAGGGAAGACTGAGGGGACATGATTAAGATATATAAGATTATGAAGGGTATGGACAGGGTGAATGGAGAGCAGCTGTTCCCCATGGTTGAGGGGTTAATCATAAGGGGGGATAGTTTTAGGGTAAGGGGCAGGAGATTCAGAGGGGATTTTGGAAAAACATTTTCACTCAGCAGGTGTTGGGAATCTGGAATGCACTGCCTGCGAAGGTAGTGGAGGCTGGAAACCTTACAATCTTTAAAAAATGTTTGCGTGAGTACCCGAAATATCATAACATTCAGGGATATGGGGCAAGTGCGGGAAATTGGGATTAGCACACTTTTAGTGGTACAGACTCGATGGGCCAAAAGGCCATTTCCTAGCTATATGAATCTCTGAATCAACTATACAGAGTACATCCCTGCTCTTGTATTCTAGCCAACTTGAAATTATTGCTAACACTTCATTCGGCTTCTCATTCTCAGACTGAAACTACATGCTCATCTTAAGAGAATCCTGAACTAGGACTCCTAAGTCCCTTTGTGCTTCAGATTTCCAAAGTCTTTCCCCATTTAGAAAATAGTCTACACCTCTGTTCTTCCTGTTAAAGTGCATCAGCTCACACTTTCCCACATTATATTCCATTTGCCTCTTCTTGGCTAACTCTCCCAGCCTCTCCGAGTCCTTCTGCAGTGTCTCTGTTTCTTCAATATTACCTGTCCCTCCACCTGAGCCTCCACTTCTTCAGCTGCTTCTTCAAATTTTACCCACAATAATGGGTGCTGAATTGCACACTGATTTTTCCTTTTTTTAATTCTGTCCTTCACCTTAGTCTGTCCTTCTGTTTTAAAAAATATTGTATCCAGCTTGTATTTGGAGAAATGGAACTGTGAGCTATTTTAAGATTCTGAACTGTTTCCTTGGAGAAAGACTGGTGAAATAATTCTTGACACTGATTTCAGGTTGGCTAACAGGAATCAACAGTTGTACATTCTCACTTAAATTTTAATTTCTACTCTATCACATGGGACTGCTTTCAGTATAAATTCAGATTATAGGGTGGTGACAAACAGAAAATAATAGCAACAAAGGTTTTATGTTAATTCCATTTTTTCAGGTGTTGGGGAATAAAGGGGTGTATGAGAGTGTGCAACATATACAGCAAGAGAACTTTTGGATTGGACCAAGCTCGGTGAGTGAGTAATAGTATGACAAGTGCTGATCTGATTTATTATGACACACGGTTCAATTGTAAACATTCCTGATGTTTTGCAGGTTGATCTCATTCACCTCGGAGCAAAGTTTTCTCCCTGCTTACGGAGGGACCAGTCCATCGCAAAACTTATTGAGAAGCAACAAGAACAGGAGAGAAACTCTGGCTGTTGTGTTCAGAATGATAACTCTGGGTGTGTACAGACGCTAGAGGAAGATTGTTCGGTATGTTTGATTGCCTGGACAAACTTTTGCCATTTAATACAAACTGCCTTTCAACAATTATCACTGGCTAAGCCTTTTTGCCTGGAGGTGGACCTAACCCTGTATCACTGGCATAGGAACAGTCTTCATTCTATGTATACACTTAAATTGATGAGTCGTGTATATCTCAAATTCATTTACTAGAAAGAAGAACAAAGAACAAAGAAAACTTACAGCCCAGGAACAGGCCCTTCGGCCCTCCAAGCCTGTGCCGATCCAAATCCACTGTCTAAACCTATCGCCCAATTCCTAAGGATCTGTATCCCTCTGCTCCCCACCTACTCATGCATCTGTCCAGACGCACCTTAAATGAATCTATCGTGCCTGCCTCTACTACCTCTGCTGGCAACTTGTTCCAGGCACCTACCACCCTCTGTGTAAAGTACTTTCCGCGTGTATCCCCCTTAAACTTTTCTCCTCTCACCTTGAACGCGTGACCCCTCGTTATTGAATCCCTCACCCTGGGAAAAAGCTTATCTCTATCAACCCTGTCTATACCCTTCATGATTTTGAAGACCTCAATCAGGTCCCCCCTCAATCTCCTTTTTTCTAATGAAAACAATCCTAACCTACTCAACCTCTCGTCATAGCTAGCACCTTCCATATCAGGCAACATCCTCGTAAACCTTCTCTGTACCCTCTCCAAAGCTTCCACATCCTTTTGGTAATGTGGTGACCAGAACTGTACACAGTATTCTAATTGCAGCCGAACCAAAGTCTTGTACAATTTTAACATGACCTGCCAGCTCTTATACTCAATACCCCGTCTGATGAAGGCAAGCATACCATATGCCTTCTTGACCACTCTATCCACCTGTGCAGCCACCTTCAGGGTACAATGGACCTGAACTCCCAGATCTCTCTGCTCATCAACTTTTCCCAAGGCTCTTCCGTTTACAGTACAGTTCGGTCTAGAATTAGACCTCCCAAAATGCATCACTTCACACTTGCCCGGATTGAACTCCATCTGCCACTTCTCCGCCCAACTCTCCAGTCTATCTATATTCTCCTGTATTCTTTGACAATCCCCTATGCTTTCTGCTACTCCCCCAATCTTCGTGTCATCTGCAAACTTACTGGTCAGACCACTTATGCCTTCTTCCAGATCATTTATGTATATCACAAACAACAGTGGCCCCAGCACTGATTCCTGTGGAACACCACTGGTCACCTTTCTCCATTTCGAGAAACTCCCTTCAACTACTACTCTCTGTCTCCTGTTGCTCAACCAGTTCTTTATCCACCTAGCTAGAACACCCTGCACACCATGTGACTTCACTTTCTCCATTAGTTTACGATGGGGAACCTTATCAAATGCCTTACTAAAGTCCATGTAGATGACATCTACAGCCCTTCCTTCATCTATCAACTTGGTCACTTCCTCAAAGAACTCTATTAAGTTAGTAAGGCATGATCTCCCCTGCACAAAACCATGTTGCCTATCACTGATAAGCCCATTCTTTTCCAAATATAAATAGATTCTATTCCTCAGTACCTTCTCCAGCAACTTTCCCACCACTGACGTCAGGCTTACTGGTCTGTAGTTACCTGGAATATCCCTACTACCCTTCTTGTACAGGGGGGCAACATTAGCAACTCTCCAGTCCTCCGGCACTTCACCTGTGTTTAAGGATGCTACAAAGATATCTGTCAGGGCCCCAGCTATTTCCTCTCTCGCCTCCCTCAGCATCCTGGGATAGATCCCATCCGGTCCTGGGGATTTGTCCACCTTAATATCCTTTAGCCTACCCAACACATCTTCCCTCCTTATGTCAACGTGATCCAGAGTAAACAAACTTCTATCTCTAATCTCAACATTCATCATGTCCCTCTCCTCAGTGAACACTGATGCAAAGTAATCATTGAGAATCTCACCCATTTTCTCAGGTTCGACACAGTTTACTGTTTGTAAACTCTTTGATATTCCTCTGGGTTCCAAGGATCAGTTCTGGGTGTCAGCTATTTATAATCTATGCACAACGAGACAGCGAGTAACCTAATAATACAAAGCAAGGTTGGAATGTAAGTTGTGAGGAGGTCACAAGAAGGCAGCAAACAGATGTAGACAGGACTGAGCTAAGGAGAAACTCAGCAGGTCTGGCAGCGTGTGTGGGAAGAAAGCAGAGATAACATTTCAAGTTTGGTGACTATTCTGATGATATTTATGATCAAGCATCATTAAATATTATGTTAGAAACACGGTTCAGATCATCTTGTACAATTTAAAATTTTATCACCCTCACCACAGGAGCTGAATACCTAGTCACAAAACTGTTCCTGTGTTTTAAATTGATTCCAATTGGAATTCTTTATTCATTAACAGGATGAGGGCGTTGCTGGCCAGGCAGCATATATTGCCCATGCCTAATTGCCCAGAGTGCAGTTAAGAGTCAACCACATTGCTGTGGGTCTGGAGTCACTTGTAGACCAGACCAGGTAAGGATGGCAGTTTTCTTCCCTAAAGGACATGAGTGAACCAGATGGGTTTTTCCAACAATCGGCAATAGATTCATGGTCATCATTAGATTCATAATACTTTACCTCAGTATTCACAGCAGAAAAGGAAGACAGCTTGCTGAAAGCCCCAAAGAAATTAACAGAGTATTGGAGATAGTAAGAACTGCAGATGCTGGTGTCAGAGTTAACACAGCGTGGACCTGGAGGAACACAGCAGACCAGGCAGCATCAGAGGAGCAGGAAAGTTGATGTTTTGGGTCGGGACCCTTCTCTCCCACGTGCCCATTTCTGAAGAAGGGTCCTGACCCAAAATGTCAGGTCTCCTGCTCCTTTGATGCTGCCTGGCCTGCAGTGTTCCTCCAGCTCCACATTGTGATAACAGAGTAGGGTCTAAATAAAATTAGTTTTAGCAAATCATCAATAATGGGGAAATTAATGGAACTGAAGTGTGACAAATCCCCAGGACCTGATCATTTCCATTCCCAGGTGTTAAAAAAGGTAGGAGAGCCCATTGCCAATGTCCTAACCATAATCTTTCAGAATTCCGTAATGATTGGAAATTTGCTCATGTCACTCCGTTTTTTAAGAAGGGTGGCAGAGAAACATCAGGGAATTATGGACCAGTTAGCGTGACATCAGAGGTGAGGAAATTATTGAAGTCTATAATCAGGATAGGGTAACTGATCACCTCAAAAAATGTCGGTTAATCAGAGAGAGTCAGCACAGATTCACGAAAGGTAGGTTATGCCTGACAAACCTCATGGAGTGTTTTGAAGAGGTGACAAAAGTAGTGGACAGAGGTAAATTGATGGTTGCTGTTTATATGGACTTCCAGAAGGTAGTCCCACCGAAGTGACTGTTCACTAAAGTGGAAGCCCATGGAATTGAGTGCAAATTACTGACATGGACAGGAAATTGATTGAGTGGCAGGAAACAGAGTTGGAATAATGGATAAACACTTAAATTGGCAGGATGTGACTAGTGGTATCCCACAGGGTTCTGTGTTAGGCCCTCAGTTATTCACAATATTCATTAATGACTTGGATAATGGCATATGAAATCAAATGTCCAAATGTGCTGACAACATGAAAATAGGCAGCATTGTCGTCAGTGTTGACAATAGCATCAATTTACAACAGGATATTGAAAGCTGTGGCTGGCAGACTTTAATATAAGCAACTATGAGGTTATCCATTTCTGGCTGAGAAAGGATTGATCAGGTTATTTTTTAGATGGCAAAAGGTTAAACGCAATGGATGCCCAATAAGATTTGAAGGTTCAGGTGCATAGATCTTTAAAATGCCACGAACAGATGCAGAAAATAGTAAAGAAAGCTAATGGGATGCTGACCTTCATATCTGAAGGTCTGGAGGATAGGGATGCCGGTGTTTTGCTGCGATTATACAAAACGCCAGTTAGACCCCATTTAGAGCACTTTAAGCAGATATTAGGAAAGTTGATTTGGCTCTAGAGCGCGTTCAATACAGGTTTACTAGGATGATGGCTGGGCTTCAGGTGTTAGTTTATGAGGAGAGATTAGACAAAGTAGGCTTTTATTCTCTTGAATTGAGAATGTTAAGGAGTGATCTAATCAAGATTTTCTGGATATTGACAGGGAAAGACAGGGCAGATAATGACGAACTATTTCTACTGGTTAAAGATTCTAGAACCAAGGGGTGTAGTCAAAGAATTAGGGCCAGGCCATTCAGGTGAGGTTTAGAAACTATTTCTCCGCAGAGTATCGGAGGTTTGGAATTGAATTACTAATTCAGCTGTTAAATTTAAATTTGAGATGCAAATATTTATAAAGCAAGGGTATCAAGTGATATGGGCCCATGGCAGGCAAAAGGATTTAGGCTACAGATTAGCATGATTTTATTGAATGGCAGAACAGACTCAAGGGACTGAATGGCCTACTTCTGTTCCTATGTTTGTTTGATTTGCTGACCTTATCTATTCTCAAATATAGGAAACACTTGCAACATTTGTAAAATGGCCAAAGTTCCAGGCCCCCTACTTGGAATCCACTAATGGGAGTAGATCATCTGGGGCAGTCTGCCATCAGGATCCAAGGTATGTGAGCTCTGGTCAAATCATTTGGCAGCACTCCCCAACCTGATACCTTCTTCCCAAGATCTATTCACTCACCTCCCTCCCAGTACTTTTCCAGTACCACCCAGTATTGACCCCATCTCTCTTTGATACATTCCTGTTACCTGCTCAGATTTACCTGGATTAAAAGGCTGGTGCCAGGGTAGGTGGTCAAGAAACCATGAGGTTATCAGAAAAATCCATTAGCTTGTTAAAATTCTTTGAACAAGTATGTTTTCTTCTCTAAAATGTGACTCCTGAGAATGGTCATAATAATTGGTCTTCTATCCATTCAGAATGAATTGATATCCGCCTGTGTGACTAACTGTGTTGTCTTATGTAGAACATGTGAGGAGCCAGCCTCTGCTGAACCACACGTCTGGAAGGATGACATTACGCAATGGCCTGTGAGTTTTGCTGTGATCACGCTCATGGTACTATAAATGTCTTGGGTTTATATTACCAGGAAAGGATTGATAGGCTGGGATCTCTTCTCTTTTGAGAACAGAGGCTGAGAGATGTCCTAATCAAGGTCTTTAAAATGGTGACAGGTTTTGATGGAGTGAATATTTTCTCTTGTGGGAAAAAGCAGAACTTGAGGCTGTTAGTATATTGTCATCCAGCAATTCAATTGGTATTCAGGAGAAACGTCTTTCCCCAGAGAGTGGAAAGAAGTTAGAACTTGTTCCCTCAGGCAGGATTTTAATTTTTAATTTGTTGATAGAACATGGGTATTACCGGTTGGGTCAATATTTATTGCACATCCCTAATTGTCCTGCAGATGGTGATGGTGAGCTGCATTCTCAAATCCCTGGAGTGTCAGGTCACCCTCTCATCCCTTCTCCATCATACACTCATCCACCTTCTCTTTAAATGTTTTGATACCGTTCATTTCAACCTAATGTCCCAGGCCCAGCCATCTTCAGCTGCTCCATCAATGACATTCCCTCCATCATAAGGTCAGAACTGGGATGTTTGTTGATGTTTGCACAATGTTCAGCACCATTCACAACTCCTCAGATACTGAACCAGTCCATGTTCACATGCAACACAACCTGGACAATATCCAGGCTTGGGCTGACAAGTGGCAAGTGCCATTCATGCCACACAAATGCCAGGCTATGACCATCTCCAGTGTTATGGATCAGTCTGAACCCCTTCAAAACATATAAAGATAACAGCTTAGACTCCAACTTCTTATCTTTAAAGGCAAGTGAAAGGCATTGTGTTCTGGATGTAATTCGACTGTTCAAAGTACCAGGCTCGAAGCAAAAAACACTTTATTCTTACGCTGTTGTTAAAATACAATTGAAAGAAAGAAGAAATGAAATAACTTAACTCGATTGGAAAACTTTACAGAATAATAGATGATTTAACTACAAAACTATAACTGGTCCAATATAGTAACATCCTATAAACACACACTTAACAAAAGGCAAATGCAGTAAAACGGATTGTCTCACATGCAATTCTAGCAGCAGGAAGACAACCCCAGCTTTTAGCTGTAGAGATAAAAGAATAACAACTTCCACATCTAGCTTCAAGACCCCAGCAACTACTGAAAATTAAATTAAAACCCTGGTTCTGTTGAAGCATGACACCACCTATTCATGTTTCTTCTATTGCTCCAACTTAATAAACACTAAGGCCTCACAAGCTGTTTACTTTATTGGCTTGGAACGGACTGCTTGGTATCTCTGTCTCAATCTCTGTTCATTAATAAAGAAGACAAAATACATCTCTTAAAACTTTTTTATTGACACGCAAGTAAAATAGAATCTAACCCCTGCCCCTTGACATTCAATGCTGTTACCATCACTGAATCCCCTACTATCAACATTGACCAATGACCAGGGACGCAACAGGATCTATCTTATAAACACAGGGGCTACAAGAGCAGGTCAAGGGCTGAGAATACTGCAGCGAGTAACTCACCTCCTGACTCCCCAAAGCCTGTCCCACCATCTACAAGGCACAAGTCAGGAGTGTGATGGAATACTCCCCACTTGCCTGGATGAGTCCAGCCCCAACAACACTCAAAGCTTAACACCATCCAGGACAAAGCAGCCGCTTGATTGGCCCCACATCCACAAACATCCCACTCCCTCCACCACCGACACTCAGTAACAGCAGTGTGTGCTGTCTACAAGATGCACTGCAGAAATTCACCAAAGATCCTCAGACAGCACCTTCCAAACCCACGACCACTTCCATCTAGGAGGACAAGAGCAGCAGGTATAAAGGAACACCACCCCCTTGCAAGTTCCCCTCCAAGCCACTCATCATCCTGACTTGGGAATATATCACCGTTCCTTCACTGTCGCTGGGTAAAAATCCTGGAAGTCCCTCTCTAAGGGGCATTGTGGGTCTCCCTACAGCACGTGAACTGCAGCGATTCAAGAAGGCAGCTTACCCCCACCTTCTCAAGGGGCAATTAGGGATGGGTAATAAATGCTCATTCAGCTAGTGATACATGCATTCTATGAAAGAATAATAGGCATTTTTTGTCAAAGTTATTACTAAACACTTGATACAAAGAATTCCTTAAATATTCTAGCCTGGTTAATCTATTAACCAACAGCAGTAAATCACTCATGTTTTCCAAATGATTAATTCACATATAAAGCCTGTTCAGAGCAATGCAAGCTATCAAAGGTGAGAGAAAGGGGGAGGGGGAAAGGCAGGACTTTTGTTTGACTAGTAATTCCTGACTGTTTCCCAGCTCACAATTACTCCTCCAGACTGGTTCAGGACCATAACACCAGCCAATGTGACTATGAGCTGTGTAAACAGTATGCATATGTGCATTGAACTGGTCGTTGAACTCAGTTCTGAGGAAGGGTCACCCGACCCGAAACGTTAACTCTGTTTTTAAATTCACAGATGCTGCCAGACCTGCTGAGCTTTTCCAGCAGCTTTGTTTTTGTTCCTGATTGACAGCATCCGCAGTTCTTTCGGTTTTTATTCTGTTATGCTACATCATATTTCCACTTAGCTACTGACTTTGCAAAGCATTAACCTCCTTCATGACACTTTGTCAGTTCACGTATATACGTTTAAAATTGTCTTTGTATTTCTATGATCTTTCTAAGTCTCCTTCTATATAGTGCAATACTAAATGTTTCTCTCATATTATCTAATCTTCTCACCTCTTTATGCACTTTAGTTCTCTTTCCTACTCCTGTAGGCTGATGGCAATCTCCTTACCAATTTTGTTTAAACAGCACAGCCACAGCAGTGAAGCTCCCCTGTCCCATTGTGGTACAAGCCAGCCTCACTGACTAAGTGCCTCATGCCCATAATTGGTCTCAGTCCTCAAAGAACCTGAAGCTCCTTCCTCCTGATATATATTTCAATACATGTATTTATCCTTGTGACCTTATATTAGCTGGTGTGTTGCATTTTTGACATCCTGAACTCTGACAATGAGTTCAGCGCTTGCTGTCTCTGTCTTGTTGGTGCGAATGTAGACTATAACTTTCAGTTCACAATTCCTCTTCAACTATAATGGGAGCAAGAGATAAGTTGGCTCATTTACACACAAACACATCTTCAAGAATATCGCCGAGAAATTATCACTTGCAGCAATCTTGCGAATTAGCTGGAATGATGTCCCTGTCCACACTCTTTGTACAGATCTGCACTTATCAAGCAAAGAAGAAACAGACAGGTCTGAAACACCTGGATTGTGCTATCAAAGGAAGACCCTGCTGCATTGGGACAAAGGGCAGGTACGTGACCTTCAGTCTAGGCAATTAATCATGGAAAATAGGAAATTGAACTGATAGTTTATATCCGGGCTCATCGTAGGAGGTACAAGTGCTATTCCAGAAATACAAGTAAATCAGGAGGTAAGAGGGAGGGAGAGAGAACAGATACAATCTCCAGACGGGGAAAAGAAAATGATTAGAACTAAAAGCTGACAAGTGTTTGCATCCTGCTGGACTTCATGGTGTGTTTTGAAAGAAGTGACTGCTGAAAAGGAGTTGTATCAGGGAAACCAAGCGTAGGCTTGGGGACCGCTTTGCAGAACACCTGCGCTCAGTTCGCAACAAACAACTGCACCTCCCAGTTGCAAACCATTTCAACTCCCCCTCCCATTCCTCAGATGACACGTCCATCCTGGGCCTCCTGCAATGCCACAGTGATGCCACCCGAAGGCTGCAGGAACAGCAAATCATATTCAGCCTGGGAACCCTGCAGCCAATGGCATCAATGTGGATTTCACAAGTTTCAAAATCTCCCCTCCCCCAACCGCATCCCAAAACCAGCCCAGCTCATCTCCACCTCCCTAAACTGTTTTTCCTCTCACCTCAAGCCACACCCCCATCTCCTATCTACTAACATCATCCCGCCCCCTTGACCTGTCCGTCCTCCCTGGACTGACCTATCTCCTCCCTACCCCCCTACCTACACTCACCTTTACTGACTCCATCCCCGCCTCTTCGACTTGTCTGCCTCCTCTCCACCTATCCTCTCCTCTATCCATCCTCTATCCGCCTCCCCCTCTCTCCCTATTTATTTCAGAACCCTCTTCGCCTCCCCCATTTTTGATGAAGGGTCTAGGCCCGAAACGTCAAGTTTTCCTGCTCCTATGATGCTGCTTGACCTGCTGTGTTCATCCAGCCCCATGCTTGTTATCTCTACTGCTGAAAAGGAGATGCTTTGGATTGAAGTTTCCAAAACTCCCAGGCACTGGAAAGATCCAAACAGATTAAAAATAGTGAATGTGACTCCTCTATTTACAAAATGGAGGAGACGATTGGCTAAAATCTGTGAGAAGAAAAGTGATTAAGGAGGTTATAGCAAGGCACTTAGAAAATGTGGGAAATTTTGGGAAAAGAGAAATCACAGGTGTCTGGGTCAAATTCTCCAGGGTAATTAGAGATGGGCAAGAAATGTTAGACCAGCCAGCGATGGCCACATCCTACAAACAAATAAAAGCCAAATGGAATATTTAATGAGGAAGTAAATGAATGATGTGGATAAAGGGAAACCTGTGAATGTGGTGTATTTCAATTTTCAGAAGGCAATTCACAAGAGAACACATCAAAGGTTACTATACAAAATAAAAATTCGTGGTTTGTGGAGTGATATCATAATGTGCACCAAGGATTAGATTGTGACCAGGAAACAGTGAGTTGGTATAAATGGGTCATTGGCAGGATGTGATGAGTGAGAAGCTACAGGAATCAGTGCTTCAACCTCAATTATTTACAAGTTATATTAATGGCTCGATAAAGGGATCAAATGAATGGTAGTTAAATTTGTTGATGACACAAAGATAAGTGGAAAGTAAGTCATTAGGTAGATACGAGGATCTAATAAGGGATATGGATAGATTAAATGGGTTGGCAAAAATTTGGCAGGAGGCATATAATATAGAAAATGTGAACCTGTCAACTTTGGCAATAGAGTTGAAAAATAGAAAATTATTTACATAGAAGGGGATTGCAAAAGCCTGATGTACTGAGGGATCTGTCGATCTTGGTACATGAATCACAAATTGTTATAATGCAAGTAACTAATGGGGCTAATAGAATATGGTCATTTATTGTGAGGGGGATGGAAGGGACTCACTGAGGTATGTGCTGACATCAAACCCCATTATTCAATATTTCAATGCAGAGAAATGTGAGGTCTTTCATTTTGGTAGTAGGCAAAACACAAAGACAATCCAGGCTCAATGGTACAACTTTGAGGGGAGTATAGGAGAAGAGAGACTTTGGGGTTCACCTGCATAATTCTCTGAAGGTGGCTAGGCGAGTTGAAACCGTTACTTGGTCAATTTGATAAGATCCTTGGGTTTATAAATACAATCATAGAGTATAAAAGCAAGGAAGTAATATCTTTTTCATGCATTCATTCATGGGATATGGGAAGCGCTGATTAGGTCAGCATTTATTGCCCATCCCTAATTGTCCAGAAGGCAGTTAAAAGTCAATTATATTACTGTGGGTCTGGAGTCACATGTAGGCCAGACCAGGTAAGGATGGTAGTGAACCAAATAGGTTTTCTCTGACAATTTACCATGGATTCATGGTCACCTTTAGTCTCTTAGTTCTCTGCAAGAGGCTAGGGAAGCAATTGTGGGGGCCCTGGCTGATACATTTGCATCATCATTAGCCACGGGTGAGGTCCTGGGAGACTGGAGGGTAGTGAATATTGTCCCCTTATACAAGAAGGGCTGCAATGAAAAACCTGGGAATTATAGACCAGGAAGTCTAACATCTGCGGTAGGTAAATCACTTGAGAAGATTCTGAGGGAGAAGATATACATGCATTTGGAAAGACAGGGTTTGATTAGGAATAGTCAGCATGGCTTTTTGCATGGGATATCATTCCTCACAAATTTGCTAGAGTTCTTTGATGAAGTGACCAGGAAGGTTGATGGGGGCAGGGCGGTAGATGTAGTCTATTTGGATTTCAGTAAGGCCCTTGATAAGGTTCCAGTTGTAGGCTGCTCTGGAAGGTTAGATCACATGGAATCCAGGGAGAGCTGGCAGATTGGATGCACAATTGGCTTGATGATAGGAAGCAGAGAGTAATAGTGAAAGGATGCTTGTGGATCTGGAGGCCTGTGACTAATGGTGTGCCTCAGGGGTCGGTGCTGGGCCCATTGCTGTTTGTTATCTACATCGATGCTTTGGATGAGAATGTACAAGGCATGATTAGTAAGTTTGTGGATGACACTAAAATAGGCGGTATTGTGGACAGTGAGGAAGGTTATCAGAAATTGAAGTGGGATCTTGATCAGCTGGGGAAGTGGGCCGAGAAATGGCAAATAGAATTTATTACAGATAAAGGAGAGTTGTTGCATTTTGGAAAGTCAAATCCAGGTAGGAGTTTCATGGTGAATGGTAGGGCCTTAGGGAGTATAGTGGGACAGAGGGACCTTGGAGTTCAGGTGCACGCTTCTCTGAAAGCGGAGTCACAGGTTGACAGGGTCAGTGAAGAAGGCTTTTGGCAGACTGGCCTTCATCAATTGGGGCATTGAGTACAGAAGTTGGGAAGTTATGTCGCGGTTGTACTGGACGTTGATGAGGCTGCACTTGGAGTATTGTGTTCAGTTTTGGTCACCTTGCTATAGGAAGGATGTTATTAAACGGGAAGGAGTACAGCATAAATTTACAAGGATGTTGCCAGGACTCAAGGGACTGAGCTGTAGGGAGAGTTTGGACAAGCTAGGACTTTTTCATTGGAACGTAAGAGACTGAGGGGAGATCTTATAGAAGTGTATAAGATCATGAGAGGCATGAATAGGGTGAATGCACTCAGGTCTTTTTCCCAGGTTTGGGGAATCGTGGACCAGAGGGCATCAGTTTAAGGTAAGAGGGGAAAGAATACATGGGAACCCGAGGGGCGACTATTTTTTACACTGATGGTGGTACGCATATGGAATGAGCTGCCAGTGGAAGTGGTTGAGGTGGGTACATTAACAACATTTAAACAAATACATGGATAGGAGAGGTTTAGAAGGATAAGTGCAGGGCAATGACGTTTGTGTGGATGGACATTCTTGGTCGTCATGGACCAGTTTGAGCCGAAGGGCCTGTCTCCCTGCTGGAGGGCTCTGTGACTATATTTTGTTTTAATTCAAATTCCACCATCTCCCACTGCAGGATTTTAACCCAGGTCCCCAGAGCATTACCTGGGTCTCTGTAGGATTAATAATCCAGCAATAATGCCACTGGGCCATCACTTGCCTCCTTTACTGCACCTCCACAAATCATTTGTCAGGCCTTTTTTAAAGAAGGATGTTAAATCCCTGGGGAAAGTGCAAAGGAGATTTACTGGAATGATGCCATGAATGAGGGATTTTAGACAGAGTCATAGAGTCATAAAGCATGGAAACAGACCCTTCAGACCAACCTGTCCATGCTCACCAAGTACCCCAAACTGAACTAGTTCCACTCACCTGCCCATATCCCACTAAACCTTTCTTATTCTTGTACTGGTCCAATTGTCTTTTAAATGTTGGAACTGTACCTGTGTCTACCACTTCCTTTGGACATTCATTCCACAAATGAACCACTCTCTGTGTGAAAAAGTTGCCCCTCTGGTCCCTTTTAAATCTTTCTCCTCTCATCTTACCTGATAACCAATCACCTGGTTGTTGGCAGGCAAATTGCTTTTGTCACTGATTGTGATGATTGTAATGAAGTCAGCCAGGTGCACGTCATAGATTAGGTTTAAACTCCCCCATCCTCAGGAAAAGACTTGTACTGTTCACCGATGAGAGAAATTGGGCATATTTGCTTTGGGGCAGGGAAGATTAAAAGGTGACCTTATGGAGGTGTTTAAAATTATGAACAATGTTCACAGGGTAAAGGATATTCTGTTTCCACCAGTCAGTATGTCAGTAACTCAAGGTCGCAATTTCAAAATGATCAGCAAGAGAGTCAGGAGTGAGGAGAGCCTTCTTTACTTAGAGCATTGTTAGGATTTGGAATGTATTGCATTGGCAAGTTGGGGAGGTGGATCCTATAGGAAGTTGGAAAAGCGAGCTGGAGATATCTTTGAAAGTGATGAATTTAGAGGGGTACATAGATAGGGCTGGAGAATGGAACTAACTGGCTTGCTCTTTCTGGGGCACAGACAGAGTCAATGAGTCGAATGGACTCCTTCTGTACTGTAATATTCTATGATTCTATTCCTGGAGTCCTCACACGAATTAAAGATTTTGAATTAAGTGCACAAGCTTCCCCAACTGCCTTCACTTGCAGATCGAGTGTGATAGAAAGCCACACACACACCCACACACACACACACACACACACACACACACACGAAATATATAGAATCAGTTATGGATGAAGGAAAGCTGGAAAACATTTCAATGATTCCTATTTGTGGGCTGTTGAAATAATCTCAATGATTCTTCTGTTCAGTCATCATTCTCCAGATGCTTCCATTGGTTTGTAGGAGACACAGGGTGGCTGATTCACTTATGAAAGGGCTTAAAAGTTAAAAGCCACAGCTTACGACAACTGATGAAGAAAAAATGAAATGGGTCTCTTCAGGTTTCAAGATAACAAGCATGGGGCTGGATGAACACAGCAGGTCAAGCAGCATCATAGGAGCAGGAAAACTTGACGTTTCGGGCCTAGACCCTTCATCAGAAACGGGGGAGGGGAAGAGGGTTCTGAAATAAATAGGGAGAGAGGGGGAGGCGGATAGAGGATGGATAGAGGAGAGGATAGGTGGAGAGGAGGCAGACAAGTCGAAGAGGCGGGGATGGAGTCAGTAAAGGTGAGTGTAGGTAGGAGGGTAGGGAGGAGATAGGTCAGTCCAGGGAGGACGGACAGGTCAAGGGGGCAGGATGATGTTAGGAGATAGGAGATGGGGGTGTGGCTTGAGGTGAGAGGAAAAACAGTTTAGGGAGGTGGAGATGAGCTGGGCTGGTTTTGGGATGCGGCTGGGGGAGGGGAGATTTTGAAGCTTGTGAAATCCACATTGATGCCATTGGGCTGCAGGGTTCCCAGGCTGAATATGATTTGCTGTTCCTGCAGCCTTCGGGTGGCATCACTGTGGCATTGCAGGAGGCCCAGGATGGACGTCATCTGAGGAATGGGAGGGGGAGTTGAAATGGTTTGCAACTGGGAGGTGCAGTTGTTTGTTGCGAACTGAGCGCAGGTGTTCCGCAAAGCGGTCCCCAAGCCTCCGCTTGGTTTCCCCGATGTAGAGGAAGCCACAACGGGTACAACGGATGCAGTATACCACATTGGCAGATGTGCAGGTGAACATCTGCCTGATGTGGAAAGTCTTCTTGGGGCCTGGGATTGGGGTGAGGGAGGAGGTGTGGGGGCAGGTGTAGCACTTCCTGCGGTTACAAGGAAAAGTGCCGGGTGTGGTGGGGCTGGAGGGGAGTGTGGAGCGGACAAGGGAGTCGCGGAGGGAGTGGTCCCTCCGGAAGGCAGATAAGGGTGGGGAGGGAAAATTGTCTTTGGTGGTGGGGTCTGATTGCAGATGGCGGAAGTGTCGGAGGATGATGCGTTGGATCCGGAGGTTGGTGGGGTGGTACGTGAGGACAAGGGGGATTCTTTTTTGGTTTTATCTCTGATCCTTTTATCTCTGATATCTCCAGCATCTGCAGTACCTTTTATCTCTCTTCAGGTTTCAAATGGGTTTTGACTGCAGGGAACGGAGAGAAAGCTCCACTCCTGGTGGAGACAAAACATTTCTTTTTAACGTGTTCCCAGCCTCGAGCTGTTCAGGTACCTGAGAGCAAATCACCTGGTTGTTGGCAGACAAAAGGCTTTTGATGCTGCTTGTACTGAAGTCAGCCAGGTGGCCCTCAGAGAATATGACCTCCCTGATTGGGACTGTTAAACTGGTCCAATCACGGAGCCCTGGCTGACAGATATAAACAGGAGTGTTAGAGGTTCTGCTCACTCTGAGAGCTGGCTCTGAGGAAGATGAATCAGTGTCAAGGAATGTCCACATGTAAATAAAAGGTGTCTTGGTGACAGGATAATGGCCTATGTGGAATTATTTCAGTGATAACTTGTCGCTAACCCAGGGACCAATGAACTTCTTGTTGCTAACCAGCTGCATCTGTACATGAAACCCGTCAGCTTGGACTCATCTACTCCAACTTCAATCCCTGCTTATTCAAACAGCTGTGCAAACAATGCTTCCCATGAGGATCAGGTGACTTGCTTTCCAAAACTTGCAGCAATTCTTTTAAAAGAGATAATGAGGTGTAGAGCTGAATGAACACAGCAGGCCGAGCAGGAAAGCTGATGTTTCAGGCCTAGACCCTTCTTCAGAAATGGGGGAGGGAAGAAGGGTCTAGGCGTGAAACGTCAAGCTTTCCTGCTCCTCTGATGCTGCTTGGCCTGCTGTGTTCATTCAGCTCTACACCTTGTTATTTCAGATTCTCCAGCATCTGCAGTTCCTACTATCTCTGAAGCAATTCTTTTAAACTCTGGTTTTAGGACAATTCTTCCCCATTTAAGTTCGTAATTTTAAAAAGCACAAAAATAAAAACACTTGGTCTTTACATTGTATTGAGCATTGATAAGGCCACATCTGGAGCACTTTATTTACAAAAGGATACATATGTTAGAAGCAGCTCAGAGAAAGTTCACTCAGTTGATTCCGGGGATGACTGGTGGGTTTGAGGAGAATGAGATGTGATCTTATTGACATCCTGAAAGGAATTATCAGGCCGAGAGATTTTTTAAAATTAATTCATGAGCATTCCTAGCTAGGCCAACATTTGTTGTCTACCCTTAATTGCCCAGAGGGCAGGTGAGAGTCAGCTGCATTTCTGTGGGTCTAGAGTCACATGTAGGTCAGACCAGGTAAGGATGGCTTTTTCCTTCCCTAAAGGGCGTTAGTGAACCAGGTGGGTTTTCCCAATAATCGTCAATGTTTTCATTGTCATCATCAGATTTTTAATTCCAGATACTTTTTATTGAATTCAAATTCCACCATCTGCTGCAGCAGGATTTGAACCCCAGACTCTAGAACATTACCTGGGTATCTGGATTAATAGTCTAGCAATAACATAGTAGGCCGTCGCCTTCACCTATGTGCCCTTGTGGGAGAGACTGGAATAGGGGACAGAGTTTAAAAATAAAGGGTCTCCTACTTAAGACTGAGATGAGAAGGATAATCTTTCCTCAGAAGGTCCTGAATTTTTGAAACACTCCTCCCCAGAGAATGATTGAATATTTTTGATGCAGTGTTAGATCCTTGACTAACAAGCGAGTCAGAAGTCATCTTGGGTAAACGAGAGAGAACTGTTTAGAGTCATAGAGATGTACAGCATGGAAATAGACCCTTCGGTCCAACACATCCATGCTGACCAGATATCCTAAATTAATCTAGTCCCGTTTGCCAGCATTTGGTCCATATCCCTCTAAATCCTTCCTATTCATACATCCATCCTGATGCCTTTTAAATGTTGTAGCTGTACCAGCCTCCACCACTTCCTCTGGCAGCTTGTTCCATACACTCACCACCCTCTGCGTTGCCCCTTAGATCCTTTTTTAATTTTTTTCCTCTCACCTTAAACCTGTGCCCTCTAGTTTTGGACTCTCCTACCCTGGGAAAAAGACATTGGCTATTTACCCTATTCATGCCCCTCATGATTTTATAAACCTCTATAAGGTCACCCGTCAGCCTCCAACGCTCCAGGGGAAATAGCCCCAGCCCTGGTTAGTCTTACCAAAATGCAACACCTCACATTTGTCAAAATTAAATTCCATCTGCCATCCCCAGGCCCATTGGCCCATCTGATCAAGGTCCTATTGTACTCTGAGGTAACATTCTTCACTGTCCACTATACCACTAATCTTTGGCTGGATGGCAGGTTTGTAATGTAAAGCCACACTTGCAGCATGGGTCAATTCCTGCATCAGCTGAGGTTATCATGAAGGATTCTCCTTCTCAACCTCTGTTCTTGCCTGAGGTGTGGTGACCCTCAGGTTAAACCACCATCACTTGTCTCTCTGTAATGAGAGAGCAGCTCTATGGTCTGGTAGGGCTGTGATAACTTTACCTTTACCTTGAGTGGGTGTGATTGTGGAGCTGAGGCCATGATCAGATCATTTGTGATCTGACTGAATTGTGGGACAAGTTTTGAGAGGCTGAATGGCCTTCTCCTGATTCTATTTTGTATGTTGGTAAGGTTGGATCCTCTGTTAGAGATGGGAATTAACTTTGCATTTTGGATCTTTCTTGTTTAGATGTGAAATCACTACCAGAGAATACTGCCAGTTTAAGGATGGATATTTCCATGAGGAAGCAACCTTGTGTTCACAGGTAACGTTGAAATCGAGTGAACACCCTGTGATCACTGCTCCAATCATAAGTAATGTATTGTACACCCAGAATGTTGGGTTAATAAAGGATACAAGAATCAATTGTAAATCCTAGATCTACAGGGTTTTACCAGAGGAATGGGCCATACCATTGGTTATCTGACCTGTGCACAATCTATCCCACAATTTATGGGCTATGATATGTACGGGCCAGCTTGTCCAGCAAGGCTGCTTACAATGAGCTTTACATGGGAACTAGCTCTTTGTGGAAGTTTGTTTTTTGACCTGTTGAGTGACTGGTCACCTCTCTGTTATAGGTACACTGTCTGGATGAAGTATGTGGGTTATTGCCATTCCTGAATCCAGATGTTCCAGATCAGATCTACAGGCTTTGGCTCTCCCTGTTTCTTCATGCTGGGTAACAAAAACTCACTCATTTACAATACTGTGGCTATAACAGCGTGGATCCTGTCATTGACATGAGGAGCAGCTGAAAGGAATAAAAGAAAGAGTGAGCTCAAAGTTGTGGTACATATTGGTATCAATGATGTACAGGAGGACAGGCATTGAGATCGTGCAGCCAGGAGTTGGGAGGAATCTCCAAATGAGTGAACTCTGGATGAATCCCAATGCCATGTGTTAGCCAGAGCAGAGGTAGACAGAAAGGCAGGATCAATCTGTCACGTGAGGTTTGGTATTTGCACAGGGTGTAGGGCTTCTACATTGTTGCACACTGGGACTTATTATATGGCAGGAGCCAACTCTTGCTGCCTGTGAGAATTGTGAGATAAGAGACCAGGAGATTGGTTGACCCCTTAGTGGAAATAAACTTGCAGAATAACAGGTTAGAAGTTGAGAAAGGGACTGATTGAATTCTTCTGCAAAAGTTGGCATGACCTCAATGGGCCAAATGGCTTTCTATGCTGTAATGACCAAGGCTGACCTTTTTGTTTTGGCAAAGTGCAGTTTGCATTGTGTTTGGTGGAGGGATTCTCGCTGTGAGGTTTGCCACTGGATCTTATTAAACTTGTTACATTTATCTGCCATTCCCTGCCCATGGAGAGAACCATGACTGATTTCGGCCCGACTTTAGTCCTAATAAACATCCTCTTTATTTTTAAACTCCGCCTCATTGGCCTAAAAATACCAACCAAAACAAATTGCCTTATATTTCTCTGCATCTGCCATTTGTTTGCTCATTCCACCAACTTGTCAATGTGCTTTTGGTGTTCGACACCTACACCACCACCACCATCACCACCCAGCTCCACCTCCCCCCACCACCACCACCACCCCCCCCCACACACACACACACAGTTTGCAATATTTCCATGTTTCACATCAACTGCAAATGTTGAGACTGTACCTTGTACACGTTCTGGGTCAATAATATATCAGCAAAACCTTGGGATCCATCACTGGCCCATGGTGAACTCCAATATAAACCTTCCTCCAATCTGAAGAATATCCATTAACCATTACTCTCTGTTTCCCAACACTCAGCCAATTCTGTGTTCATTGTTGCTTCGGTCAATTTTATTCCAGGAGCTATACCTTTGCTCACAAAATCTTTTTGGGGTAGCACTATACTAAATGCCTTTTGGAAGTCCATGTACATTATATCAACAACATTACCTTCAGTGACCCTTTCTGTCACTTCTTCACAAACTCCAGTAAGTTAGTTAAATCTAATTTTGTCTTCTAAAATCCATGCTGACTCTCCTTAATCAACCCTTGTTTGCCCATGTAACTATTAATTTTGCGCTGAATTATTGTTCCTGGAAATGAGCCCACTGCCAAAGTTAAACTAAACAAAACCGAAAGAACTGCAGATGCTGTAAATCAGAAACAAAAACAGAAATTGCTGGAAAAGCTCAGCAGGTCTGGCAGCATTTGTGAAGAAAAATCTTTTTGGGGTAGCATTATACCAAATACCAAAGCACTATTCCAACCTCCTCAGAGCGTTCTGAGGAAGGGTCACCAGACCCAAAACATTAACTCTGATTTCTCTTCACAGATGCTGCCAGACATTCTGAATTTTTCCAGCAACTTCTGTTTTTTTGTGCCAAAGTTAAACCAACTGGTGTATAATTGCCTGAGTTATTTTTGCAGCTCCTTTTCACCAAAAGGCTATGATCATTGCAATTCTCTAGTTTTCTAACACTAACCTCTGAGTCTATGGAAAATGGAAAGATTGTGGTCAGTACCTCTGCAATTTCCACACTCATTTCTCTCCGTTTCCTTGGATGCTTCTCATCTGGTCCCAGTATCTTATCAACTTTTAACACAGAAAGCTTATCCAATATTTGATTTGATTTGGTTTGATTTATTGTCACGTGTACCTAAGTACAGTGAACATCTTTTGTTTGTAAGTAGTTCAGGCAGATCATAGTAAGCAAGGACGTACAGATCAAAGGGTGAAAAAAACTTGGACAGAGTGAGGCATACAAGGTTACATCGCACAGGATGTGCGAGGCAATTTCAACATTAACCAGATTAACATTATGTGAAGTTACAGAGTCCATTCACCAGCCTAATAACGGCAGGGAAGAAGCTGTTCTTGAACCTGTTGGTCAGTGTGTTCACGCTTCTGTACCTTCTGCCTGATGGAAGAGGTTGTAGGAGAGCATTATTGGGGTGGGACGGGTCTTTGATGATGTTGGCTGCCTTTCTGCAGCAATGAGAAGTGTAAATACAGTCCATGGATGGAAGGTTGGCTTCCGTTATGGTCCGGGCTGTGCACACCACTTTCTGTAGTTTCTTACGGTCCTGGGCAGAGCAGTTGTCATACCAGGCCATTATGCACTCGGACAGTATGCTTTCAATGATGCGTCTAAAGAAGTTGGTGAGGGACGTTATGGATATGCTGAATTTCCTGAGCTACCCAAGGAGGAAGAGGAGTTGTTGTGCCTTCCTAACCATCCCATCTACATGGGAAGTCCAGGACAGGATATTGGTTATCGTCACTCCTAGGAACTTGACACTCTCCACCCTCTCAACCTCCGCTCCTTTCTCCTCCTCCTTTCTTTCTGAAGTCAATGACCAGTTCTTTAAATTTACCGACATTGAGAGAAAGGTTACTTTCATTGCGCCATGTCACCAAGCGCTCTATCTCCTTTCCGTATATCTCTTTGTTAACAATTATAAACACCTGTTGTAACTAACTTATCCTTCCTGCTGCCTCAGGAAAGCGGCCAACATAATCAAAGACCCCGCCTACCCCAGTTATACTCTCTTCCATCCTGTTGCACTGTGCAGAAGTTTCGAAACACTTACCAACAGATTCGAGGATAGCAACAACTGCAGGTGCCAGTCAGAGATAACACAGTATGGAGTGGGAGGAACACAACAGGCCAGGCAGCATCAGAGGGACAGGAAATTTGATGTTTTGGGTTGGAAACCTTCTGAAGATTCAAGAACAGATTCTTCCCTGCTGCTATTAGACTTATGAATGGACGTCTCATATATTAGAGTTGATCTTTCCCTGCACCTTCTCTGTAGTTGTACCACTATATTCTGCATTCTGTTCTATTATCCTGATATACTTATGTAAGGTATGGTTTGTCTGGATAGAATGCAAAACAATACTGTTATCTCGGATTCTCCAGCATCTGCAGTACCTATTATCTCTGATACAATTTTAACCCCACTGTGAAGCCTCTTCTAAGGATGCCTACCCTGAAGAAGTTACCCTCCTCCCTCCGGACAAACCTCAGGGAATCTCTCTCCCACTGCAACTCTCTCATAATCTCTTCGGCCTTGAAACTGCTCGACCAAGTCCTGAAACAAACCAAGTACTAACAGCCACATCACCTTTCTTAGTACCTGCCTTCAGAACCAGATCATCCCCAATGGACTACAATCCACATTCAAGCCTTCCCAGTTTGGCCCCAACCGTGACAATATCTACATTCAGAACATTGAGACCCTTCAGAAGCGCTTCTCCCTGCGACTCCTGAAACACACACTTGCAGCAATGCACAGGCATCTCCAGGCACCACAATCAAGACTCCCCCAGCTCAGAGCCTCCCTCTCCCAGACCTGCAAAGGACCTCTCCTGTTTTTTATTCTTCGTAGGATCCACAACCTGAATTCACAATTCTACTCAGCTTTATTGGACACTAAAACCCGTACGTACAGTAAACTTACTGATGCCCACCACCCAAAATGGGCTTCTTCCACCTCCCAAATCCCCAACCCTACCCAGGACCTCCCCAACAATGTACCCGCCGCCACTGGCCACAAGGCCACTGTCGGAGAACCCACAGATGACGTCACATCCGCCATCGCCGGGTACCCCACTTCCGGGACAGCGAACACCGCCGCTACTTAAACCACTGCCCCCATCTCCGAGACCAACACCACAGACACTACCGTCATCGCTGCTGCCACCACCTACCACGCTCTGCCCACCGCCGATGCAACCGCGCCCAGTGCCGACGCTGACGCAACTCCGCCCACAGCCGACGCCGACAACGCTCCGCCCACTGCCTCCAAAGCCAGCAGCTCCAGAGGAGACAGCAACACTGAGCCCTGCAGAGTCTTCACCATTTCCCCAGACATCCCCCTTACTGAGGACAAATGGTCAGCCCTCAGTAAAGGGCTCACCTTTGTCCCCCTCCACCCACATATCAACGAATACCGCTCACGCTTGGATATTGAGCAATTTTTCTGCTGCCTCCGTCTCCACGCTTACTTCTCCAACCGCGAATCTAACCCTCCCTCTACTGACCCCTTCTCCTGCCTCCAACAGAAGCCCTCCTCCTGGACACCACCCCAAGGCCTCCTACCCTCCCTCGACTTCTTCATCTCCAACTGCCGTCGAGACATCAATTGCCTCAACCTCTCTACCCCTCTCAAACACTCCAACCTCTCCCCCGCAGAAAGTGCAGCCCTCCGCTCCCTCCACTCCAATCCCAACCTCACCATAAAACCCGCGGACAAGGGAGGCGCAGTTGTAGTATGGCGCACTGACCTCTACATTGCTGAGGCCAGGCGCCAACTCTCCGACACCTCTTCCTACCGCCCCCTGGATCATGACCCCACTCCCCGAGCATCAAACCATCCACAACCTCATCACCTCAGGTGACCTCCCACCCACTGGCTCCAACCTCATCGTTCCCCAACCCCGCACCGCCTGCTTCTATCTCCTTCCCAAAATCCACAAACCTGAATGCCCTGGTCGACCCATTGTCTCCGCCTGCTCCTGCCCCACCGAACTCATCTCCACCTACCTAGACTCCATTTTCACCCCCTTGGTCCAGGAACTCCTTACCTACATCTGTGATACCACCCACGCCCTCCACCTCCTCCAGAACTTCCAATTCCCCGGTCCCCAACAGCTCATTTTTACTATGGACGTCCAGTCCCCATACACCTGTATTCCCCGTGCAGATGGCCTAAAGGCCCTCCGCTTCTTCCTGTCCCGCAGAACTGACCAATCCCCCTCCACTGACACCCTCATCCGCTTAGCCGAATCTCGTCCTCACCCTCAACAACTTCTCTTTCAATTCCTCCCACTTCCTACAGACAAAGGGGGTGGTCATGGGTACCCGCATGGGCCCAAGCTATGCCTGTCTCTTTGTAGGTTACGTGGAACAATCCCTCTTCCGTACCTACACTGGCCCTAAACCCCACATCTTCCTCCGTTACATTGATGACTGTATCGGCGCCGCCTCTTGCTCCCACGAGGAGCACGAACAGTTCATTCACTTCATGAACACCTTCCACCCCAACCTGAAGTTCACCTGGACCATCTCTAACACTTCTCTCTCCTTCCTGGACCTCTCTGTCTCCATCTCGGGTAACCACCTAGAAACCGATGTCCATTTCAAGCCCACTGACTCCCACAGCTACCTGGAATACACCTCCTCCCACCCACCTTCCTGCAAAAATGCCATCCCCTATTCCCAATTCCTTTGCCTCCGCCGCATCTGCTCCCAGGATGAGGCATTCCACTCCCGTACATCTCAGATGTCCTCATTCTTCAAGGACCGCAACATTCCTCCCCGCAGTGGTCGAGAACGTCGTCGACCGTGTCTCCCACATTTCCTGCAACTCTTCCCTCACATCCCGTTCCCGCAATAACAACCAAAAAAGAATCCCCCTCGTCCTCGCATACCACCCCACCAACCTCTGGATCCAACGCATCATCCTCCGACACTTCCGCCATCTGCAATCCGACCCCATTTTACCCTCCCCACCCTTATCTGCTTTCCGGAGGGACCACTCCCTCTATGACTCCCTTGTCCGCTCCACACTCCCCTCCAGCCCCACCACACCCAGCACTTTTCCCTGCAACCACAGGAAGTGCTACACCTGCCCTCACACCTCCTCCCTCACCCCAATCCCAGGCCCCAAGAAGACTTTCCACATCAAGCAGATGTTCACCTGCACATCTGCCAATGTGGTATACTGCATCCGCTGTACCCGTTGTGGCCTCCTCTACATCGGGGAAACCAAGCGGAGGCTTGGGCACCGCTTTGCAGAACACCTGCGCTCAGTTCGCAACAAACAACTGCACCTCCCAGTCGCGAACCATTTCAACTCCCCCTCCCATTCCTCAGACGACATGTCCATCCTGGGCCTCTTGCAATGCCACAGTGATGCCACCCGAAGGCTGCAGGAACAGCAAATCATATTCAGCCTGGGAACCCTGCAGCCCAATGGTATCAATGTGGATTTCACGAGCTTCAAAATCTCCCCTCCCCCAACCGCATCCCAAAACCAGCCCAGCTCGTCCCCGCCTCCCTAACCTGTTCTTCCTCTCACCTGTCCCCTCCTCCCACCTCAAGCCCCAACCCCATCTCCTCTCTCCTAACATCATCCAGCCCCCTTGACCTGTCCGTCCTCCCTGGACTGACCTATCTCCTCCCTACCCCCCCACCTACACTCACCTTTACTGGCTCCATCCCCGCCTCTTTGACTTGTCTGCCTCCTCTCCTCTATCCATCCTCTATCCGCCTCCCCCTCTCTCCCTATTTATTTCAGAACCCCCTTCCCCTCCCCCATTTCTGATGAAGGGTCTAGGCCCGAAACGTCAAGTTTTCCTGCTCCTCTGATGCTGCTTGACCTGCTGTGTTCATTCAGCCCCATGCTTGTTATCTCGGATTCTCCAGCATCTGCAGTACCTATTATCTCTAAAACAATACTTTTCACTGTTTCCTTCCATTGGCTGGGAATCACACACTGTTGTATCTGTTGTAAAGAATTTAAATTGATAAAATGACCCCAATATAAAGACAACATTAATACTGACCCTCTGATTGATTGAATTAGCAGTGAGCACTGAGATGTTTCTCAGTGATGTACATCTGATGAAGTGTGACAGTATTTCTGCACAAACTTCACCTTTGATCTGATGACAGAGTAAACTCTACCTGGATCCCTTTGCTACTGGCACTGACCCCACCCACTGGTTTTGTGCCCACCCCCACCCGACATGCGCCCTGTGGCATTAACCAGGTGGTTAGCTCAGTCACTCCCGCTGCCGATGCTGACGTCACTTTCACTTCCACCTACGATACCATCCCCACCCACACACCCACTTCCTAAACAGTCTCTGCTCCCACTCCCGGCTCCAGCTCTACACCCAACCCCAAGCCCAAGCCCTGCCAGGTATTCACCATCCCTCAGACATCCCCTTCGCAGAGGATGAATGGTCAGTTCTCAGCAAAGGATTCACATGTATTCCCCTACACCCACACATCAACAAATTCTGTACACATCTGGATGTTGAACTCTTTCTCCGCCACCTCCAGCTCCACGCCGGTTTCTTTGACAGGGAGTCAGGCCCACACTCTGCAGACCCCTTCTCCCACCTCCAACTAACCCCACAGCCTTCTATCCTCCCTCAATCTCCTTCTCCAACTGCCATTGCAACAATCACCTCAATCTCTCCACCGCTCTCACTCACTTCAACCTCTTTGTATTGCAACACTCAGCCCTCCACCCCAACCCAACTTCAGGGGCGGGTGGGCTGCATTGTTGAGGAATGGCATACTGACTTCAACATTGCAGAGGCCAGGCACCAACTCTGACATCTCCTTCTACCACTCCCGATTACAATGGCACCGTTGATCACCAAACCATCTCCCAGACCATCAATAATCTCATCACCTCAGGAGACCTCCCACCCACAGCCTCCAACCTCATCATTCCCCCAAACCCACACTGCCCATTTCTATCTCCTTCCCAAAATCCACAAACCTTACTTCCCTGCTCGACATACTGTCTCTGCCTACTCCTGCCCCACTGAACTCATCTCCGCTTGCCTCAACTCTGTCTCTTCTCCCCAGTGCAGGAACCACCCCCCCGCTACATTCAGGACACTGCCCACACCCTCCACCTCCTCCAAGACTTCCAGTTCCCTGGCCCACAACACTTCATGTTCACCATGGACATCCAGTCCCTGTGTACTTGTATCCCATGCTTATGGCCGAAAAGCCCTCCACTTCGTCTCCCACAGGCCCAACCAGTCCCCCTCTACCAACACCCTCATCCACTTAACAGAACTTGTCCTTACCCTGAACAAATTCTCCATTAACTCCGCCCACTTCCTACAAACTAAGGGCGTGGCTATAGGCACCCATATGGGTGGACCTGCCTCTTTGTAGGATACATGGAACTGTCCCTCTTCCACTGTTACACTGGCAGCATCCCCATCTCTTCCTTCGCTACATCGATGACTGTATCAGTGCAGGCTTGTGCTCCCACGAGGAGCTTGGACAATTCATCAAATTTACTGACACCTTTCACCCCAACCACAAATTCACCTGGACCATCTCCAGTGTCTCCCTCTGCTTCCTGGACCTCTCCGTCTCCATCTCTGGTGACCGTCTCAAAACTGACATCTATTTCAAGCCCACTGACTCCCACAGTCAGCTGGACTACACCTCCTCTCACCCACCTTCCTGCAAGAATGTGATCCCTTACTCCCAATTCCTCCGCCTCTGCTGCATCTCTTTTCAATGGGGCCTTCCACTACCGATATCCTCTTATTTCAAGGACCACAAAATCCCCTCTCCGGTGATCGAAAATACCCGCAACCACACCTCTTGCGTTTCTCGCACCTCTGCCCTCAAACCCACTCTCCCCAACAAAAATAAAGACAGAATCCTCTTGTCCTCTCATATCACCCCAACAACCTCTGTATTCAAAGTATCATTCTCTGCCACTTCTGCCTCCCACAATCCAACCCCACAACCAAGGAGATATTTCCTTCCCCACCTCTATCTGCCTTCTGTAGGGACCGCTCTCTCCATGACTCCCTCGTCCGCTCCACACTCCCCACTAGCCCACCACACCCGGCACCTTTCCCTGCAACTGCAGGAAATGCTACACCTGCCCCTACACCTCCCCCCTCACCTCTATTCAAGGCACAAAACACACCTTCCAAATGTGACAGGGGTTCACCTGTACATCCTCCAACTTGGTCCACAGTATCTGCTGCTCCCGATGTGGCCTCCTCTACAATGGTGAGACCAAACGGTCTCTGAGCGGTCTCAGAGACCACTTTGTATAGCATCTGCGCTCTGTATGTGATAATCGAGAACACCTTCCAGTCACAAACCATTTCCGCTCCCCCTCCCACTCCCTGGGTGACATGTCCATCCTGGGCCTCCTCCAGTGTTGCAATGACGCCACCCGCAAACTGGAGGAGCAGCAGCTCACATTCTGCCTCTAAAGCCTACAGCCCAATGGCCTAAACATGGAATTTACCAGTTTTAAAATCACCCCACACCTGGCCTCATCCCATGTCCAACCCTCCCTCCCATTCCCGCCTCCTTGACCTGACACAACCTGTCCACTTTCGTCCCCACTTACCTGCCCTACCCTTCCCACCCACTAATCCCCACTACCCCCTACCTGCATCTGACCTATCACCACCCTACCTATGTTTCCAAAGTCCCACCCATCCTCCCTCCCACCTCCTTGACCTGACACAACGTGTCCATCTTGTTTCCCACCTATCCACTCCACTCTTCCCATTGACCAATCCCCACCACTCCCTACCTGCATCCACCTATCACTATCCGACCTACCTTCCCCCAGCCCCACCCCTCCTCTACATTTATTTCCCAGCTCCCTTCTCCCTTCTCCCTTCCCATTTCTGAAGAAGGGTCCCAACCCGAAACTTTCCTGCTCCTCTGATGTTGCCTGGCCTACTGTGTTCATCCAGCTCCACACTGTGTTAACTCTGACTCCAGCACTTCCAGTTCTTGGTATCATCAGGATACTTACACCTGTTAATTTCTAAAGACATCAAGTCATACAGCATAGAAACAGACCCTTCAGTCCAACTAGTCCATGCCGACCAAGTTTCCCAAACTAAACTAGTCCCACTTGCCTGCATTTGACACATATCCCTCTATAACTTTCCTATCCATGTACCAATCCAAATGTCTTTTAAATGTTGTGACTGTACCTGCATCTACTACTTTTTGGCAGTTCATTTCACAGATGAACCATACTCTGTGTGAATCTATTGCCCCTCAGGCCCCTTTTAAATCTTTCTCCTCTCACCTTAAAAATATGCCCCTTAGCTTTGAACTCTATTTCCCTGGTGAAAAGACTGTGGAAATTCAATTAATCTATGCCCCTCATGATGTTGTAAACCTCTGTAATGTCACCCCTCCTATGCTCCAGTGAAAGAAGTCCCAGTCTATCCAGCCTCTGCTTATAACTCAAGCCCTCTAATCCCGGTAAATCTTTTCTGCACCGTCTCCAATTTACTATTATCCTTCCCCTGACAGGGAGACCAGAATTGGACACAGTGCTCCAAAACAGGTCTCACCAATGTTCTGTACAACTTCGACATAACAACCCAACTCCTATAGAGCTCCTCTGATGCTGCCTGGTTTGCTGTGTTCCTCCATCTCCACACTGTGTTATCTCCAACTCCTATACTCAATAGTCTGAGCAATGCGTAATTATCAGAAGTTGTATCGGGAAGGCCTCAAACAGAGTGAACTATCCCACCCCATCATTATGTTTAGTGGTATAAACATGCTTAAATGTTGTAGGGTATCCAAAATAACATGATATGTTAGGCCTTTATTCATTAGAGTTTAGAACAATGAGAGGTGATCTTCATGAAATATACAAGGTTCTGAGAGGGCTTGACAGGGTAGACGTGTTTAGCCAGAGGGTGGTGAATCTTTGGATCTCACTGCCACAAAAGGCTGTGGAAGACAAGTCTTTCAGTGTATTTAAGGCAGAGATAGATTGGTTCTTGATTAGTAAGGTGATCAAAAGGTAGAGGGGAAGGCAGGAGAATGGGTTTGAGAAACATGACAGCAATGATCAAATGGCAGAGCAGACTCAATGGACTGAATGGAGTAATTCTGTCCTATATCTATGGTGTTTTGCACTTACGTTTCCACTAGAGTAGAAATCTTGAACAAGGGGACACAGCGCGAGAATAAGGGGACGCCCATTTAAACATAGGAACAGGAGTAGACCATTCAGCCCCTTGAGCCTGTTCCACTATTCAGTGAAATCAGACTGATCTGTGGCCTAACTCCATAAGCCCGCCTTTGGCCCATATCTCTTAATACCTTTGCTTAACAAAAATATATCTATTTCCCATTTAAAATTAACAACTGATCCAGCATTCACTGCCATTTGTGGAAGAGAGTTCTAAACATCGACCACACTTTGTGTATAGAAGTGCTCCTGAAAATCTCTCCTGAGCAATGTGGCCCTAATTTTCAGACTATATTTAAAACTTCTCCCAGAGTGTGGTAAATGTATGGAATTCTCTACCCCAGAGAGTGGTGGAGGCTAGATCAATGATAGTATTTAAAGATGAGGGAGATAGATTGTTGAAGTGTCAGGCAGTTGACCGCTATGGCCTGAAACAAGAGTTAAGGCTTGGGGTAGATCAGCCATGATCTTGTTAAATGGTGGGGCAGGCTCGAGGGGCTGAATGGCCTACTCCTGCTCCTATTTCTTATGTTCTTCTGTTCTAACCCCTTTGAGAAATTTCAATAAACCATGCAAGGCCACAAGATCAATTTCTTTAACATAAATGTAATTTTAACTGCTTTTAAAAATTAGTTTCAAGACTTCATGTTGACTTGAACTAAAGTAAACATTGCACACACTTGCAAAAATAATTAGAAGGCCTTTAAAGGTTTAAAATTACTTCAAAGAAAGCTTAAGGCCTTAGAAAGAAAACATTCACTGTAACATTGCAAGACGACAGCAGGTTAAGGGGAAGTACCTCCTGTATTGATATCGGATAGCCTGGTGCTCCTTGTTGCTTGAGCCACTCTGGCTGGAACTTTACTGATGGATTCAAGCTGCAGCTATATCCCAAAGATCCTAGAGCCACACACAAAAAGGGAAAATATGGACCACACAAACTCAGCAGGTCGGGCAGCATCTGTGGAGAGAAAACAGGGTTGATGTTTCTAGTCCAGTGACCCTTGTTGACTCAGTTTGATTGTTTCAGGATTCCAACATCAGCAGTTCTTTCAGAGATAATAGGAACTGCAGATGCTGGAGAATCCGAGATAACAAGCATGGGGCTGGATGAACACAGCAGGTCAAGCAGCATCAGAGGAGCAGGAAAGCTTGACGTTTCGGGCCTTGACCCTTCATCAGAAATGGGGGGGAGGGAAGGGAAGAGGGTTCTGAAATAAATAGGGAGAGAGGGGGAGGCGGATAGAGGATGGATAGAGGAGAGGATAGGAGGAGAGGAGGCAGACAAGTCGAAGAGGCGGGGATGGAGCCAGTAAAGGTGAGTGTAGGTGGGGGGGGGTAGGGAGGAGAT
>JAHRHZ010000170.1:1854098-1985049 GCA_024137785.1 Ginglymostoma cirratum
CTCAGCACTGACCCTCCGACAGTGCGGCGTTCCCTCATCACTGATGCTCCAACAGTGCGGCGTTCCCTCATCACTGACGCTCCGACAGTGCGGCACTCACTCAGCACTGACACTCCCACAGTGTGGCACTCCCTCAGTACTGACCCTCTGACAGTGAGGCGCTTCCTCAGCACTGACCCTCCGACAGTGCAGCAGACCCTCAGCGCTGACCCTCCCACAGTGCGGCGCTCCCTCAGCCCTGACCCTCCCACAGTGCGGCGCTCCTTCAGCCCTGACCCTCCCACAGTGCGGCGCTCCCTCAGCACTGACCCTCTGACAGTGCAGCAGACCCTCAGCACTGACCCTCTGACAGTGCGGCGTTCCCTCAGTACTGACCCTTTGACACTGCGGCACTCACTCAGTGTCTCTCGCTGTACTGTGTGTCCCTCAATGTGTTCTGAAAAGTGCCCAGTTTACCTCAGATTATTTGGAAGGGGCAAGTATCTGAAAAGTTTGAATATTGGGATCGGAACCCCTGGCCCTTTTAAGGTTCTTTGTGTCTTGGCCCCTTATCCTGGTGGATAAATGTATATATGCTGATGATTTTTCTGCATTATTGCAGTAAAAGCTTGCATTTATATCGTGCCTTTAACGTGGTATAAATGTCCCTGGGTGCTTCAAAATACTGCAATCAGATAAAATTTCACAGAACCACATAAGATATTGAGATTTTAAAAAGTATTCATATGTGGGTTGTGGATGTTGCTGGCTAGGCCAGCATTTATTGCCCTTTCCTAATTGCCCAGAGGGCAACAGAGGTTCAACCACATTGCTGTGGGCCTGGAGTCACATGTAGGGCAGACCAGGCAAGTATGGCAGTTTCCCTCCCTAAAGGACATTAGTGAACCAAAAATGGCTTTTCTGACAAACAGGTCCAAAGAGTTCAGAAAGAAGTGATGGTCTGACAGACTTGATTAAGGGAAATATTATAGTGCAGACCCTCAAAAGTTAGAAAGTCAACAATGATTTCATTAGACTCTTAATTCCAGATTTTATTGACTTCAAATTCTAGGATTAGTGCCCAGGTTCCCAGGACATTCACCTGGGTCTCCTGATTAATTGTCCAGTGATGTTATCATTAGGCTGTCACCTCCACCCGAACCAAAACTGGTAACAATGAGATCGTAAGAACTGCTGATGCTGGAGTCCGAGATAATACAGTGCGGAGCTGGAGGAACACAGCAGGCCAGGCAGCTTCAGAGGAGCACTAAAGTTGACATTTCAGGTCGGGAATCTTCTTCAGAAATGGGGAACGGGGAAGGGAGCTCCGAAATAAATAGGGAGTGGGGTGGGGCTGGGGAAGGTAGGTGGGATGATGATAGGTGAGTGCAGGTTCAGAGTGCTGGGGATTGGTCAGTGAGGTGGGTAGGCAGATAGGTGGGAGAGAAGATGGATAGGTCAAGGAGGTGGGGAGGAGAGGGAGGTTTGGACATGGGCTGAGGCCGGGGGTGAGAAGGTTTTAAACTGGTGAATTCTATGTTGGGCCGTAGGATCCTGATGTGGAATATGAGGTGTAGCTCCTCCAGTGTGCAGGTGGTGTTATTGTGACACTCGAGGAGGCCCAGGATGGACATGCCGCCCAGGGAGTGGGAGGGGGAGTTAAAATGGTTCATGACTGGAAAGTGTTGTCGTTTGTCGTACACAGAGCACAGATGCTCTACAAAACAGTCTCCAAGTATCCGCTTGGTTCCCCCGATGTAGAGGAGGCCACATTGGGAGAAGTGGATACAGTAGACCAAGTTGGAGGATACACAGGACAAGGGAATCACGCAGAGAGCAGACCCTCCTCCCAATTCCTCTGCCTCTGCTGCATCGGGTCCCAAGATGGAAAATATTCAATGCCCGAACATCCGGGAAGTCCTCGTTTATCAAGGACCATAACACTGCACCCCCTCTCCAGGTGATCAAAAATGACCTCAACTGCATCTCTTGCATTTCCTGCACTTCTACCCTCGCACCCCTCCCTCCAACAAAAATAAAGACAGAATCCCCCTTGTCCTCCCGTATCACCCCACCAATCTCCATATCCAACATAGTATTCTCCACCACTTCCACCTCCTACAAGCTGACCCCATAACCAAGGATATATTTCCCTCTCCACCCCTATCTGCCTTCTGTAGGGACCACTCACTCCGTGACTTCCTCGTCCACTCTACACTCCCCAGTAACCCCACCACCTCCGGCACCTTTCCCTGCAACTGCAGGAAGTGCTACACCTTCCCCTACACCTCTCCTCTCACCTCCATTCAAGGCACAAAACAAACCTTCCAAATCTGACCGGGGTTCACCTGTGACTCCAACTTGGTCTACTGTATCTGCTGCCCTCGATGTGGCCTCCTCTACATTGGTGTGACCAAGCGGAGGCTCGGAGACTGCTTCTTGGAGCATCTATACTCTGAACGTGACAAATGACAACACCTTCCAGTTGCGAACCATTTTAACTCCCCCTCCCACTCCCTGGGCGACATATCCATCCTGGGCCTCCTCCAGTGTCACAATAACACCACCTGCACACTGGAGGAGCTACACCTCAAATTCTGCCTCGGGAACCTGCAGCCCAATGGTCTAAACATAGAGTTTACCAGTTTTAAAACCGTGCCCCTACCCCGACCCCCACCCTGCGGCCTCATCCCATGACCAACCCTCCCTCTCATCCCCACATCCTTGACCTATCCATCTTCTCTCCCGCCCACCTGTTCCTCCCACCTCACTGACCAATCCCCACCATTGCCTACCTGCTCTCACCTTTCGCCATCCCACCTTCCTTCCCCAGCCCCACCCCTCCTCTCTTTATTTATTTCTGAGCTCTCTTCCCCCTCTCTATTTCTGAAGAAGGGTCCCGACTCGAAATGTCAGCTTTCCTGCACCTCTGATGCTGCCTGGCCTGCTGTGTTCCTCCTGCTCCACACTGTGTTATCTGGTAACGAAGAGCTTCTCAAAGATAGAAGATTTAAACGAAGTCTGAAAGGCAGAGAGAAGTGGAGAAGTGGAGAGGTTGGGAAATGTAAGGAGGGAATTGCAGAGCATGTGGCACAGCCAGTAGGAGGGCTCATGAGTGAGTGAGTAAAACTCTGGATGTACAAAAAGTCTGAGTGCAAGGAGTGCATTGTGACAATGGTCCTCTCTTTTGCCCACACCAGGTTGGTCCTGCAGGATCGCAATTTGGTTTGTTGGCCTGTCTCTTTGTAGAATTATTTCAGAGTTGGCCGATCCTGGAGAAACCATGGAAAGCCTTGATGAAGTTGATGGGAATTGTTCTTTTTCTTTTTACTTTTGGCTTGTTGCCTTGGATTGACAATATTGCCCATATATTTGGATTTGTTAGTGGTTTCCTGCTATCTTTTGCCTTCTTGCCATACATTACGTTTGGCCAAAGTGATAAATACAGGAAGATAATAATGATCATTGTCTCGCTTCTGGTCTTTGTTGGACTTGCAGCATCGCTGGTGATCTGGTTCTACATTTATCCCACTAAGTGTCACTGGTGCGAATACCTCACCTGCATACCATTCACCAGCAACTTTTGTGAAAAGTATGACCTCGATCAAACCATAAGTGAACAATAATTTGGAGCATGCGGTTTTTGGATAAATGAACCATGAACTTACTGAAAAAGGCAGCTGGGTAATGGTAACAGAGTTAGTTTTTGCAAATTGTACAGCCCATTGTTAGTAAGATTGAAAAGCTGAATGGTGCTGTTAGACTGGGCATTTGGAAAATGGAATGCAGTGCTTACTGTGTGATAGTTTGAAATGCTGAGAATATGACGATATTATCCAATTACTGCCTTAGTCAATTACTCTGGTCCACGACTATTCAACGCACTAACTCTGTTCTTAGTGTTGTTTATTGGTTTGCAAACATTGATTGTCTTCTCTTTACAAATTGAGAGGAAGAAACTAATGTAAATTGTGAAAAATCCGCATTTGTCTGTAACTTCCACATCTGGACAATTTAATCTTTGTGATGAGTCAAGAATTTGATTGAATGTTTGTTGGTATAGTTGTAAAGGCAGATACTGTTGAACCTACTAATTAGCAATGTCTTTGAGGGGTTCTGTGTATGTTGAATTTTTTTTGCTGTTGATTTTATGTTTCTTGCTAGCTCACAATCACACGTCATTGTCGCTTTCATTATGATTCCAGTTGATGTTACTACTGGGCCAGTCAGATCCCGGAATGAAATCTGCCTTGATCAATCAGTTTTCTAAATTTAACTTGGTGGTCATTCACTGATACAGAGGCACAGAAGACTGAAGATTTTTAAACAATAAAATGAAGTTTCTTACATAAAAAGGGAACATAAAATAAAACAAATCAAGCTGGAAAATATAAATCAGTGTAAAAGAACTGAAGATACATGGCAAAACAAGTCTCACTATTCTCCAACCCCATCATCTCATAGGGAGTCAAATCCACAAAAATCACCATTCCATACCAACCTTTAAGTTTGACTGTTTCTCTCTAGTTCTATTTTGTGAAATGTGATGTGGAGGTGCCGCTGTAGGACTGGAGTGGATATGACCAGAAGTCACACAACACCAGGTTGTGGTCCAACAGGTTTATTTGAAAACACAAGCTTTCGAAGTGCTTCTCCTTCATCAGGTGAAGTGAAGGAACATGCACAGGCACACAACTTATAGGTGGAGAGATCATTGCAAGATAATTCCAGGTAATTAAGAGTTTCAAAAGAGAGTACAAATGATGTAAGGGGAGTGTCAGCAGGCTGAATAACAATTCTCAGCAGGTCATCAAAAGTGTCAGACGGTGTGAGTAAAGTGTCAACAGCTGAAGAGCAAGTGAAGGGATGACCTATAATCTGATTAATTGAGGCAGAGAAATAATTACTAAAAAATTAAATATAAGGTGGTGTTGGAGACAAACCAGACAGCTGGAATAACATGATAGGTCTAAGAGTCACATGCCAAGGGTCTAACCAAAGTCAGAAGTAATCCAAAACTGTGCAAACTAATTAAGGTAGACAGATCATAACACATTATCAAGGTGATAGTGTTAAAACAGGACAGTAAGGATTTTCTAATCAAACACTCCTCATCTAGAAGTTTTACAAGTTAACTTTTATGCCAAGGGAACTGACCTTTCCTTGCAGTCTCCAATACCCTTTCTAGCAAGTAGTTAGGGTCTGGAATGCACTGGATATGTGGTGGAGTTAGGTTCAATTGAGGCATTCAAGACAGGCATTGGGTGATTATTTAGAAAGAAATAATGAGTAAGGGTATGGGAGAAAAGCAGGAATATTGGCAGTGGGTAATGAATGCTCATTTGAAGGCCTGGCACAGACATGATGGGCCAAATGGCCTCCTTCTGCACTGTAACACCTCTGTGACACGCTTCTGGATAATGGAAATGAATGTACTATCACCAAGTTTGCAGATGACACAAAAATAGATGGGAAGACAGTAGTGAGGATAACAAAGGATCTGAAGAAGGATACAAACAGGTTAAATAACTCCGGTTGCTGGGTTACCAGTCACTGCTGCTGGATCCTGCACATGTTGTCACGGTGGATCCTGGAAAGTGTCCCCAGATTCCACTGTCACACAAGAGGTGCATTCTACCAAGCTGAGCTGTGCTGTCATAACTTACCCTTAAATTGCTGTTTCTCTTCACTTGCTCAAGTTTAAAGAATACTAATTGTACATTAGTAACATTACCCTCTTTCTTATGCTTTATACACTTTTAATCTACAGACCAATTTCTACTTTAAATAGCGGACAATGGAAATACTCAGACTGTCATGTTCACCAAGGTCACCTCTCTTCCCCCACTGACTCATGCTCCGACTCAATGAGTTTAGGTTTACCATAAAATATCCCTCTGGGATAGTTTAGAATCTCACCCCTTGGTGCAGCTTTTCAGCTCCTGGTCTCCATGAAGCTCTTTCCAATCAATGTCACACTTTGGATTCTACCAAATTTGAATATATCTGCTGCTCTCTCAGAAGATTGTAAACCAGCCTGAACTTGTGCTGTTTATATTATTCATGACGTCTGTTTGCCTTTTACATATTTTACAAATTTTACCACCAATTGTATACTATATTAAAATCAAACATTTTTAAAAAAAGGCCTTAATCATTTAGCTGAGACTTACCCACTGAACAGCTCACTTGTTTCCCTCTATTAGGCCAAGCATAAATTCCAATCCACTCCGATGAAACAAGCTCTGGCTCTAGCTCTCCCTCACGGGGTCCCCACCCTCTCCCCTCACTCACACTGTCACAGGGTCCCCACCCCTAAAGGACACTGTCATAGTGTCCCCACCCGTTCCTCTCAGTGACACTGTCACAGGGTTCCCACCCCTCAGTGACACTGTCACAGGGTCCCCACTCCCTCCCCTCAGTGACACTGTCATAGGGTCCCCAACCCCTCCCCTCACTCACACTGTCACAGGGTCCCCACTCCCTCCCCTCAGTGACACGGTCATAGGGTCCCCACCCCATCCCCTCACTCACACTGTCTCAGGATCCTCACACCCTCCCCTCAGTGACACTGTCACAGCATCCCCATCCCCTCCCCTCAGTGACACTGTCATAGGGTCCCCACACGCTCCCCTCACTCACACAGTCAGAGGGTCCCCAACCCCTCCTCTCAGTGACACTGTCATAGGGTCCCCACACGCTCCCCTCAGTGACACAGCCACAGGGTCCCCACACGCCCCTCTCAGTGACACTGTCACAGGGTCCCCATCCACTCCCCTCGGTGAAACCAGTTAAGTTCTGAAGAAGGGTCAGTGAAACTGAAATGTTAATTTTGCTTTCTCTACACAGATGCTGCCAGACCTTATCAGTTTCTCCAACAATTCCTGTTTTTGTTTCTGATTTCCTGCATCAGCAGTTCATTGGATTTTTTTTAATTTAGCGTCAGGATCAAATTTATTAAACGACGCAAGAATTTCATTCTTCTTTTTAAAGGCAAGTAGAATTTTTCTTGAACAGGTGTGAGGGTGAATTTATGGAGCTAAACTGAGGCTTGGGACTAAATTGAACCGAACAGCTGTTTCAGAAAGTGTCTGTTATCAATGCTGCAAGACTCTGAGATTTCTCAAGAGTTTCTGAACCGCCAGTGAATCAGCAATAGGAAGGTACACTTCGAAAAGATAGAAAAATTGAACTCTTTCCCTAGAACAGTGGAAGAGTAGGAAATGTAATGAAGATTTTAGCTTGTGAGAACATATTTGGATGAAGTGAGGATTTTTACTGGAAGGGGAAAGTTCCTGGAAATACTTTAAAGGGTGTTTCTTGTGATCAAGATTTCCAATGCAATTGTGAATGTGAATTAGTTAAAAGGCATTTGGAGAATATCATGAGGGGAAATGTAAAAGGAAAGAAGGTATGTAGGGAAATGAAAATAAACCCTAGAGTGATAGGCTGGAAGTTCTGCATTAATCTTAATGATTGAATGGGGAACAGATCGCTGTCAGCAAAATTCTAGCGAATATTCAAAATTAAATTCTTTATTTATTAAACTTATACCCTTGCATGAGCTTTGGAAAGTTCAGACAAAGTTGGTTTGCACAATGGGATGTTCCAGGTTTGCTCATTTGACTCTTGAATCAGCCACCAAAATCAATGTTGATGTTTCTTCTGATAATGACCACTCAAATTACAACAGATAGGAGCATGTACCACTGTAGATGCTTTAATACTTTAGCAGGAAATACAGAAACTGAGCTGAACTGAGTGGACACAATGCATTCCAGTTATTTCTAATCAACTTGTTTGCAGATTTTAAGACACATCCTCAGGTCAAGGTGGGACTCGATCCTGGTGCTCCTGGTCTATATGTGGGGATATACAATGCATTCCATTCTTGAAGGAGAGCCGTGAGGCAGGGTTGGGGGTCAGATGGATGGGTGGATAATTACAGTGTTTCTATCCTGGGTTTGAGAAACAGCCAGACAGTGACATTGTCTGGGGCCAGTATGTGAGTTGTTATTAGGTTCACAGTATTTCAGAACATTTAACAATTCTTCACCACATGCTCTGCAGTTCCACCAGCATTGGCAGCACGGTATCACCAGGAGTTTATTCAATGACATTTGAGTTTGTGTACAAGACATCCGGGAGGAGACTTAACAACAATCCAAGAAACTATTCCATAGTGGCATCCATTGCTGAGTCAGAGTGCTGCAGCTTGCTGTCACTCATTAGACATCACGTACTGATGAATTCAGAAGAAGAGACATAACAGATTTCAATAATTAACTTTGTTTTTCTCAAGATGCTGCCAAACCTGCTGACTTTCTCCAATGGTTTCTGTTTTTATTTCATTCATTGAGTGACTGGCTGTGATTTGAAATATTTGGGATTCATGCAGATACAGAGAAAATTGCAAACAAAGAGCTAGATACAGTTTGGAGCAAGAACAGGATGAGGAACAGGAGAGATGAACATTGCGGAATGGGTTCTAGCAGCCACCATTCCACCACAGCAGTGCATAGCCCAGGATCGAGTGTTCCCTCTCGGTGAAACGTAATGGTCCCACAGTGATCTCTCAGGGGCCCAGCTCCTTAAAGCCAGGCTTGCTGTAGAAAGGGACCAGCACTTCCTCACACACAAGTATGGTGTGGTGAACATAGGGCAGAGAGTGGAGGGATTGCAGGTACAGCCACAGGAGAATGTCTCCTTTCCCCTGCTGGCAGAAGGTGTGGTACACAGCCCACACATGGATGTACACTGAGGAACTGTGAGGGACATGCAACACCAGTGCCTCCTGCAGAACAAAATAGAACAAACAGATTAATAGGGTAGATGCAGCATCCTGAGCAGCAATGGGATTCACTACAAACTGTTCCGACAACCTTCTGAATAGGGAGGGTCAACCAGGCAGCTGGAAGTAGACCAGGAAGACACGATTAACCAACTACCAAGGAGTGAGAAGTGTAAAAGTAATGCAGTGATAATAGGAAATTATCTATCCCACTTAGTATTGGGAACAAAATGTGGAAGGCTTAAAGGGGGCAGAATTCCTGAAATATGTACAGGACGGAGCTTTATAAGCAGCACATAGGAAGTCTTACAAGAGAGGAAACAGTGTTGGATCTCATTTTTGGGAATGAAGCAGGGCAAATTGTAGCTGAGGCATTAGAGGAGCATTTTGGTGATAGTGACCATAATTCAGTAAGATTTAAGGTAATTGTGGATAAGGACTAAGATGGCCTGAAATAAGGGATCTGAAATGAGGGAAAGCTGGTTTTAATAAGACAAGGTAAGACAGAATCTGACCATGGTAAACTGGGAGCAGCTACTTGCAGGCAAATCCCCAACAGAGCGGTGGGAGGCATTGAAAAGGAGAATCGTGAGAGTGCAGGGTCAACATGTCCCTGCAAAAGTAAAAGGGTGGGACCGACAAGTCCAGAGAACCCTTAATATCAAGGGATAGACAGAATCAGATAAGCAAAATAAAGGAAAATTACATCAGACACCAAACTCTCAGAATGTCGGATATCTGAGTGGAACATAGAAAGTGCAGGAGTTGCTTAAAAAATAAATTAGGGGAGCAAAGAGGGGACATGAAAAAGCACTACAGGTAACATTAAAGAAAATCCAAATTTTGTAATTATATTAGGGGCAAGAGAATAACCAGGGAAGAAGTAGGATCCATTAGGTACCAAAGTGACAATCTGTCTGTGATTGGGAAGATGCTGGTGAAATTTTAAATGACTACTCCTCTTCGCTATTCACTGTAGAGAAAAATGACGTCAGTTTAGATGTCAGGGAGGAGGACCGTGATACACTTGACTGAATTAGCATTGAGAGAGTGGTGGCATTCAGTTTTAGTGGCTTGAAAGGGGATAAATCCCCAGACCCAGATAAGATGTATTTAGGCTGCTGAAGGGAGGCAAAGGAAGCGATTGCTGGGGCATGTCCTCCTGAGAGAAGTGGCAGAGGACAGGAGGACAGCTAATATGGCTCCATTATTCGAGACGACGGTAAAGAGAAACCAGGAAAACTACAGGCCAGGGAGTCTAACATCTGTATTAGGAAAACTACTGGTAAAAGCTCTGACTGACAAATTATCACCCACTTGAATAGGCATGGATTAATCAAAGATAGACAGCACAGCTTTATCAGAGGGAGGTCTTGTCTGACAGATTTGATTGTGTTTTTCGGGAGATGACTAGGTGTCTGGATGAGGGTAGAACAGTTGATGTCTACATGGATGTCCATAAGGCTTTTGACAAGGTCTTGCATGGGAGGCTGGTCGAGAAGTTAAGAGTCCATGGGATCCAGGGCAAATTGGATTCTAAACTGGCTTGGTGGCAGAAAGCAGAGAGTGATGGTTAAAGGGGATTTTTGTGGCTGGAAACCTGTGTGCAGAGGAGAAATACAGGGTTTGGTGCAGGGTCCTTTGTTGCTTGTAGTGTATGTTAATAATCCAGTCATGAATGTAGAATCTGGTCTGATCAGTAGGTTCAGAGATGACATGAAAATGGGTGGTGTTGTAAATAGTGAGGAGCAAAGTCTTAGACTACAGGATGATATATGCAGGCTGGTCAAATGGGCAAACAGTGGCAAATGTGATTGAATCCTAAAAAAAAAGTGAAGTGATGTATTATGGGAGGACTAACAAGGCAAGGGAATATATGTTGAATGGCAGGATCAAGAAGTTCAAAAGATCAATTACCTTGGTATGCAAGTCACCTCGGTTTGCGATCATAATGCTTTTTACAATAGTCATGGAAAAGGATAGGTACCTACAGCAGGGTAAAGTTTATAATTGGGGGAAGGGTAATTACAATTCTGTTAGGCAAGAACTGGGTAACATAAATTGGGAACAGATGCTGTCAGGGAAGAGGACTATAGAAATGTGGAGATTGTTTAAGGAATGCATACTGTGTGTGCTCGATATGTTTGTCCCTAGCAGGCAGGGAAGATGCGGTCGGGTGAGGGAGCCTTGGTTGTCAAGAGAGGTCGAACGACTGGTTAAAAGGAAGAAGGATGCTTATGTAAGGTTTAGGAAACAAGGAACGGAAAAGGCTCTAGAGGGATACAAGTTATCCAGGAAGGAGCTGAAGAAGGAGCTTAGGAGATCTGTAAGGGGGCATGAGAAAACCTTGGCAGATAGGATCAAGGAAAACTCCAAGGCTTTTTACATGTACGTGAGGAATAAGAGAATGATCAGAGAAAGGGTAGGGCCGATTAAGGATTGTAAAGGGAATTTGTGCACAGAGCCTAAAGAGATAGGAGAGGTCCTTAATGAATACTTCTCTTCGGTATTCACAACTGAGAGGGTCCTAGTTGTAGAGGAGGACAGTGTGAAACAGGCTGGTAGGCTAGAGGAGGTTGATGTTAGTAAGGAAGATGTGCTAGGAATTTTGAGGAAGTTGAAGATAGATAAGTCCCCTGGGCCTGTTGGGATTTATCCAAGGATTCTATGGGAAACGAGGGAAGAGATCGCAGGGCCTTTGGCGATGATCTTTTTGTCCTCACTGTCCATGGGGATAGTGCCAGAAGATTGGAGAGAGGCAAACGTCATTCCCTTGTTCAAAAAAGGGAACAGGGATAACCCCAGAAATTACAGGTCAGCTAGTCTTACATCAGTGGTGGGAAAATTATTGGAAAGGGCTCTGAGAGATAGGATTTATGATCACTTGGAAAGGCACAGTTTGGTTCGTGATAGTCAGCATGGATTTGTGAGGGGTAGATCATGCCTCACAAACCTTATTGAATTCTTTGAAGAGGTGACCAAACATGTGGATGAAGGTAGAGCAGGGATGTGGTATACGTGGATTTAAGTAAGGCATTTGATAAGGTTCCCCATGGTGGGCTCATGCAGAAGGTAAGGGGGCATGGGATAGGGGTAAATGTGGCAGATTGGATACAGAATTAGCTGACCCTTAGAAGACCAAGGTGGTAGTGGACAGAAAATATTCAACATGGTGCTCAGTTACAAGTGGTGTACCATAAGGATCTGTTCTTGGTCCTCTTCTATTTGTGATTTTTGTAAATTATTTGGATGAAGGAGTGGAAGGGTGGATTAGCAAGTTTGCGGATGATACAATGGTGGGTCGCGTTGCGGCCAGTGCAGAGGGCTGTTCTAGGTTACAAAGGGACATTGATAGGATGCAGAGCTGGCCTGAGAAGTGGCAGATGGAGTTTAACCCTGAAAAGTGTGAGGTAATTCATTTTGGAAGGACAAACTTGAAAGCAGAATACAGGGTTAACGGAAAGATTCATGGCAGCGTGGAGGAGCAGAGGGATGTTGGGGTTCATGTCCACAGTTCCCTGAGAGCTGCCACCCAGGTGGATAGAGTTGTTAAGAAGGCGTATGGTGTGTTAGCTTTCATTAATAGAGGGATCAAGTTCAAGAGCCGTGAAGCTATGCTCCAGCTATACAAAAGCCTGGTTCGGCCACATCTGGAGTATTGTGTCCAGTTCTGGTCGCCTCATTACAGGAAAGATGTGGAGGCATTGGAAAAGGTGCAGAGGATATTTACCAGGATGTTGCCTGGAATGGAGGGAAGGTCTCACGAGGAAAGGTTGAGAGACCTGGAACTTTTCTCTTTAGAACGACAAAGGGTGAGACGTGACTTGATAGAGGTGTACAAAATGATCAGAGGTATAGATAGGGTGGACAGCCAGAGACTTTTTCCAAGGGTGGAGGTAGCTATTACATGGGGGCATAGTTTTAAAGTGAGTGGAGGTAGATATAGGGGAGACGTCAGCGGTAGGTTCTTTACTCAGAGAGTGGTAGGGGCGTGGAATGCATTACTGGAGAGGGTAGTGGAGTCAGCCTCATTAGGGGCATTTAAGCGGTTATTAGATAGGCATATGGATGATAGTATAAGGTAGGAGTGGAGGTTAGATAGACCTTAGGGTTAGGGTAAAAGTTCAGCACAACATCGTGGGCCGAAGGGCCTCTACTGTGCTGTATTGTTCTATGTTCTATGTTCTATGTCCATAATTCCTTGAAGACAACAGGGCTGGAAGGCAAGCTGGTTAAAAAGGCATATGGGATACTTGCCTTTCTTAGTCAAGGCCTGGAATATAAGAACAAGGAGGTTATGATGGAGCTGTATATAACGTTTGTTAGGTCATAATACTATGGGAATATAGAACATAGAACAGTACAGCTCAGTGCAGGCCCTTCGGCCCGTGATGTTGCGCCGACCTATTGTCCTACTCTAAGATCAATCTACCCTGCATAACCCTTATTTTACTAATGTGCCATGTGCCTATCCAAGAGTTGCTTAAATATCCCTAAAGTATCTGATTCTACTACCACTGCCGGCAGCGCATTCCACACACCCACTGCACTCAGTGTGAAGAACCTACCTCTGACATCTCACCTATATCTTCCTCCAATCACCTTAAAATTATGCCCCCTCATGATAGGCATTTCCGCCCTGGGAAAAAGTCTCTGCCTATCCACTCTATCTATGTCTCTCATCATCTTGTACACCTCAATCAAGTCACCTCTAATTCATCTTCGCTCCAATAAGAAAAGGCCTAGCTCCCTCAACCTTTCCACATAAGACCTGCCCTCCAGTCCAGGCAGCATCCTGGTAAATCTCCTCTGTTCCTCCACACTGCAGAGAATCCTGCCATTAACCCCGTATTCTGCATTCAAAATCGACCTTCCAAAATAAAGGATGTGATTTCACCGGAGACGGTGCAGAAGAGATTCACTGGGATGTTGCCTGGGCTGGAATGATTCAGCTATGAAGAGAGACAAGATAGGCTGGAATTGTTACCGTTAGAGCCAGAGAAGGCTGACGGGGCGGATTCTAATTGAGGTGTATAATGTTCTGAGGTGTAAGTTTGATGGTAGAAAGGGAGAAACTATTTCACATAGTATTGGGGTCGATAACCAGGGGACACAGTTTTAAGGTAAAGATCAGAAGGTTTAGATGAGATTTGAGGAAGAATTGTTTTCACCCAGAGGGTGATAGTTTCAGGAGGTCGTTGCTTAAAAGGCAGGAACCCTCAAGAGTTTTAATAAGCATTAAATCAACGCATGAACTGCCATAGCACACAAGGCTATGGGCCAAGTGCTGGAAAAGGAGATCAGAGTTGATAGATTGTAAAAACTGCCGAGTTGATAGATGTTTAATGAACAGTGATGATATGATGGGCAAAAGGGCTTCTTTCACGCTGTAAAAACTTTATGATTCAAAGGAAAAATCTCAGACATTAATATTTATTTTCAGCATCAACAAATTTAATCTGAGAAGACTGATACCAGTTTTCACACTGACACTTTCATGAAAACAAGTATCTATCAACTCAAACAGGTGATTTTACAAACCCCCGCATACAGCTCAATTTAACAGCTGTTTCTTTGAGGGAAGACACTGGTATAAGATTACTGCTGAATATCAGGGCAGCTGGTGGAATTGAAATTAATTTATGAATTAATTCACTGTACAAGTGATTGTTGAGTTGAAAGCTAGTCTCAATGATCGTGCATATGAAACGATTGTTAATCTTTAAAAAAAAACACCTGGTTCACTGATATCCTTTAGGGAAGGAACCTGCCATCCTTACCTGGTTTGGGCTACATGTGACTTCAGACCCACAGTAATCTGGTTGACTCCTAATTGCCCTGAAATGGCCTATACAGCCAATCATTTTCAGCACAATTAGGGACGGGCAACAAATGCTGTCTTATTAGCAACACTCCCGTGCCATGAACTAATTCTAAAAAATGCACAAACATAAAATTGCCACAGGAAAATTTCTGAAATGCAGACAAGTCACTCAGTTTCTCAGCCTTGAATACTCTCAATGGCTTCTACTGGCCTCTACAGTAAAGAATACCATAGCTTCACCACTCTCCTTAAACAAATCCTAATTATCTCTGTTTTAAATGGGTGACTCCTTGCTCTGGAAATATGCCCTCTGGTCCTAGGCTCTCCCTCAAGGGGTAACAACCACTCTGTATCTACCCTGTCAAGTCCATTAAGAATCCAGTACCTTGTATAGTTTTAGGAATCTTTCTCTATTTTTGTACTTCATTCCTTTTGAAATAAAGATCAACATTCATTTGCCTCCCCATTACCTGCTGAGCTGGTATGGTAATTTTTTTTGATTTATGCATGAGGACACCCAAATTTCTGAGGTGAGGTGAGAGTGACAGCCCTTGACATCCAGGTCACATTAGTGTGTATTCAAGGAGCCCTGGAAAAACTGGGTATCGGGGCAAACTCTCCGGTGGTTGGAGTCGTACCTGACACATGGGAAGATGGTTGTGGTTGTTGGAGGTCAATCATCTCAGCTCCAGGACACCCCTGCAGGTGTTCCTCAGGGTAGTGTCCTAGGCCCAACCATCTTCAGCTGCTTTATCATTGAACTTCCCTCCATCATAAGGTCAGAAGCGGGGATGTTCACGAATGATTGCACAATGTTCAGCACCATTCGTGACTCCTCAGATACTGAAGCAGATCATGTCCAAATGCAACAAGATCTAGACAATATCCCAGCTTGGGCTGACAAGTAGTAACTTGCCACACAAGTGCCAGGCAGTGACCATTTCCGAAAAGAATCATTGTCATCCTGACATTCAATGGTGTTACCATCACTGAATCCTCCATTATCAACATCCTGGGATTATCATTGACTAGAAACTAAACTGGACTCACTACAAAAACAGTGGCCATAAGAGCAGGCCAGATGCTAGGAATACTCCTGACTCCCCAAAGCCTGTCCACCATCTACAAGGCACAAGTCAGGAGTGTAATGGAATACTCCCCACTTGCCCCTGGATGAGTGCAGCTCCAATAACACTCAAGAAGCTTGAACAAAGCAGGAAAAAGCAACCCCTGCTTGATTTGATAGGCACCACATCCACAAGTATCCACTGCCTCCACACTGATGATCAGTAGCAGCAATGTATACTATCTACCAAAGAAATTCACCAAAGATCCTCAGGCAGCACCTTCCAAACCCAAGGCCACTTCCATCTAGAAGGACAAGGGAACAGATACATGGGAACACCATCCCCTGCAAGTTCCCCTCCAATCCGATCACCATTCTGACTTGGAAATATATCACCGTTCCTTCACTGTCACTGGGTCAAAATCCTGGAATTCCCTCCCTAAGGGCATCTACACTACATGGACTGTAGCAGTTCAAGAAGGAAGTTTGCCATCACCTTCTCAAGGGCAACTAGGCACAGACATCAATGCCAACGTCCCAATCCTGAATAAAATAAATCCCTGTGCTGCAACTTTCTGTGGTTTTTTTCCATTTAAATAATAGTCAGCTCTCCTATTCTTCCTGCTAATGTGCACAACCCCATATTTTCATACATTGTATTCTATCTGGCAAATTTTTGCCCACTCTCTTAACTTGTCTGTATCCATCTGCAAACCCTTAATATCATCTTCCCAATGTGCCATCCCAACTATTTCATTGGGCGGCACGGTGGCACAATGGTTAGCACTGCTGCCTCACAGTGCTGGGGACCCAGGTTCAATTCCACCCAGGTAACTGTCTGTGTGGAGTTTGCACATTCTCCCCGTGTCTACATGGGTTTCCTCCAGGTACTCCAGTTTCCTCCCACAGTCCAAAGATGTGCAGGTTAGGTGGATTGGCCATGCTAAATTGCCTGTAGTGTCCAGGGATGTGTGGGTTATAGGGGGATGAGTCTGGGTGGGATGCTCTGAGGTTTGGTGTGGACTTGTTAGGCCAAAGGGCCTGTTTCCACATTGTAGGGATTCTATCTTCTATCATCATCTGTAAACTTGCCTATAGAATATTTGCTTTCACCATCTAAATTATTGATTTATTTTGCAAATAATTGTGACCCCAGCACTGATCCCTGTGACACTCCACTAATTACAGGTTGTCATCCCGAAATTGCCCCCTTTATCCCAAACCTCAGTTTCCTATTAGTCAACCAATCCTCTATTCATGCTAATAAACTACTTCCAACAAGAGAGAATCATAGAACCACAGAGGTCCACAGCACTGAATAAGGCCCATTGGCCCACTGGCACTGCACTGGTCAAAAACAACTACCTAACAATTCTGATCCCATTTCCCAGCACTGGCCCACAGCTTTATATGCATCACAACTGTACATTTAAATACTTCTTAAATGATATATGAGGGTTTCTGCCTATACCACCCTTACACACAGTGAATTCCAGGTTCCCACCCACTCTCTGAGTGAAAAATCATTTTCCTTACATCTCTGCTAAACTTCCCGATCCTTACCTTAAATCTATGCCCCCCCAACTCCTCCCTCCCATCCTCACCCCAGTCACTGATCTCTCCATCAAGGGGAAAATTTTCTTCCTGTCTACCCTGGCTACCTGTTTATGCCCCTCATAATTCTCTACACCTCAATCTTGTCCCCTCTCAATCCTCTCTACTCAAAGGAAAACAACCCCAGTCTGTCCAATCTCTCTTCTTAACTCAAACTTTAACCAACTGTTTATCCCTACTCCTCAAACTCTCTCATTACTAAATAAAGGTGAATATCCCCATCTGCTGCTTTAACCACTTTATCCACCTGTCCTGATACCTTAAGGGACCAGAGGACATGAACACCAAGGTCCCTCTGATTCCTTGATTCTTCCCAGAGCTCTACTGTTCATCATGTATTCCCTTGCCTTGTTTGTCCTACCCAAGTGCATCATCCCACATTTATTTGGATTGAATTCCATTTGTCACTGATCAGCCCATCTGACTAGCCTGTCTATATCCTCCTATAATTGAAGGCTATCACTATCAGCCTCCCACACAGGACCTTATCAAAAGTCTAGCTGAAGTCCAAGAAGGCTATGTCAAATGCCAAATCAACACTGGTCACCTCTTTGAGAAATTCAATCAAGTTGGTCAGACATGACCTCCTCTTAAAGCCATGTTGACTGTTCTTGGTTAATCCCTGCCCCTCCAAATGCAGATTAATTCAGTCCCTCACAAATTGCTGCCAATAATTTCTCCAGCACTGATGCGCCCCACCATGGGTTTGTACCTTATATATCACACCTACTGGTTTTCTTTATCAATTCGGCTTGTTAACTTCTCAAATAACAGTGATACATTTCTCAGGCATGGTTTCCCCATCATGAAGGGGTACTGACTCCACTTGCTCATATTCTGTTTTTCTAAATACTCTACTATTACATCCTTTATAACTGATGCTAACATTGTCCCAATGCTAGATGTTAAGCTAACTGGCTTCTACACCATAAGCCCTAAAGATATAGCAGCAGAATTAGGCATTCAGCTCACCGGGCCAGCTCCACCGTTCGATCATGGCCGATATGTTTCTCGACTCCATTCTGCTGCCTTTCCTCAGGTCCTCGTCTCTCCTTTTGGTGGAATTGGTGGAATATTCTCCATGTCCACTCTATCCAGGCCTCTCAGTATTCTGTAAGTTTCAACAAGATCACCCCTTCATCTTTCTAAACTCCAAGTACAGACCCAGAGTCCTCAACTGCTCCTCACATCGGAAGTCCTTTGGCCCCAGGATCACTCTCGTACACCTCCTCTGTGACCCCTCCAGGGGCAGCACATCCTTCCTTAGACATGGGGCCCAAGTCCTCTCACAATATTCCAAATAGAGTCTGGCCAGAGCCTTAAACAAACTCAGCAGTACATCTCTGCTCTTGTATTCTAGCCCTCTTGAAATGAATGCTAACATTGCATTTATCTTCCTAATTGCCAACTGAACCTGCATGTTAACCTGAAGAGAATCCTGAACTAAGACTCCCAAGTCCCTTTCTGTTTCAGAATTCTGAAGCCTTTCCCCATTCTACACCACTATTCTTCCTGTCAAAGTGCATAATCTCACACTTTCTCACATTGTATTTTATCTGCCACTTCTTTGCCCACTCTCCCAGCCTGTCTGGGTCGTTCCGCAGTTCTCCTCCCTTACTCAACACTCACTGTCCCTCCACCTATCCTTGTGTCATCTGCAAACTTAGCAACAAAGCTCTCAGTTCCTCCATCCAGATTGTTGATGTATCACCTATTTCTCTTGTCACCCACCCTTTTCAAATAAAGGTGTTGTATTAACAGTTTTCCAATCCTCTGGGACTAAGGATTCTTGGAACATTAGTACCAATGTATCCAAATCTCTGCGGCTATTCCTTTAAAATCCTAGGATGTAACCTAAATTTTTGTTCCAGTAATAGTTGTGTTTATTTCCTTCTCCCGATGTTAGCCCCTTCCTTATTTAGTATGTTTGGAATGCTATTAGTATTGTCTACTGAGAAGACTGATGTAAAATACTTATTCAACACCTCTGCCATTTCCTGGCTCCCCCGTATTATTTCCCGAGCCTCATTCTCTAAGGGGCTTATGTTCACTTTGGCCTCTGTCTTTCCTTGTATATTTTTAGAAGATGCTCTTCTTATCAGTTTCTATAATATTCTCTCTCTTGCCCTCAGTTTATTTCCCCCCTTTTTTTGGTCACCACTTGGTGGCTTTTAAACCTTTTAAAACTTTTAAAATTATCTGCTTTACCACTAACCTTTGCTATGTTGTATGTTTTTTCTTCAATTTGGTACTATCCTTAACTTCCTTGGTTAACCATGGTTGGTTTATGCCTTTCCCAGAATCCTTCTTTCTCACTGAGATATATCTTTATTGTGAATCACTAACTGTTTTCTAAATTGTCTGCCGTTGTTCCTCAATTGGCTGTGCTGTCAAACTCCTTTCCCAGTCCACTGTAGCCACCTTTACACCCACATCTTCACTCATTCCTATGAAATTACCACTTTTTCAAGTATGGCACAGTTGTTTTTGACCCAAGTTTCTCACTTTCAATCTCAATGCTAAATTATGCCATGTTGTGGCCACTGTTCTCTATGTGACTATTTCCTCTGAGATCATGTATTAAGCCTGCCTCATTATGCAATGCCAGATCCTGGTTGGATCCACAATACATCTATAAAGGATACAGTGGGATATAGATCAGTTGCAGATATGGGCAGAGAAATGGCAGATGGAGTTTAATCTGGGTAAGTGTGAGGTGCTGCACTTTGGGAAAGTATACAGTTAATGGCAGGACCTGAACAGCATTGATGTACCCGGGGATCCTGGGGTTCAAGTCCACAGCTCCCTGAAAATAGCCACGTAAGTAGATAGGGTGGTAAAGAAGGTGTATGGCGCACTTGCCTTTATTAGTTGGGGAATTGAGTATAAGAGTCAGGATGTCATGTAACAGATATATAAGACTTTGATTAGGCCACATTTAGAGTATTGCGTTCGATTCTGGTCACTACGTTACCTACCTCGTGCAGTCTTCTTGCTTTTAGTGTTGGGAGTGGTGAGATCGCGAGCCAGGGTGCAGCTGGGAGGGTAAAGTTTTCTTTATAAACGCTTACCTCTTGAAGCAATGGCCTTCTTGCTTTCAGCAGCGGGAGTGGTGAGAGCGCAAGCCGGGAAGTGAACTAATATGTTCGGGCATTGGCTAAACTCAAAACACAACACGTGGAGTGTCTCCCACCCATCCTCCTCCTCTAACCAAATAAAAAGACTGTGCGGAGAGTCGGTAAGGTAAGGATTTTTTTTTCTTTATTCGTCCGGAAATCTAGACTAGAGTGGATGGAATGAAGGCATGTTCCTCTTGCAGGATGTGGGAGGTAAGGGTCACTGCTGGTGTCCCCTCTGACTTCACCTGCGAGAAGTGCACCCAACTCCAGCTCCTCACAGACTGCGTTAGAGAACTGGAGCTGGAGCTGGATGAACGCCGAATCATTTGGGAGGCTGAGGGGGTGATAGAGAGGAGTTACAGGGAGTTGGTCACACCAACGGTACAGGAAAAAGGTAGCTGGGTGACTGTCAGGAAGGGGAAAGGGAATAGGCAGACTGTGCAGGGGTCCCCCGTGGCCATTCCCCTCAATAATAAGAATAGCGCTTTGGATACTGTTGTGGGGGGGAATGACCTACCAGGGGAAAGCCATAGCAGCCAGATCTCTGGCATTGAGCCTGGTTCTGTGGCTCAGAAGGGAAGAGGGGAGAACAGGAGAGTGATAGTGACAGGAGATTCAATGGTTAGGGGAACAGACAGGAGATTCTGTGGTACCCAGCGAGGCTCCCGGATGGTATGTTGCCTCCTGGGTGCCAGGGTCAGGTATGTCTCGGATTTAGTCTTCAGGATTCCTAAGGGGGAGGGAGAGCAGCCAGAAGCCGTGGTGCACATCGGTACCAATGACATAGCTAGGAAATGGGATGAGAACCTGGAAAGTGAATATAGGGAGTTAGGATGGAAGCTGAAAGCCAGGACGAGCAGAGTAGTAATCTCAGGATTACTGCCGGTGCCATGGGCTAGTGAGGCTAAAAACAGAGAGAGCGCGCAGCTGAACAAGTGGCTACAGAGCTGGTGTAAGAAGGGAAGGCTTCATGTTTGTGGATCATTAGGATACCTTCTGGGGAAGGTGGAACCTGTACAGGAAGGATGGGTTGCATCTGAACTGGACGGGCACCAATATCCTGGGCGGGAGGTTTGCTACAGCTCTTCAGCAGGGTTTAAACTAGTTTGGCAGGGGAATAAGAGCCAGAGGGACATATCAGAGGATGGGGTAACCAGTGAACAGGCAAAATAGAGCAAGCAGAGAATCTGTGAGGAAGGATAAGCAGTTGATAGGGCAAAGTTGCAGTCAGTGCAATAGGTTTAGGTGTATCTACTTCAATGCAAGAAGTGTCAGGAATAAGGGTGATGAACTTAGATCATGGATCAGTACATGGAACTGTAATGTTGTGGCCATTACGGAGACTTGGATAACACAGGGGCAGGAATGGTTGTTGGATGTTCCGGGGTATAGATGTTTCAAAAGAAATAGGGATGGAGGTAGAAGAGGTGGGGGAGTAGCATTGCTAATCAGGGATGCTATCAGAGCTGCAGAAAGGGAGGTCGTCGAGAAGGGTTTGTCCACTGACTCAGTATGGGTGGAAGTCAGAAACAGGAAAGGAGCAGTCACTTTATTGGGAGTTTTCTATAGACCCCCCAATAGCAACAGAGACACCGAGGAACAGTTTGCGAGACAGATTTTGGAAAGGTACAGAAGTAATGGGGTCGTTGTCAGGGCCGCCTTCAACTTCCCTAATATAGACTGGAACTTTCTAAGTGCAAATAGTTTAGATGGAGCAGATTTTATCAGGTGCATCCAGGAAGGATTTCTGACTCAATATGTAGATAGGCTGACTGGAGGGGAGGCCATATTGGAATTGGCGCTTGGCAACAAACCAGGCCAGGTGTCAGATCTCTTGGTGGGAGAGCATTTCAGTGATAGTGATCACAACTCCCTGACCTTTACTATAGTCATGGAGAGGGATAGCAGCAGATGGTATGGGCAAGTAATTAATTGGGGGAGGGAAATTACAATGCCATTAGTCAAGAACTATGCAGCACTAATTGGGATCGGTTGTTCTCAGGGAAATGCACGATAGAAATGTGGAGGTTATTTAGTGAGCAGTTGCTACAAGTACTTGATAGATTAGTCCCACTGAGGCCAGGAAAGGATGGTAAGGCGAAGGAACCTTGGATGACAAGACATGTGGAACACCTAGTCAAGAGGAAGAAGGAAGCTTACTTAAGGTTGAGTAAGGCGTTTCTGCAGCTTGCTTCAGGAAGGCGTTTGATAAGGTTCCCCATGGTAGGCTGAAAGTGAAATCGCATGGGGTCCAGGGTGTACTAGCTAGATGGATAGAGAACTGGCTGGGCAACAGGAGACACAGTTGTAGTGGAAGGAAGTTTCTCAAAATGGAGAACTGTGACCAGTGGTGTTCCACAGGGATCCGTGTTGGGACCACTGTTGTTAGTGATATACAGAAATGATATGGAAGAAGGTATAGATGGTCTGATTAGCAAGTTTGCAGATGACACTAAGATTGGTAGAGTAGCAGATAGTGAATGGGACTGTCGGAGAACACAGCAGAACATAGATAGATTGGAGAGTTGGCCGGAGGAATGGCAGATGGAGTTCAATCCAGGCAAATGTGAGGTGATGCATGTTGGAAGATCCAATTCAAGAGCGAACTATACGGTAAGTGGAAAAGCCCTGGGGAAAATTGATGCACAGAGAGATCTGGGTGTTCAGGTCCATTGTACCCTGAAGGTGGCAACGCAGGTCTATTGAGTGGTCAAGAAGGCATACGGCATGCTTTCATTCATCGGACGGGGTATTGAGTACAAGAGTTGGCAGGTCATGTTACAGTTGTATAGGACTTTGGTTTGACCACATTTGGAATACTGCATACAGTTCTGGTCGCCACATTACCAAAAAGGATGTGGATGCTTTGGAGAGGGTGCAGAGGAGGTTCACCAGGATGTTGCCTGGTATGGAGGGCGCTAGCTATGAAGCGAGGTTGAGTAGATTAGGATTATTTACATTAGAAAGACGGAGGTTGTTGGGGGGACGTGATTGAGGTCTACAAAATCATGAGAGGTATAGACAGGGTGGATAGCAGGAAGCTTTTTCCTAGAGTGGGGGACTCAATTACTAAGGGTCACGATTTCAAGATGAGAGGGGAAAAGTTTAAGGGAGATATGTGTGGAAAGTTCTTTATGCAGAGGGTAGTGGGTGCCCGGAACACGTTGCCAGCGGAGGTGGTAGAGGCAGGCATGATAGCGTCATTTAAGATGTATGTAGACAGATACATGAATGGGCAGGGAGCAGAGGGGTACAGATCCTTGGAAAATAGGTGACAGGTTTAGATAGAGGATCTGGATCGGCGCAGGCTTGGAGGGCTGAAGGGCCTGTTCCTGTGCTGTAATTTTCTTTGTTCTTTGAGGAAGCAAGGATTGGACAGGGCTCTACAGGGTTACAAGGTAGCCAGGAAGGAACTGAAGGATGGGCTTAGGAGAGCTAGAAGGAGGTATGAGATGACCTTGGTGGATAGGATCAAGGAAAACCCCAAGGCTTTCTATACTTATGTGAGGAACAAGAGGATGGCCAGAGTGAGGGTAGGGCCAATCAGGGGATAGTGGAGGAAACCTGTGTGCGGAGTCAGAGGAGGTAGGGGATGTCCTTAATGAATACTTTGCTTCAGTATTCACCAGTGAGAGGGACCTTGACGTTTGTGAGGACAGCATGAAACAGGCAGATATGTTCAAACAGATTGATGTTATGGGAAATTAAATACAGTTGACTTTGTTCAAGTTAAGTCAAGAACCTCGCCACCTACCAACTGTATTTTGACTTCAACTCATTTGGTTTTTCCAAACTACTCAAGTTAGTACTCAAGGATTTGATTAGGATTTTAGAGTAAAATACCGGGTTATTTGAATGTTAAATCCCTGGAAGGAGAGAAATTACAACATACATTGTCATACATTTTACTTGACCTAGTTATGAATAAGAATAATAAGGGTTATTACCATTGCATGTTGACAATAATATGTCAAGGATTGTCAGTGTTTGCTACTGATCCATTTGATTTAGTTCTTCTATCCTCTCTGCTGATACTTGAGTGAGACAGAATTCCACGATTATTGTTAAGTAATGTAGGATACAGGAAATGACTGCAAAAGAAATAACGAATAAGTCTAGATTTATACAATGCAAAGTATGTAATTATTCTGCTGATGAATAATGCAATAAATTTATTTTGTGGCTCAATAATGAACAATTATTAATTAGATATGAATAATTAATACAATAATTATTGGTAGATGAAAAGATATAATTGCTTGGAAGGAAACAGCTATTTAAAATTAATGAGATTTGTGAATAATTAAGATAATTTGCATTTGTTCTTTCGTGCCATAATTACTAAGGAGCTGGGTAGTCAATAACCATTGAATCCCTACAGTGTGGAAACAGGCCCTTTGGCCCAATAAGTCCACACCGACCCTCACAGCATCCCATCCAGACCCATCTCCCACAACCCACCTAATCTACACATCCCTGAACACTATGGGCAATTTAGCATGGCCAATCCACTTAATCTGCACATCTTTGGACTGTGGGAGGAAACAGAGCACCCAGAGGAAACCCACGCAGACACGGGGAGAATGTGCAAACTCCACACAGACAGTCGCCTGAGGGTGGAATCAAACCTGGGTCCCTGGCACTGTGAGGCAGCAGTGCTAACCACTGAGCCACCATGCCGCCCCAAAGCACTATGTGTGATTATTACAGAGTTTGATGAATAACTGAATTTACCGAAAGAAACCTTAATAAGTATGAAGAAGAAAATAGATTTTTTTTCAACAAATGGGATTTTGGCTCATGAGAAATGCACCAAGAGAACAGTGATGCTGAGTTAGATTGAATTGTAATGTGGGACCTGCAGGCTGTAGGTGTCAGACGAGATTGTAATGTGACCTTTAGGCTGTAAGAGACAAGAGTGGAGAAGTTAAACAGACACTCTCTGGAAAAAAAAGAGTATCTTTGATCAGAGAAGCCTGATGGAAGGGGGAAGAAGACAGATAAAGAGATTCCTCAGCCCAATGCAACCTGTGCAGTCATTCCATATATATAGCCTAGTACATACTGTTTATCCTTAACTTCTCTGTCTAATTGTAATTACTTAATGTCAGTAGAATAAATAATTCATTGCTTCTTTGAGCTCTCCATGTGTTCAGATATTGTGTTGAGTTTCTGGTGGAGTTGGCAGGATTCCTCAGCCCAGACATTCAGTCTTGGCAGATGAAGTTGAAAGGTGCCTGGCTAATATGGAGCAGATGACAGAGGAGTTGAAACTGACAAATATGTATGAGAGAGGCTGAAGCTGCTCCAGGATCAGTGGAGACCCAGATATTGGGAGGGGGACCCTAACCTTTAGACCCAACCCAGACAGAGACGCCCCACGTGTGGCCCTTGATGATACTCAGGATGGAGGTGGTACATCTGGTCAGATATTTAACTTGCCAATGAGTAGGAAGCTGGACAGATTCAGGGGAAGACCAGAAACAGTCAATGATTAGTAACTGATGACTGGATTGAGGATGTGCAGCTGTTTACTGAGACCAGGAATCTCAGTGTGAGGGAGCAGGCAGTGTTTATAATGGAACATCTGTGTAGGGAAAGCCCATTGGGAAATACTGGGAAGAGGTGCAGATGTACAGAGAAGTCAGCAGCGGATCATTGAGGTAATGACCAGGGGTTTGGGGACATAAGGCCTGACACAGTTACAGCAGACAGAAAGGGAGGGTGATTTCTGTGTCCCCCTGGAGCTGGCTAAGTTGTTTGGTTACATCTTCTTCTGGACTCCTCATTCAAATGGAGCAGGAACAGAAAGCTTAGCACATGGTCACTGTGTGCTTTGTGTAGCCTGACAAGTTTCTTGAAGGAAGGTGTGTAACAGGACCGCCAACAGTATATGGTGGTGGTGATGGAGAGTAGATGGAGCAGTTGAATAGACGATCACTGGAAAGAAAGAGTGTCTTTGGTAAGGAGAGTGCTGATGGGTAGGGGATTCCTCAGCCTGCTTAACCCATTTAGTTCCTTGTTTATCCTTAATTTTCCTTCCTGTTTGCAGTAACCTGATGCCAGTAGAATAAACAATCCTTGCTTCACGATCTTTGGGTCATTCATGCGCTCAAATCTCATGTTACTGGCTAAAGGGGCAGAGATTCCTGAGCAAGACAACAGACTTGTGTCTGAAGAACTTGATTCCTGAAGAAGGGTCCCGTCCTGAAACATTAGCCTTCCTGCTCCTCTGATGCTGCCTGGCTTGCTGTGTTCCTCCAACTCCACACAGTGTTATCTCTGACTCCAGCATCTGCAGTTCTTGCTATCTCAGACTTGTGTCTTACATTCTTTGTCTATCTCCAAGGCACTGATGGCATCCTCAGGGCTTAGATAGTGTAGCTCATTGGTTGGTAGGGTGTGCCACCTCTGTCTCCCTGGGCTGATAGCTGGTGGTTGTGAGTAAAAGAGCTTCAGAAAGGTTAACACAGACATCTCTGTGGCCACTCCTATGGTCAGTGATCTGTGAAAACACAGTACAACACATTACTGTGCACTCAGTACAATGGGAATATCTCAGCCAATGCAGAGAGGTCAGGTGCTAACCAAGCTCCATCAGCCTTGCTGCAAAGGAGCAGAGGGACAGGACGGGCAGTTGGTGGTCAAGCCCAGAGATGGTTGCATTGCTCCAATTGGGACTGGGACTGAGCAAGCATCAGCCTCGGGCTCCTCAATCCTGCAAGTGGTTCCTTTCCTGTTACACTGGAAGATGAAGGGCCTCACCTGAGGTGATGCAGAGCACTGTTTGCGCTGGGAGTCCAGGCTGTCCTGGCCCAGGTGCCCAGCTCCCGGGACTTTATCAGATTGGCTGGATTTACGGCTACTAAATTGGCCACAAATTGTGTCAGCGAGGGCTGGCCAAGGCCAGAGACATGGATTAGACCTGTTCTGGACTTGACATCAATAATGCTTCGTGCATAGAGTGTAATATACAATAGATGCTATAAACATAAGGTAAGGCTGATCATAATTAGTCTTTAAGGAAACATGTGGGATCAGTAAAATGAACAACCAAACTGCCCGACTGTGTATAAAACTACAACTGGCTCAAGTCTGCCTTACAGAAGGAAACCTGTCATCCTTAACCAACTGTCTTATGTGTTACTCCAGAGCCTCAGAATCCTCCAAACCCAGGCCACTTCCATCCAGAGGATAAGGGCAGCAGATACATGGCAACACCAGCCCCTGCAAGTTCCCCTCCAAGCCGGTCACCATCCTGACTTGCAAACGTATTGCTGTTCCTTCACTGTCCTTGGGTCAACATCTTGGAATTCCCTTGCCAGGAGAATTGTGGGTCTACCTACAACAGATGGACTACAGCAGTTCAAGAAGGCAGCTCACCCCCACCTTCTCAAGAATCAGTTAGGGTTTGGAGTGACTGATTTTATTCACTCATGGGTTGTAGGCATCGCTGGCTGGCCAGCGTTATTTGCCCATCCCTAGTTGCGCTTGATTAGTGCATTTTAGATGGTGGACAGGATTTGGGGAGTCAGAGGTGAGTTACTCACTGCAATATTCCTAGTGTCTGAAACACAGGCAAGTGGGACTAGATTGGTTTTGAAAACTTGGTCAGCATGGACGAGTTGGACTGAAGGGTCTGTTTCCATGCTGTATGACTCTATGACTCTTTGACTGTATGATCTGTTATTGTAGCCACTATACTTATATGGTGAATCTAGTTCTGCTTCTGTTCAAGGGTAAGCCCCCAGAATATTGATAATGGGGTATTTAGTGATGGTAACACCATTGAATATCAAGGGGCAGTGGTTAAGTTGTCTCTTATTGGTGATGGTCATTGCCTGGCATTTGTGTGCCATAAATATTTGCCACTTATCATTCCAAACCTAGCTATTGTTCAGATCTTGTTGCATCTGAACATGGATTGCTTAAGTATCCAAAGAGCCGCGAGTGGTGCTGAACATTGTGCCATCATTGGTGAACATCTCCAACGGAGGGAAAGTCATTGATGAACCAGTTGAAAGTGGTTGGACATAGGATACTACCCCGAGGAATTCCTGCAGACAATGTCTGCAGCTGAGATGACTGACCTCAAACAACTGCAACCATCTTCCTATGTGTTAGGTATTACTGCAGCCATTAGGCAGTGTGCCCCAGAATCCCATTTACTCCAATTTGGGAGGAATGTCTAAATGCCCTTGAACAAATGAAAATATTGTTGACTCTTCGCAGATGACACGAAGATTGGGGGAGTAGCAGAAAGCATAGGGGATTGTCAAAGAATACAGGCGAAAAAAGATAGACTGGAGAGTGGGGCGGAGAAGTGGCAGATGGAGTTCAATCCCGGGCAAGTGTGAGGTGATGCATTTTGGGAGGTCTAATTCTAGACTGAACTGTACTGTAAACGGAAGAGCCTTGGGAAAAGTTGATGAGCAGAGAGATCTGGGAGTTCAGGTCCATTGTACTCTGAAGGTGGCTGCACAGGTGGATAGAGTGGTCAAGAAGGCATATGGTATGCTTGCCTTCATCGGACGGGGTATTGAGTATAAGAGCTGGCAGGTCATGTTAAAATTGTACAAGACTTTGGTTCGGCTGCATTTAGAATACTGTGTACAGTTCTGGTCGCCACATTACCAAAAGGATGTGGAAGCTTTGGAGAGGGTACAGAGCAGGTTTACGAGGATGTTGCCTGGTATGGAAGGTGCTAGCTATGAAGAGAGGTTGAGTAGGTTAGGATTGTTTTCATTAGAAAAAAGGAGATTGAGGTGGGACCTGATTGAGGTCTTCAAAATCATGAAGGGTATAGACAGGGTTGATAGAGATAAGCTTTTTCCCAGGGTGAGGGATTCAATAACAAGGGGTCACGCGTTCAAGGTGAGAGGAGAAAAGTTTAAGGGGGATACATGCGGAAAGTACTTTCCACAGAGGGTGGTAGGTGCCTGGAATGCGTTGCCAGCAGAGGTAGTAGAGGCAGGCATGGTAGATTCATTTAAGGTGCGTCTGGACAGATGCATGAGTAGGTGGGGAGCAGAGGGATACAGATCCTTAGGAATTGGGTGATAGGTTTAGACAGTGGATTTGGATCAGCACAGGCTTGGAGGGCCGAAGGGCCTGTTCCTGGGCTGTAAGTTTTCTTTGTTCTTTGTTCTTTGTTCTTAAGAGGAAAATACTGCAGTTGCTGGAAGTCTGTATCAGAACAAAAAAAGCAGAGAAAAACCCCAACAGTTCAGACAACATCACATTGCTATCCTTTCATTGGAAATAGTTAATTGATCATTCATCTGAAGTGTCTGAGCAAACCATTCAGTTGGATCAGAACCACGACCAGCAGTCAGACCAATCTGTCTCATAAGTCAAAAGGCAAACAATTAGAGTTAAGATGTTTGATCTAAAGATTATTCTTTCCAAACATAAACCAATATAGATTGATGGTTGACAAAAATAGAAATTGCTGGAAAAGCTCAGCAGGTCTGGCAGCATCTGCAGAGAAATTAGAGTTAATGTTTCAGTTTGAGCAACCCTTCCTCAGAACTGATGATAGCTAGGAAAATGTTAGTTTATATGCAGAAGATAGAGTGAGGGGGAGGGGGTAAGGAGTAAATGATTCGTGGCATCGTTAGCAACTCCTTTGTCTGTCCGACTGTCTTTCTCTCTCTTTGGGCTCTATCCTATCATTTACTCCCTACCCCACCCACCTCCCTATTTTCTGCATATAAACTGATGTTTTCCCAGCCACCATCAGTTCTCAGGCAGGGTCACCAGACCTGAAATGTTAACTCTATTTTCTCCTTCACAGATGCTGCCAGACTTGCTGAGCTTTTCCAGCAACTTTGTTTTTGCTCTTGAAATGATTGGTGGGGATAGAGCTCAAAGAGAGAGAAGAACAGTTAGACAAAGGAGTGGATAACGATCTGGCTGGAAGGGTGAATAGCTATTAATGGGGTCTGTTAGTGGCTAACAATGGGATGTGTGTAATAGCAGACTATGTGATAACAAGGCCTGGGTGTGGGGGTTAAGGTAAGGACATGGGAGAGCTCAAGTCCTAGAGTTATTGAACTCGATACTGTGTACAAAGGCTGCTGGGTCCCCAGATAGAAAATGAGGTGCTGTTTTTTTCAGCTTGCTCTGAGCTTTGCTAGAGCACTGTAGCAAGCCTGAGACAGAGACGTTGGCCAGGGAACAGGGTGGTGTGTTAAAGTAGCAGACAACTGGAAGCTCAAGGTCATTTTTGTGAATAGAACGCAAGTGTTCTGCAAAGCAGACACCCAGTCCTCGCTTCATTACCCCCATGTAGAAGAGACCACATTGTGAGCAGTGATGTGTTAGACTAGATTGTGGGAAATGCAAGTAAAGTACTTCTTTACCTGGAAGGTATGTTTGGGCCCTTGAATACTGAGGAGGGAGAAGGTAAATGGTCGGTGTTACACCTTCTGCAGTCGTAGGGGAAGGTGCCGTGAAACCATGGAGAGATGTTGGGAGTGAAGGAAGAGTGGGCCAGGGTGTCCCAGAAGGAACGGTCCCTGTGGAAGGCGGACAAGGGATGGGAGGAGTATATGTGGCTGGTGGTGGCATCTCGCTGAATGTGTTGGTAATGGCAGCTAATGATCCTCTGGATGAGAGTGCTGGTGGGATTGTAGGTAAGGACAAGGGGACCCTATCACTGTTGCAGGAAGGAAGAGAGGGGGTCAGAGCTGAAGTACGGGAGATGGGTCGGATGTGGCTGAGGACCTTGTCAACTACAGAGCTGGGGAATCCATGGTTGAGGAAGAAGGTGGATAAGTTGGAGGCTCCTTTGTTGAAATTGGCATCATCAGAACAAATGTGATGGGGTCAGAGGAACTGGGAGAATGGAATAGAATTTTTACAGGAAGCAGGGTGTGAGGATTTATAGTCCAGGCAGCTGTGGGAGTTGGCGGGTTTGTAGTGGATATTGATGGCCAGCCTATTCCTAGAAATGGAAACAGGGATGTTGAGGAAGGGAAGGAAGGAGTCAGAGATGGACTAGGTGAAGGTGAGAGCAGAGTGGAAATTAGAAACGAAATTGATAAACTTTTCCAATTCTGGGCAATGGATGGCACTGATGATTTTATCGTTATATCGGAGAAAGGCTTGTGGCTGGTGGCCAGAATAGGACTGGAGCAGGGAATGTTCCATGTATTCCACAAAGGGAGAGGCATAACTGGGGCCTCTGCTGATAGCCATGGTCACTCCTCTGACCTGAAGAAAATGACAGTAGTTAAAAGAAAAGTTGTTGAGGGTGAGGACAAGCTCTGCCAGGGTGAGGAAGGTGGTGGTGGATGAGAATGGTTCAGGTCTGAAACCATCCTGATGGGGGATGGATGTCTACAGAGATTACATGTCCATGGTAAGGAGGATGTGGCTGGAGCCTGCAAAATGGAAATTCAGAAACTGTTGTAAAGTGTCAGAGGAATCACGGATGTACGTGGGCAGGGACTGGACCAGAGAAGAAAAGACTGAATCAAGGTAGGAAGAGATGAGTTCTGTGGGGTAGGAGCAGGCAGAAACAATGATTCGGCCTGTATAGCTCTGTTAATGAATTTTGGGAAGTATCCAAAGACTCAAACATAAACTCAAACTCCAGATGAAGAAGCACTTTCCACAATCTAGTCTAATACATTGCTGCTCGCAATGTGGTCTCCTCTACATTGGGGAAATGAAACATTGACTGGGTCACCGCTTCGCAGAATATTGAAAAAGACCCTGAGCTTCCAGTTGCCTGCCACTTCAGCATACCTTCGTGTTCCCTGGCCAACATCTCCGCCTCTGGCTTGCTGCAGTGTTCCAGCGAAGTTCAACACAAGCTGAAAGAACAACACCTCATTTTCCACTTGGGTACCCTGCAGCCTTTGGACTCAGTATCGAGTTCATTAACTTTAGGGCCTGAACCCTCCCATGTCCTTACCCAATTCCTACACCCAGGCCTTGTTAATACACAGCCTACTATTACACACCACCCATTGTTAGCCTGTAACAGTCTCTGTTAATAGCTATTCAGCCTTCTAGCCAGATCATTATCCACTCCTTCATCTAAGTGCTCTTCTCTCTCTTTGAGCTCTATCCCTACCTATCATTTACTCCTTACTCCCTCCCCCTACCCTATTTTCTGCATATAAACTGACATTTTCATAGCTGCCATCAGTTCTGAGGAAGGGTCACTGGACTCGAAACATTAATTCTGATTTCTCGGCACAGATACTGCCAGAACTGCTGAGCTTTTTCAGCAATTTCTGGTTTTGTCTCTGATTTATAGCATCTGCAGTTCTTTCATTCATTTGTGGTTTCTTTATTATCTACCCAGGTGAGGGCTTTTTAATGAAACATCCTGAAAATACTTCATAAAACATTCTTAAAAATAATACCCATTATTCCTGAGATAGTAGGAACTGCCGATGCTGGAGAATCTGATATAACAAGGTGTAGAGCTGGATGAACACAGCAGGCCAAGCAGCATCAGAGGAGCAGGAAGGCTGACGTTTCAGGCCTAGACCCTTCTTCAGAAATGGGGGAGGGAAGAAGGGTCTAAGCCTGAAACGTCAACCTTCCTGCTCCTCTGATGCTGCTTGGCCTGCTGTGTTCATCCAGCTCTACACCTGGTTAACCCATTATTCCTGCTTGTGTTAAACAAGAAACGTTCTCCCCACAAATTCGGTATTGATGGAAACAACTGCTTCCTTCTCGAATGAAATCTAATTTCAGTGCCCCAGCTTAAAACATTAACATATTAAAATGCATTTATTAGAAGTAGAGTACGAATGATCAGCTCCAAGTTTGAGTTACTTAAGATATGACAGTGGCCATGAAGTTAAATAAACCTGAACAGAGCTGGAACACCTTGCAAGGTGTTTTGCTAGTGCTGCTGAGCAGGATTTAAACTAAATTGACCGGAGTGTCAGAAGGGAATACCAACATGATCTAAATACTGGGAGAAACAGTTAGTACTAGAATAGAAAACTGTAAATTCGTTGGTGGAGTCAGAATAAGGGAGAATTTAAACATTCTAAGCCTGGGTTACAGTTCATAATGCAAATGAACAAGTATATTAAATAAGGTTGATGTATTATAGGTGCACACTGCTACGTGGAGATCGGATGGTGTGGGGCTAACAGGGGCTTGGCTCAAGGAAGAGAAAGACTGGGTATTCAAAATTGATTGATCCAAGGTGATCTGCAAAGATAGGAAAGAAAAGAACAGGTGGTGTTATTGGTTATGGAGGCAATTGTAGTGCTAGAGAAAGGGAATATCTTGGGTTGTCCAAGCACAGAATTTTTGGCTACAACAAAGCAACAAAAAGGTGCAATTACGTTACTCAGTATAGACCCCAGACCACCACCTAGTGGAAAGAATATAGAAGAGCACATCTGCTGGGAAATTTCAGAGAGGTGTAAATGTTATACAACATTACCGTAAAAAGAAACATTTTGTCAAAGCTTTTTGTCTTGCAATCATCAGGACATTTTGCAAGAATAACAATTCAAGAGGAAAATCATGTTTGTACTACATGAGAGGAAATGTTGATTGTTTGACAGCTGGACTCTCATTGGTAGAGGCTTTGCCATGACGAATGCAGACATTAGTGCTGATTGACAGCTAACAGCTCGGCTTTGTTTATATTTTAAACCAGATAGGTTGATTGACTTTAAGTGGTCAGGACATTGCCTTGAGAAATCCACAGTGAATGGCTGTCAGGTATTTTGTTAAGTTTAAATGGAACAGTGTACACAGATATTCTTTCCATTAGCAAACCTCAGGAGATTATGAAATAAGATGAATTTAACTGAGAAATTGCATGTCATAAGAGTAGGTATGTCTGAGCAGTTCAAGAGGACCCGCCACTAGACCCTTAGAACAACCGCGACAGTAAATTAATCAGAGGCTGGGTTTTGGAAGTGCGGGGGGGGAGGGGGGAGCGCGTCATCTATTTAAAACAGAGATAAGGAGAGGTTTTCTCCTCCACAAAGGGTCATGAGACTTTGGAATTTATTTCCTCAAAAAGGGGTGGAAGTAGAGTGTTTACATAGTTTTAAGGTTGGGAAAGGTAGATTCTTGATAAGCAATGGGGTGCAAAGGTTGTAGGTCGACAGGAATATGTAGTAATCAGATCAATCACAATCTTATGAATAGCTTTGGGCCCCCGAGCATTGGAGGCAGTCCAGAGAAGGTTCCCGAGGCTGATCCCAGGGACGTAGGGATGATGAGGAAAGATTGAGAAAGTTGAACAAAACAACCTGCCCACTCTTTTACAGATAATAGATGCAGAGCTGGATGAACACAGCAGGCCAAGCAGCATCAGAGGAGCAGGAAGGCTGACGTTTCGGGCCTAGACCCTTCTTCAGAAATGGGGCAGGAGAAGGGGATTCTGAAATATGTAGGGAGAGAGGGGGAGGCGGATAAAAGATGGGTAAAGGAGAAGATAGGTAGAGAGGAGACAGACAGGTCAAAGAGGCGGGAATGGAGCCAGTAAAGGTGAGTGTAGGTGGGGAGGTAGGGAGGAGATAGGTCAGTCCAGGGAGGACGGACGGGTCAAGGGGGCAGGATGAGGTTAGTAGGTAGGAGATGGGGATGGGGCTAGAGGTGGGAGGAGAGGATAGGTGAGAGGAAGGACAGGTTCAGGAGGCAGGGACGAGCTGGGCTGGTTTTGGGATGCGGTAGGGGGAGGGGAGATTTTGAAGCTTGTGAAGTCCACATTGATACCATTGGGCTGCAGGGTTCCCAAGCGGAATATGAGTTGCTGTTCCTGCAACCTTCGGGTAGCATCGTTGTCGCACTGCAGGAGGCCCAGGATGGACATGTTGTCTGAGGAATGGGAGGGGGGAGTTGAAATGGTTCGCGACTGGGAAGTGCAGATGTTTAGCGCGAACCGAGCGTAGGTGTTCTGCAAAGAGGTCCCCAAGCCTCCACTTGGTTTCCCCGATGTAGAGGAGGCCACAACGGGAACAGCGGATGTAGTATACCACATTAGCAGATGTACAGTTGAACATCTGCTTGATGTGGAAAGTCTTCTTGGGGCCTGGGATGGGGGTGAGGGGGGAGGTGTGGGGGCAGGTGTAGCACTTCCTGCGGTTGTAGGGATAAGTGCCGGATGTGGTGGGGCTGGAGGGGAGTGTGGAGCGGACAAGGGAGTCCCAGAGAGAGTGGTCCCTCTGAAAGCAGGTAAGGGTGGGGAGGGAAAAATGTCCTTGGTGGTGGGGTCGGATTGCAGATGGCGGAAGTGTCAGAGGATGATGCGTTGGATCCGGAGGTTGGTGGGGTGGTAGTGAGGACGAAGAGGATTCTGTTTTGGTTGTTATGGCGGGGAGATCTCCACCCAGCTTCCTGCAAAAATGCCATCCCCTATTCCCAATTCCTTCGCCTCCGCCGCATCTGCTCCCAGGATGAGGCATTCCACTCCCGTACATCTCAGATGTCGTCGTTCTTCAAGGACCGCAACTTCCCCCCCACAGTGGTCGAGAACGTCCTCAACCGTGTCTCCCACATTTCCCGCAACTCATCCCTCACACCCCGTCCCTGCAATAACAACCAAACAAGAATCCCCCTCGTCCTCACGTACCACCCCACCAACCTCCGGATCCAACGCATCATCCTCTGACACTTCCGCCATCTGCAATCCGACCCCACCACCAAGGACATTTTTCCCTCCCCACCCTTAACTGCTTTCGGAGGGACCACTCCCTCCACGACTCCCTTGTCCGCTCCACACTCCCCTCCAGCCCCACCACATCCGGCACTTTTCCCTACAACCGCAGGAAGTGCTACACCTGCCCCTACACCCCCCTCTCACCCCCATCCCAGGCCCCAAGAAGACTTTTCACATCAAGCAGATGTTCACCTGCACATCTGCTAATGTGGTATACTGCATCCGCTGTTCCCGTTGTGACCTCCTCTACATCGGGGAAACCAAGTGGAGGCTTGGGGACCTCTTTGCAGAACACCTGTGCTCAGTTCGCACTAAACAACTGCACCTCCCAGTCACGAACCATTTCAACTCCCCCTCCCACTCCGCAGACGACATGTCTGTCCTGGGCCTCCTGCAGTGCGACAACGATGCTACCCGAAGGTTGCAGGAACAGCAACTCATATTCTGCTTGGGAACCCTGCAGCCCAATGGTATCAATGTGGACTTCACAAGCTTCAAAATCTCCCCTCCCCTAACCGCATCCCAAAACCAGCCCAGCTCGTCCCCGCCTCCCGAACCGGTCCTTCCTCCCACCTATCCCCTCCTCCCACCTCTAGCCCGACCCCTATCTCCTACCTACTAACCTCATCCTGCCCCCTTGACCTGTCCGTCCTCCCTGGACTGACCTATCTCCTCCCTACCTCCCCACCTACACTCATCTTTACTGGATCCATCCCCACCTCTTCGACTTGTCTGCCTCCTCTCCACCTATCGTCTCCTCTATCCATCTTCTATCCGCCTCCCCTTCTCTCCCTATTTCTTTCAGAACACCCTTCCCCTCCCCCATTTCTGAAGAAGGGTCTAGGCCTGAAACGTCAGCCTTCCTGCTCCTCTGATGCTGCTTGGCCTGCTGTGTTCATCCAGCTCTACACCTTGTTATCTCAGATTCTCCAGCATCTGCAGTTCCTACTATCCCTGCCCACTCTTTTCAAACCTTTCCCTCTCTGGGGTCCATCTCCACCTATGTGCTGACCTCTACCCTAATGCACTATTCTCCCAAACCGATAAATACCGCCTTTTCATAGCTGCTGTCAATTCTGAAGAAGAGCCATACCAGACTCAAAACATTAACTCTGCTTTCTCTACACAGATTCTGCCAGACTGGATGCGTTTCTCCAGAAATTTCTGTTTTTATTTCTTTTTGCCCAGTGTTCGTGATTTTTTGTTTTATTTGAGTAGATTATGCCTGTTCTCAATACCTTATACAAATGCGTAAGGTTCTCAGGTTGCTTTGTGGGTAGCTACACAGAGATTGTTTCCCCTTGTTGGAGAGTCTAGGACCAGACAGTATAATCTCAGAATAGGGGATCACCCATTTAAAACAGAAATGAGGCAGAATTTCTTCTGGAAATTTCTTCTGGAAATCTTTACTACACAGGACTGTCAAGGCTGGGTTATTAAATATGTTTAAGATTGAAATAGAGTGATTTTTAGTCAGGAAGGGAATCAAGGGTTACAGGGAAAAGGCAGGCAAATGGAGTTGAGCATCATCAGATCCGTCAGATCTATTCCTGTGTCGTTTGTCTTACACTGGATCGTTACCTGTCATCTTGCATTACCAGATTTAATGATTGTCTGATCATTGTCCCCTACTGACACCTGATCAACTTGCCCTACTCAATTCCCCAGAACCAAATCCAGAAAAGCCTCCTTGCTCATTTGGCCAGAAACAGACTGACATAGAATAATTCAGGGATGTGATGGCCTAGTGGTATTATCACTGTACTCCTTGTTAATCCAGAGACCCAGATAATGTTCTGGGGACCTGGGTTCAAATCCTGCCATGGCAGATGGTGGAATTTGAATTCAATAAATATTTGGAATTAAGAATCTAATGATGACCATATGTCAATTGTCAGGAAAAACCCATTTGGTTCACTAATGTCCTTTAGGGAAGGAAACTACCATCCTTACCTGGTCTGGCCTGCATGTGACTCCAGACCCACAGCAAATGTGGTTAACTCTGTACTACCCTCTGGGCAATTAGGAATGGACAATAAATGCTGCCTAGCCAGTGACACCCTCATCCTGTGAATGAATAAAGAAACAAATCATTTCCCAGCATGTTAGAAACTCTTGCCCGTCTTTGCTTTTACACTGTTGCTATTGCAATCTACACAAAGATAACTAAATTTCCTAGTTATGACTACTTTATAGTTTTTGCACTTCTCTATATTTTTCTTGCAAATCAGCTCCTCACTTTCTTAATTAATAGTATCTATTATAATTTGAAAAATATTCCAAAAGATGGCTTGACTAGAGTCTCATATCATTTGTAAAGAGTATGTCTTTTTTTTGTGCTTTTTAAAAATTGTGGGGAAGAACTGTTCTAAAACCAGAGTTTAAAAGAATTGCTGCAAGTTTTGGAAAGCAAGTCACCTGATCCTCATGGTAAGCATTGTTTGCACAGCTGTTTGAATAAACAGGGATTGAAGTTGGGGCAGATGAGTCCAAGCTGAGGGGTTTCATGTATCGATGCAGCTGGCTGACAATAAGAAGTTGATTGGCCCATGGATTAGTGACAAGTTATAAGTGATAAAAGCCTTTTGTCTGCCAACAACCAGGTGACTTGTTCTCAGGTACCTGAATAGCTTGGGGCTGGGAACAAGTTAAACAGAAATGTTTTGTCTTCACCAGCAGAGGACCTTTCTCTCTGTTCTCCACAGTCAAAACCCATTTGAAACCTGAAGAATTCTAAACCATCTTTCCTCCAGCAGTTGTTGTAAGCTGTGACTTTCAACATAGCTTTTAGGGAACTGAGGAAGCAGCTGTCATTGTCTGAGGTGTTGGCACATTATGATCCCAAGCAAGATCTGGTGCTGACTTGCGATGCCTCCCCAGGGTAGCATTGGCTCACAGTTGACCCAATAATGTGTGCATCCCAGACTTTGGCTGATGTAGAGTGCAAATATGCTGAGATAGAGAAGGAAGGTCTGGTGGTCATCTGTGGTGTGAGAAAACTACACCAAAACGTTTACAGGTGTGAATTTGTAATTGTATCAGACCATAAACCCTGGCTAGGGCTACTCAAAGAGGACGAGGCCATGCTGCCCATAGCGTCAGGTTGAATTCAGTGGTAGGCTCTCATTCTGCGTGTGTACAATTACAAGTTGGAATACCATCTGGGAGGCCAAGTAGCAATGTGGATGCCTCGAGCCATCTCCCTGTAGCAGATATTTCACCACTGGTGCTGCCACTGAACAGCCTGTCTGCTTTTAAACTTTCTGGACACCCTTCTGATCACCACTGACAATATATGACTATAGACATAAAAGAATCTGGTCCTGGCAAGACTAAAACAGCTGGTGCTGATTGGGGAAACAAAAAGGCCATCACAACCAGAATTGAAACGTTTCTGGACCTGGTGAGACCAGATCAATGTAGAGGATGAAATTGTATTACGGGGAGCAAGACTGATTGTCCTGAGCAAAGGTCGCTGCCAGATAAAATTACAAAATATAAAATTTTATAAAATTATGAAATTATGAGAAGAGTATATGGGGTTGACAGTCAGAATCTTTTTCCCAGAGTTGAAATGTCTAAATATAGAGGGCAAGCAATTAAGGTAAGCGGAGGAAAGTTCAAAGGAGATGTGAGCATGGTAGATGCCTTGAACATGTATATGCTTGGGAGAAGCGTTTAAGCATTATGTCCAAGTTCTCTATTTGCTGGTTATTGGTCTTCCCTTTATTAGTGCATCATCAAGATGAATGGCAACCTGGGGCAGCCCTTGTAAAATGTTCTCCATAGTTCGCTGGAAAAGGATGCAGGCTGATGATACTCCAAATGGCAATCTTGTCCATTGGTATAAACCCCTTATGGATATTAATTGTGTTGTACTTCTGGTACTGCTTGAAGCATACTCCTCACCCAGTTGCAATTGCAGGTAGGCGTGGCTCACATTCAGCCTTGTGAAGGACAGTCCCCACCCCCCTCCTCCGCCAATGTTGTGTACAAGCCCTATGTGTGTGCGATAGGGTATTTATCCAGCTGTGAGAAGTGGTTTACTGTTTGTTTAAAACCCCCACAAAGACGAACAGAGCCATCAGGCTTCACAATCGGTATGACCAGTGCTGCCCATTCTGCAAACTGCACTGGTTTGATGATTCCTTCATTCTCCAGCCTCCTGATTTCTGCCCCTACATTTTCTCACAAGGCTAATGGCACTGGGTGGGCCTTATGGATTGTGGAATTGCTTCCTGGTGGACATGTAAAGTTACTTTGGCCCCTTTGATAGTTCCAAGCCCTTCCTGAAACACTCCTGGGTATTTCACAAGGACTTCACCCAGGCAGCCATTTTCTTAACCAATTCCACTCCGATAGGCTTAGGCCTGAGCCTTTTATTACCATCAGTGGTTACTGCACCAACTGCTTCTCATAGGGAGACCAGAACCAAAGTTGTCCCCTTAATCTGTGACTGTTCCCTGTCGTATGTTCTCAGTCTGGCTGAGGTATTACGCAAACTTTAGGGGTTGGAATCCAAAGTGAGTCTTGTTAAAGATTGGTTCTACAATCACTGATAGAGCTGTGCTGGTATTGACCTCCATGACGACTGGGTGACAATTTAGCCAGATATTAATTCAAAGCAATTCTGATTTGGATGTCGCTAAGCTATTTAATTGTTCCATGTAAGGGACTTTCCATGATGTGCACTCTCCTGAGAACTGGCCTACAAGTTTTCTTAATCAAGTCAGGCCTTGTATGGCTCCTTTGCTGTTTCGAGTCCACGTGCCAACAGCAACTACAATGGCTTGCTGGCCCAGATCCGGAAGAACGTTTTAGCCGCTTGGCTGATGCTCAGATTTGTTGTGGGGTTCTGCTGTGGGCTGGCCCAGGGACCCCTGTTCAGGCTATGGCCTGTGTGAGGCTCTGTGATTGCCTATACTCAAGTGGTGTTCCCCAAGCATAGTTGGACAAGGTGAGGGTGTCCACTTCCATTGGGATGCCCTGTAGCTCCCATGCTCCACTAACTGCATTTTCTAATGATAGAGCCAGCTACAGTGCCTGTTTGAAGTCCAGTTGGGCTTAAGCTACTAGGTGCTTCTGCATGGTTATGTCATTAATCCCAAACGATCTCTCAGAGTCTCATTCAGGGTTAACCCAAAACCACTTGCCTCTGCCAATTGTCTTTACCTCATCAAAAATCCAGCTACAGATTCCCATGGCTCTCTAACAGCCGAATAAAACTAATAGTGTCACAGGATTAGAAAGGGTTGCGGGTCATAATTCCTTAACTAATTCCATTAAATCTGAAGAAGGGTCCCAACCCAAAACAACAACTTTCCTGCCCCTCTGATGCTGCCTGGCCTGCTGTGTTCCTCCAGCTCCACACTGTGTTATCTCTGACTCCAGCATCTGCAGTTCTTAGTATCTCTGAGGTTTTAGTGTCTGGTGCCTCTGGCAAAGTTAAGGCCCATATAATCAAAAATGCTGCAGGTCCACAAGCAGCCAGAAAGATTACTCATTGCTTTTCATCTGCCCAAAAGTCTTTAGTCTGAAAAAAGTCACATTCTTTCCATATTTTGGGCTCAGTCTTCGACGGCAGGATCGAATGGGTCAAACTTCCGAAATAAACGCATGATGCCAGAAATGCTTACCCCCAACTGCAAAATGACACTGAAATAACTTCACAGAGGCTCGTATCCTGTCACCAAGTCACCTTTTATTTACTTGTACACAGTACACTGGCTGTAGCCAGCCAGCTCAGAGTCAGTCCCCTGAACTGAGGAGATTCTAAATCCCCTGTTAATATTGGTCAGCCAGTGCCTCCTGACTAGCCCAGGTTAACAACTCCAATCGAGGACATTGTCATCAACAAGATCCACCTGGTTTCAATCACTACAGTCAGCTCTACTCTTTGTGAAGGTGCTGACCTACTCTCTCATGTTGTTTGAGAAGCTGCTGACTCTGCTCTGTCCTGCTCTTCACAAAGCTGTTATTTCTTGTGCTGTTTCAGAAGCATAGGTTTCTCCTCTCTCTTGCTAAATCTGCTTCATGGTGATGCTGTCTCACTGCCTACTCATCATAGTATGGAATTCCTTCAACCTCAGCATCAATATGACCTGGCTATGCTAAATTACTTAATCCTGGATCTGCTTCCTGAGCCTTAGGTAATGAAGACATGCCAGACACCTCTTTTGAATTATTCTCATTCTTAAATAGAGTTTCAGCTGTCATAACATCCACCTGTGGTATTACTGTGACCTCTACTGATGGACTTTGTTTAGTCATTGCTGTGGTCACTACACACAATGAAAAAAATACCCAGAACCTATTCTTGCAACTGTTCCATCTCTTCAGTCTCAACTGGGCTTCCCGTGATTATAGGGAAAGCTGAAATTTCATTCCTGTCAAATCATTCTCAAGGAGGATCCATGTGTAATTTCTTAACTGCACCTTCTACCACTATTCCTGACACTAAGTCACACTCCCATTAGAATTTGTATAATGGAACTGAGATATACTCTCCACCAGCAATGTGGCTTTTAATGATGTGAAGGTACTGGTGTTGGTCTGGGGTGGGCAAGGTCAGAAATCACGTGACGCTAGGTTATAGTCCAACAGATTTATTTGAAAACACAAGCTTTCGGAGTGTAGCCCCTTCAGCTGGCGAAGCTCCAAAAGCTTGTGTTTTCAAATAAACCTGTTGGACTATAATCCGGTGTCATGTGCTTTCAATGAACACTCTGGAAGGAAACTCAAATACATTAAAGACAAAAAGGTAACGAAGGCGAGAATAGAGCCCCTTAAAGATCAGCAAGGCTGCCTATGTGTGGAATCACAGGAGATGGGGGAGATACTAAACGGGTTTTTTGCGACAGTGTTTACTGTGGAGAAGGATATGGATGCTAAAGAATGTGGGGAAATAAATACTGACCTCTTGAAAAATGCCCAAGTTACAGAGGAGGAGGTGCTGGACGTCTTAAAATGCATGAAGGTGAATAAATCCCCAGGTCCTGATCAGGTGTACCCTATAACATTGTGGGGAGCTAGGAAAGTGATTACTAGTCTCCTTGCTAAGATACTTGGATCATTGATAGCCACAGGTGAGGTGCTGGAAGACTGGAGGTTGGCTAATGTGGCTACTATTTAAGAAAGGTGGTAAGGAAAAGCCAGGGAACTATAGACCAGTGAGTCTGACATTGGTGGTGGGCAAATTGTTGGACGAACTTGAGGGACAGGATTTATGTGTATTTGGAAAGGCAAGGACTGATTAGAAATAGTCAACATGGCTTTGTGCATGGGAAATCGTGTCTCACTAACTTGATTGAGTTTTTTGAAGAAGTAACAAAAAGGATTGATGAAGGCAGACTGGTAGACAATATCTATATGGACTTCAGTAAGGCAGTCAACAAGGTTCCTCATGGTAGCCTGATTAGCAAGGTGAAATCACGCAGAATGTAGGGTGAACCAACTATTTGGATACAGAACTGGTTTGAAAGCAGAAGACAAAGGGTAGTAGAGGGTTGCTTTTCAGACTGGAGGCCTGTGACCAGCGGTGTGCCACAAGGATTGGTGCTGGGTCCACTGCTTTTTGTTATTTATATAAATGATTTGGAGGTGAACATAGGAGGTATGGCTAGTAAGTTTGTGGATGACACCAAAATTGGAGGTGCAGTGGACAGTGAAGAAGGTTACCTCAGAGTACAATGGGACCTTGATCACATGGGCCATCTGATATATAAGGTGCTGCATTTTGGAAAGGCTAATCAGGGCAGGACTTATACACTTAATTGTAAGATCCCGGGAAGTGTTGCTGAACAAAGACAACTTGGAGTGCAGGTTCATAATTCCTTGAAAGTGGGGTCGCAGGTAGATAGGGTAGTGAAGAAGGTGTTTGGCATGCTTGCCTTTTTTGGTCAGTGCATCGAGTATAAGCATTGGGATGTCATGTTGCAGCTGTACAGGACACTGGTTAGGCCACTTTTGGAATACTGCATACAATTCTGGTCTCTCTGCTGTAGGAAGGATGTTGTGAAGCTTGAAAAGGTTCAGAAAAGATTTACAAGGCTGTTGTCAGGGTTGGAGGGTTTGAGCTCCAGGGAGAGGCTGAATAGTCTGGGGCTATTTTTCCTGGAGTGTCGAAGGCTGAACTTATTGAGGTTTATAAAATCATGAGGGGTATGGATAGGGTAAATTGCTAAGGTCTTTTCCCCAGGGTGGGGAATCCAAACCTAGAGGGTATAGGTTTAAAGTGAGAGGGGAAAGATTTAAAAAGGACCTAAGGGGCAACTTTTTCATGCAGAGGGTGGTGCGTTTATGGAATGAGCTGCCAGAGGAAGCGATGGAGGCTAGTACAATTACAACATTTAAAAGGCATCTGGATGGGTACTTGAATAGGTAGGGTTGAAAGGGATATGAGCCAATTGTTGGAAAATGGGTGGAGATCAGTTCAGGATATCTGGTTGGCATGAAGTTGGACTGAAGGGTTCATTTCCATGCTGTACATCTCTGTGATTCTATCAGATCAGCCATGATGTCTTTGAATGACAGAATAGGCTCGATGGCTGAATGACCTTCTTCTGCCCCTATGTGTTATGGTCGTATAATTCTTAGAATCCTCTTTTGACACTGAAGCACAAATTTCAAGTGTTCTACTTGTCAATCTACTTTGCGTGTGCAGTAGCCATTGTTCCTTCAGCTATTCATTTGTCTCACTATTTTCTCATATAACGTGAGAGATGTCCCCACACCCATTCCTTAAATGTTGGTAGGACCGGCACAAACTTAATTATTTCCTTAATGGACTTTAGACAATGACTAAGTTATTCCTCACCAGGGCTTGCAATGGCACCTGAAATCCTGCATTTTAACTGCATCATATTGAGCTCATATTCCCTACCTCACTCCGCTTTTTCTAACTGAAATTCAACTTCCAGTTTCCTAAGCTTTCTTCCTTTGATCCTCTCTTCTCTCTGAAGTTCAAGTTTTTAAAATTTGCTTCCCATCTCCAGCTTCTTTTTCTATATCAAACTGCTTTGACTTTTCCTAATGTTCAAACTGCCTTAACTGTAATTCAGTTTGAACTGACCCCGCTCTCTCACTGCTTAGAGTACCAGGTCTCTCTCATATTTATATCAAGCCCAAATGCTGCGCTAGCCCTTCAATTATCTCTGTCTTTTTAGTTGTGGCAGGCAATTCTACTTCTAATTTACTGGCCAATTCAATTATCTTTGTCTTTGTGAACTTTCATAAGTTTGTCAGAGATGTCTCTTCCATTTACAGAAAGGCTTCGGCAGCTTTCTAGTGTCCTCTTGTTTTTTAATGCAAAACATTTTATCTTTCATTACTTACACTAATTCCACACCTAATTTTACATTGTCCTTGTTTTTAAATATTCTGGCCAAGAGCCCCCAGACTTTGTCCTGACCCATTGGGATAGTGTGCTTGAAATCAAGCTGCACAACTCCTGGAATTGTCACAAATCTGAAGATACCAAAAATCCCAATATGCCTTTGACAGACAGCTACCCAGAATAAAAGCAAAGCACAGCAGGCTCCTTTCTAACAATAAAGGAACTATTCATTTTAACACTCTCAACTTTTAACAACAGTAAAAAGATTTCTAAATTATATACCTTAAACTTTACCCTTTCCAAAAATTACCATACACTCATTGACGAAGGAAAGAAAAAGACAAAATACAAATATCATGAGTGGAGACAAAGAAAAGGTCAGAAGGAAAATTCTGTGCCATCAGTTCATATCACAAAATTGGATGGGTTGGTTTGACAATGTTTCTGATTCTTCAATGATGTCTCACTGTTATCTCTGCAGATCTATTACATATAGAGAGGTGGTCACACCGCAGGCTCAGAGTCTGCAGGCAGGAAGGGAATGGGTGACACCAGACAGAGCAAGAGAGTTAGGCAGGTAGTGCAGGAATCTCCTGTGGCCATTCCCCTGTGAAACAGTTATACTGCTTTGGATACAATTGAGGGGAATGACCTCTTGGGGAAAACAGCAGCAGCCAACTCATTGCATCACGGTTGGTTCTGCTGCAGAGGGGAGGGGGAAAAAGTCTGCTAGGGCAATAGTTGTCATGGGATTCAATTGTAAGGGGAATAGACAGACATTTCTGTGGCCACAAACGAGACTCCAGGATGGTATGTTGCCTTCCTGGTGCTCAGGTCAAGGATGTCTTGGAGTGGGTACAGGACATTCTGGAGGGGGACGATGAACAGCCAGTGGTTGTGGTATACATCAATACAAAAGACAGATTAAAAAAAAGGAATGAGGTCCTAAAAGTAGAATACAGGGCGCTAGGAAGTAACTTACAAAATCGGACCTTGAGCATTGGTACTGGTGCCACGCGCTAGTCAGAGTGGAAATTACAGGATATACGTGGCTGAAAAGATGGTGTCGGGGAAGGGTTTCAGACCCTTGGGGCATTGGTACCAGTTCTGGGGGAGGTGGGACCTGTACAAATTGGACGGGTTACCCCTGGGCAGGAGTCGGACTGATGTCCTAGGGTGCTAGAGCAGTTGGGGAGGATTTAAACTAATATACCAGAGGGATGGGAATCTATGTAAGGAATCAGAGAAGCAGGGAGCAAGGACAAAAATAAAATGTAGAAAAAGGAATAAGAAAAGTGGTAGGCAGAGAAACCAAGAACAAAATTCAAACAGGACTATTGAGAAAAATAAGAGTGAGACAAACAATGTTAAAAAGACAAGCTTAAAGGCTTTGTGCCTTAATACATGGAGTATTTGTGATAAAGTGGATGAACTAATTGTGCAGGTAGATGTAAACGGGTTTGACATAACTGGGATTAAGAAGACATGGCTGCAGGGTGACCAGGGATAGGAACTGAATGTCCCAGGGTATTGAGTACTCAGAAAGGACAGGCAAAAAGGAGAAGGTGATTGAGTGGCATTGCTGGTTAAAGAGGAAATTAACACAATAGTGAGAAAGGATATCAACTGTGACAATGTGGAGTCTGTATGGGTAGAATTGAGAAATACCAAGGGGCAAAAAACATTAGTGTGTGTCATATATAGACTCCCAAACTGTAGTGGTGATGTTGGGAATGGCATTAAACATAAAATTAGAGATGCATGTGATAAGGGAGTATCAGTGACCAGTGGTGTGATTTTAATCTGCGTATGGATTGGGCAAATCAAATTAGCCACAATGCCATAGAGGAGGAATTCCTGGAGTGTACATGGGACGGTTTTCTTGACCAGTATGTGGAAGAACCAAATAGACAGCAGGCCATCTTAGACTGGGTACGGTGTAAAGAAAAGGGAATCATTGCAAAACTGGCTGTGCGATACCTCTTGGGGAAGAGCAACCATAACATGATAGAATTTTTTATCAAGATGGAGAGTGAGGTTGGTGATTCAGAGACTAGGGTGCTGAATCTTAACAAAGTAAACTATGAAGATATGAGGCGTGAGCTGGCCTTGATAGATTGGGGAGAATTACCTAAAGGGATGACAGTGGATAGGCGATGGCAAACATTCAATGAACACATGGGGGAACTGCAACAACTGTTTATTCCTGTCTGGCACAAAAACAAAGTGGGTAAGACGGCCAATCCATGGGTTATAATGGAAAGTAGAGATAGTATCCAATCCTAGGAAGAAGCATACAAATTGGCCAAGAAAAATAATACATCAGAGGATTGGGAGAAGTTTAGAATTCAGCAAAGAAGGACCAAGGGATTGGTTAAGAAGGGGAAAATACAATATGAAAGTAAGCTTGCAGAGAACATAAAGACTGACACTAAAAGTTTCTATAGATATGTGAAGAGAAAGAGATTGGTGAAGACAAGTGTAAGTCTACTACAGGCAGAAATGGTGTAATGTATAATAAGGGGCAAAGAAATGGCTGAGCAACTGAATATATACTTTGGTTCTGTCTTCAGAAAAGAGGACACAGATCAGATACCAGAAATGTTGGAGAATGCAAGACTTAGTGAGAGAGAACAAAATTGAGAGAGATCAACATTAGTAGAGAAATGGTGCTGGGAAAATTGATGGGATTGAAGGGAAATAAATCCCCAAGGCTTGATAATCTACATCCCGTGGTACTTAAGGAAGTGGCTGTACAAATAGAGGATGCATTGGTGATCATCTTCCAGGATTCTATAGACTCTGGAACAGTCCCTGCAAATTGGAGGGTGGCTAATGTCACTCCAATATTCAAAAAGAGAAGTAGAGAGAAAATAGTGAATTATAGACCAGTGTGCCTAACATTGGTAGTGGGGAAAATTGTCAAATCCATTATCAGGGACTTTATAACAGAGAATTTAGAAAGCAGTGGCAGGATCAGACAGAGCCAGCATGGCTCTATGAAGGGGAATTGTGCTTGACATATCTGTTGGATTTCTATGAAGATGTAACTAGTAAAGTTTACAAGTGGGAGCCAGTTGATGTGGTATACTTGGACTTGCAGAAAGCTTTTGACAAAGTCCCACATCAGAGATTATTGTGCAAGATTAAAGAACATGGGATTGGGGGAAGTGTATTGAGATTGATAGAAGACTGGTTGGCAGAGAGGAAACAAAGAGTTGGAATTAATGGGTCCTTTTCAAATTGGCAGGCAGTTACTAGTGGGGTGCCACATGGATCGGTGCTGGGACCCCAGCTGTTCACAATATATATTAATGATTTGAATGAGGGAACAAAATGTAACATCTCAAAGTTTGCAGATGATACCAAGTTGGGTGAACTGTGACAAGGGTGTAGAGATCCGTCAGCATGATCTGGGCAGGTTGTGTGAGTGGGAAAATCAATGGCAGATGCAGTATAATTTGGATAAATGTGAGGTTATTCACTTTGGAAGCAAAAACAAGAAGGCAGATTACATTGACGGCTATAAATTGGGAGAGGGGAGTGTGCAGTGGGACCTGGGTGTCCTTGTGGACCAGTTGCTGAAGGTAAGTATGTAGGTGCAGTAGGCGGTAAAGAAGGCAAATGGCATGTTGGCCTTCATTGTGAGAGGTTTTGAGTACAGGAGCAGGGATGTGTTGTTGCAGTTGTACAGGGCCTTGTTGAGGGCATACCTAGAATATTGTGTGCAGTTTTAGTCTCCTTTCCTGAGGAAGGATGCTCTTGCTCTTGAGGGAGTGCAGCGAAGGTTTACTAGGCTGATTCTAGGGATGGCGGGTCTGACGCATGAGGAGGGATTGATAAGGTTGGGATTGTTTTCGTTGGAGTTCAGACGAATGAGGGGGAGATCTTGTGGAGACTTATTAGATTCTAACAGTACTAGGCAGGGTAGATACAGGGAGTATGTTCCTGATGGTGGGTGTATCCAGAATCAGGAGTCACAGTATGAGGATTCAGGGTAGACCATTTAGGATGGTGATGAGGAGACATTTCTTCACCCAAAGAGTGGTGAGCCTGTGGAATTCATTATCACAGGAAGTAGTTGATGCCAGAACATTGAAAGAATTAGATATAGCACTTCAGGGAAATGGGATCAAAGGTTATGGGGAGAAAGCAGGATGAGGCTATTAAGTTGGATGATCAGCCATGATCGTGAAGAATGGCGGAGCAGGCTCGAAGGGCTGAATGACCTCTTACTGCTCCTGTCTTCTTTGTTTCCATGTGAGGCAATGTTCAATTTGGAGTTGACTGGTTGCTTGGTTGGACCCATGTTCTTTCTGGGTGTCTTTGGGTTTTAGAACAATTTGTTTCAGCAATTCTGAATGTAGTTTTTCTGCTCTATTGACAGATAATTGCAGAGACTAACTTTACAGAGAAAGGGAAGAGAGAAAGATTGATGCAGCTGACATCAATTCCTTGCACATTCTTGCCTTTTCAAAGTGTTAAATGTTCTCATTTTTAGTCAATAGCCCAAAGAGTTAAATGGTGGGTCTAGAACATAGAACATAGAACAATACAGCACAGAACAGGCCCTTCGGCCCTCGATGTTGCGCCGCCCTGTGAACTAATCTAAGCCCATCCCCCTACACTATCCCATCATCATCCATATGCTTATCCAAGGACTGTTTAAATGCCCCTAATGTGGCTGAGTTAACCACATTGGCAGGCAGGGCATTCCACGCCCTTACCACTCTCTGAGTAAAGAACCTGCCTCTGACATCTGTCTTAAATCTATCACCCCTCAATTTGCAGCTATGCCCCCTCGTACTAGCCGACGTCATCATCCTAGGAAAAAGACTCTCACTGTCCACCCTATCTAATCCTCTGATCATCTTGTATGTCTCTATTAAATCCCCTCTTAGCCTTCTTCTCTCCAATGAGAACAGACCCAAGTCCCTCAGCCTTTCCTCAGAAGACCTTCGCTCCAGACCAGGCAACATCCTGGTAAATCTCCTCTGCACCTTTTCCAATGCTTCCACATCCTTCCTGTAATGGGGCGACCAGAACTGTACGCAATATTCCAAGTGAGGCCGCACTAGCGTTTTGTACAGTTGCAGCATGACATCACGGCTCCGGAACTCAATCCCTCTACCAATGAAACCCAACACACCGTATGCCTTCTTAACAGCACTATCAACCTGGGTGGCAACTTTCAGGGATCTATGTACCTGGACACCAAGATCCCTCTGCACATCCACACTACCAAGAATCTTTCCATTGACCCAGTATTCTTCCTTCATATTATTCTTCCCAAAGTGAATCACCTCACATTTATCTGCATTGAACTCCATTTGCCACCTTTCAGCCCAATTCTGCAGTTTATCCAAGTCTCCCTGCAACCTGCAACATTCTTCCACACTGTCCACCACTCCACCGACTTTAGTGTCATCTGCAAACTTACTAACCCATCCACCTAAGTCTGTGTCCAAGTCATTTATAAAAATGACAAACAGCAGTGGTCCCAAAACAGATCCTTGTGGCACACCACTAGTAACCGGACTCCAGGCTGAATATTTTCCATCAACCACCACTCTTTGCCTTCTTTCAGAAAGCCAGTTTCTACTCCAAACTGCTAAATCTCCCTCAATCCCATGCCTCCGCATTTTCTCCAACAGCCGACCATGTGGAACCTTATCAAAGGCTTTACTGAAGTCCATGTACACCACGTCAACTGCCCTACCCTCATCCACATGCTTGGTCACCTTCTCAAAAAACTCAATGAGGTTTGTGAGACACGACCTGCCCTTGATGAATCCATGTTGACTATCTCCAATCAAATTGTTGCTTGCTAGATGATTATAAATCCTATCTCTTATAATCCTTTCCAAAACTTTTCCTACAACAGATGTAAGGCTCACTGGTCGATAATTACCTGGGTCATCTCTACTGCCCTTCTTGAACAAGGGCACAACATTTGCAATCCTCCAGTCCTCTGGTACTAAACCTGTAGCCAATGATGACTCAAAGATCAAGGCCAAAGTCTCCGCCATCTCCTCCCTCGCTTCTCAGAGAATCCTCGGAAAAATCGCATCGGGCCCATGAGATTGAGCTACCTTCACACCTTCTCGGATTGATAACACCTCCTCCTTACTAACCTCAATCCTTTCAAGTCTAATAGCCCGTATCTCAGTCTTCTCCTCTACAATATTCTCCTTTTCCTGAGTGAAAACAGATGAGAAATATTTGTTTAGCACCTCTCCGATCTCCACAGGGTCCACACACAACTTCCCACTTCTGTCTTTGAGTGGCCCCATTCTTACCCTAGCCATCCTTTTATTCCCCACATACCTATAGAAAGCTTTAGGGTTCTCCTTAATTCTACCTGCTAATGACTGCTCATGTCCCCTCCTTGCTCTTCTTAACTCTCTCTTTAAATCCTTCCTAGCTAATCTGTAACTCTCCATCGCCTCATCTGAACCATCTCGTCTCAATGTCACATAAGCCTCCCTCTTCCTCTTAACAAGAGATACAATTTCTTTTGTAAACCAAGGTTCCCTTACCTTATCACTTCCTCCCTGCCTGACAGGGACATACCTATCAAGGACATGCAATATCTGTTCCTTAAACCAGCTCCACATTTCGATTGACCCCATCCCCTGCATTTTGCTACCCCATTCTATCCCTCCTAAGTCTTGCCTAATTGCATTATAATTACCTTTCCCCCATCTATAACTCTTGCCCAGTGGCATGTTCCTATCCCTTTCCATTGCTAAACTAAACGTAACCGAATTATGGTCACTCTCTCCAAAGTGCTCACCTACCACTAAATCAAACACCTGGCCTGGTTCATTACCAAGTACCAGATCCAGTGTGGCCTCCCTTCTTGTCGGCCCTTCGACATTCTGTGTCAGGAAACCCTCCTGCACACATTGGACAAAAACTGATCTATCCGATGTACTCGAGTTATAGCATTTCCAGTCAATGTTGGGGAAGTTAAAGTCTCCCATAATGACCACCCTGTTCCTTTCACTCCTGCCCAGAATCGTTTTGCCGATCCTCTCCTCCACATCCCTGGAACTTTGCGGAAGCCTATAAAAAACTCCCAGCAGTGTGACCTCTCCTCTCCTGTTTCTGACCTCAGCCCATACCACCTCAGTAGACGAGTCCTCGTCAAAAGTTCTTTCAGCCACCGTTATACTGTCCTTGACTAACAAAGCTACACCTCCCCCTCTTTTACCACCTTCCCCTGATCTTTATGAAAGATCTAAACCCTGGAACCTGCAACATCCATTCTTCACCCTGCTCTATCCACGTCTGCGAAATGGCCACAACATCGAAGTCCCAGGTACCTATCCATGCTGCAAGCTCACCTACCTTATTCCGGATACTCCCGGCGTTGAAGTAGACACATTTCAAACCAGCATGCTGTCTGCCAGCACACTCCTGTGATGGTGAAATCCTGTCCATGTCCTCCCTTCTCTCATCCTCCTGTGTACTGGAACTACACCACAGGTTCCCATGCCCCTGCTGAGCTAGTTTAAATCCACCCGAATAGCACTAGCAAATTTCCCACTCAGGATATTCGTACCCCTCTGGTTCAAGTGAAGACCGTCCTGTTTGTAGAGGTCCCACCTTCCCCAGAATGAGCCCCAGTTATCCATATACCTGAAACCTCCCTCCTGCACCATCCCTGCAGCCACGTGTTCAGCTGATATCTCTCCCTGTTCTTTGCCTCGCTATCACGTGGCACGGGTAACAAACCAGAGATAACAACTCTGTTTGTTCTAGCTCTCAGCTTCCACCCTAAGCTCCCTGAAATCCTGCCTTACATCCCTATCCCTCTTTCTACCTATGTCATTGGTACCTATGTGGACCACGACTTGGGGCTGGTCACCCTCTCCCTTCAGGACCCTAAAGACATGATCCGAGACATCACGGACCCTGGCACCTGGGAGGCAACACACCAACCGTGAGTCTCTCTCGTTCCCACAGTCTCTTACACGATACCATGAACTGCTACTTTGTGAAATAAGCTTTTTTGTGGAACCTTGTCAAATGCCTTTAATCAGGCTCCCTCTATCCCCGTTGCATGTTACTCCATCAATAAATTGGTTGAATAGGATTTCCCTTTCACAAAACCATGCAGATGCTACCTGATTGCTTAGAGGTTTTCCAAGTGCTTAATTACAACCTCCTTAATGATCAATTCTGACATGATCCCCATGACAGATGTCAAGCTAAATGGCTATAATTTCCTGTTTTCTGCTTTCCTTCCTTCTTGAATAGAGAGGTTATAGTTGCTACTTTCTAATCTAATGAACCTTTCTATAATCTAACAAATTTTGGAAAGTTAATACCAATGCATCTACCATCTCATTAGCCACCTCTCCAGTGTGGACTGTTACAAAAATACTACTAACTATTACCATAGTAGGCCAGCCAGCATCAGAGGAGCAGGAAAGCTGCTGTTCCAAGCCAGGATCCTTCATCAGAAATTTCTGAAGAAGGGTCCCGACCCGAAACATCAGCTTTCCTGCTCCTCTGATGCTGCCTGTCCTGCTGTGTTCCTCCAGCTCCACACTGTGTTATCTCTGACTCCAGCATCAGCAGTTCTTTCTATCTCTCACTAACTATACCAATCTGACTTTCCCATTATAGGCCCACAGCCTTGAATGTTATGACATGTCAAGTGCTTATTCAAGTGGTTTTTAAAGATTGTAAGGGTTACCCACCTCAGCTACTCTGCCAGGCAGTGCATTCCAGACCACCACCACCCCCTGGGTGAAAAGGTTGTTCCTCAAACCCCTTTTAAACCTCGTGTGAGAAATTACGCCATATTCTTTGCAGCCTTCAACATGTCATCAATGGCGATGAGCATCTCGCCAAGATCTTCCCTACGCCTCCATTTCTCACCTTCAAAAAAACCACCAAACCTTAAACAGACCACTGTTCGCAGCAAACTACCCAGCCTTCAGGTCAACATTTTAAACCTTGTGCCTTTCACTTTAAAATTATGCCCCCTTGTTCTTCATCTTTTGACGAAGAGGGACAGCTGCTTTCTACCCACTCTGTCTAAGCCCCTCATAATCTTATACACCTCCGTCATGTTCACCTCAGCCTTCTATGCTGCTAAGAAAACAACCTAAACATATCCAAACCCTCTTCACAGCTTAACTGTTCCATCGCAAGCAACATCTTGGTGTATCTTTTCTCTATTCCTTTCAATACAATCACATCCTTCCCATGGTGCAGTGACCAGAACTGCTCACAGTACTCCAAGGGTGGTCTAACCAATGTCCCGTACAGCTCTAAAACAACCTCCCTGCTCTTATAATCCATACTGTTATTGATAAAGGCAAATATCTTATACGCGTTCTTAACTACCCTACCAAGCTGTTCTGCTGCGTTCAGAAATCTATGGACAAAGTCAGATACCACACAACACCAGGTTACAGTCCGACAAGTTTATTTGAAATCACAAGCTTTCGAAGCACTGCTCCTTTATCATGTGCAGTGAGAGAGAAACATACAGTCACTGAGTTTATACGCGGAGAGATCAAAAGATCAAACAACTCGTGTGAGTGGAGTGTCAGATGATAAATCTCTGCAGGTGACCAAGAGTGTTAGACAGTGAGTAAAGTGTCAACAGCTGAATAACCAGCGATAGGATGACCTATAATCTGATTAAATGAAGCAGAGAGATAATCACAAAAAATTAAAAATAAGGTGGTGCTGGAGGCAAACTAACTGACCGGAATAACATGACAGGTATAAGAGTCACATGCCGAGGCTTTACCCAAAGTAACAACTAATTCAAAACTGTACAAACTAATTAAATCAGAGAGATCATAACAATTTATCAAGATGATGGTGTCAAAACAGGACAGTGAGGAAGATTTTACAGATACAGAACAGTGTGGTGGGATCACATGTAGTGCAACACGAAGCCAAGATCACAGTTGAGGCTGCCTTCATTGGTATGGAACGTAGATGTCAATTTCTGCTCGGTGATTCCGCATTGTTGTGTATCTCAAAGGCCACCTTGGAGGACACTCACCTGAAGATCGGAGACTGAATGTCTTTGACCGTTGGTGTTCTCCAACTGGGAGGGAACATTCCTTTCTGGTGATTGTTGCGCGGTGTCCATTCATCTATTTTTGTAACTTCTGTGTGGTTTCACCAGTATACCATGCCTCGGGGCATCCTTGCCTGCAGCATATGAGATAGACATCATTGGGCGAGTCACATGAGTATCTGCCGTGTACGTGGTGGGTGGTGTTCCCACGTGTGATGGTAGCGTCCATGTCGATGATCTGACATGTCTTGCAGAGGTTGCCATGACAGGAATGTGTGGCGTTATGGTCGATGTTGACCTGAAGGCTGGGTAGTTTGCTGCGAACAGTGGTCTGTTTAAGGTTTGGTGGTTTTTTTGAAGGTGAGAAATGGAGGCGTAGGGAAGATCTTGGTGAGATGCTCATCGCCATTGATGACATGTTGAAGGCTGCAAAGAATATGGCGTAATTTCTCCGCTCCAGGGAAGTACTGAATCTGCTCAGATTAGGAGGAACGCGATGGACACGTAAAGGTTTTGAATGATGCCCTCATAAGGACGGGATACAATGCTCAACTCACCAATCACCAGTTCTGATGTGCCACCACGAAAAATCGCAAAGACATCACCGTAAGATGGACGCAGGATATGACCTGTAGGATACCCTCTGTTGTCCAGTACTTTGTCAGAGTGGAGAAACCACGCCATGTTATTCGCAGCCTTCAACGTGTTATTGACGATGATGAGCATTGTGCCAGGGTGAATGGTTGAATGGACACCGCTCAATAATCAGCAGACAGGAATGTTCCCTCCCAGTCGGGGAATACTTCAGTAGTCTAGGGCATTCAGCCTCCGATCTTCAGGTAGGCATCTTTCAAGGCGGACTTTGAGATACACAACAACACAGAAACGCCGAGCAGAGACTGATAGCCATGAAGATGGCTTCAACCATGATCCTGGGTTCATGTTGTGCTACATGTGACCCCACCACACTGTTTTGTATCTGTCAAATCTTCCTCACTGTCCTATTTTGACAGCATCACCTTGATAAATTGCTATGATCTCTGTACCTTAATTAGTTTGTACAGTTTTGGATTACTTGTTAGTTTGGTTAGATCCTCCGCATGCAACTATTACACCTATCATGTTATTTGTAATTTATTTTGTCTCTAGCACCACCTTATTTCTAATTTTCTCGTAATTATCTCTGCCTCGCCTAATTGGATTATAGGTTATCCCTTCGCTGGTTATTCAACTGTTGACACTTTATTCACTGTCTAACACTCTTGGTCACCTGCAGAGATTTATCATCTGACACTCCACTCATACCAGTTGTTTGATCTTTTGATCTCTCTGCCTGTAAACTCTGTGTTCTGTGTGTTTCTCTCTCACTGCACCTAGCATAGGAGCTGTGCTCCGAAAGCTTGTGATTTCAAATAAACATGTTTGACTCTAACCTGGTGTTGTGCGACTTTGACTTTGTCCAACTCAGTCCAACACCGACATCCCCATATTCAGAAATCTGTGGACAAGCATCCCAAGATCCATCTGTTCCTTGAGCTTCCTAGTGTCCTGCCATTCATTGAGTACTGAGATAGTAGGAACTGCCCATGCTGGAGAATCTGAGATAATAAGGTGTAGAGCTGGATGAACACAGCAGGCCAAGCAGCATCAGAGGAGCAGGAAAACTGACGTTTCAGGTCTAGACCCTTCTTCAGAAAGTGAGTTGAGTACTCCCTTGTTTTGTTACTTCCTCCAATGTGCATTACTGCACATTTATCAGTGTTTAACTCCATCTGCTACTGCTCTGCCCATCTGACAAATCAGATTATATCAAATTATATCTTCCCATAACCTAACACTTTTTTCCTCACTGTCAACCACCTGGCCAATCTTTAAAATCCAATGCTGCAATTCTGGAAATATTACATTTATCCCCACGTCCAAATTATTGATATAAACTGTGAACACCTGAGGGTGAAGCACCGATTCTCCCTGTACCCTACTAGTCACTTGCCTGCCAACTTGAAAATGACGCATTGATTTGTATTTGACCATTAGCCAGTTCTCAATCCATGCCAATAAATCCCTTAATGACAACCAGAAGCATCTTGTGCCGCAATGGTAATGTCTCTACGTCTGCACTAGAAGGCTTGGGTGCAAGTCCCACGTGCCTGGAGCTGTCTAGATCTGTCCGAACATTAAAAGATAATATTTCTATCCTCCCAGTCCGACCTGTTGTAATTTTGTTTACTCATCTCTGAGACCTGATGAAAAGATTTCCGAAAATCTAAGTATTCCACATCCTGATCCTTCGCTCTGATCAATTTCCACAGCGATGCGCACACTGTCCGCACTGATCAACCCACCCATCAAAAGGCGGGGCTAGCGAGGAGGGCGGAGCTACCTCGGGGTTAATAAGCAGGGCAAGCCCAGCCGGTAGAAATAGGCGGGGCTAGTTGGGAAGGCGGTGTTAATAGTGGGTGGGGATGGGAGTGTAGGGCGGGGCTAACTAGGACGGTGGGACAAACGAGGCGGGCATGTGCCTTAAAGGGTGGGGCTAACCAAGAGGGTGGGTCCCTGCAACCCTGCCCCGCCCCATAGGATTGTCCCGCCCCGGGAAACGGCCAATCAAAGTCGCAGCCGTGGAGCCCCGCCCCTAGCGTGCTGTGACGTTTAGGTCACGTTACGTAAATACGTCATCGCGTTGCCGGGCGGCTTCTCCCAGCGGCGGCGATGGAGGCGGACGCGGATTTGGGCATCGGTGGCAGCCCAGCACCTGGTGATGGGGCGCCAGGCGACAGCCTGGATCATGGCGCATCTGGGCCCCAGGACAACCCGACACCCGGGGATCCCGGTCCTGGTAACATAATGGCACCCGGGGATCCCGAGCCCGGTGGCAGACGAACTCCTGGGGATCCGGGGCCCCTGCTCACAGCCACTGGAGAGCCGAGGCCTGCCGTCCCAGGTTCTCCATCCTCTGCACCATCTCCCGCGCAGTCCCCGGCCCCAGGCAGCCAACGGCTCCTGTTTGTGGATGACCTAGTGTCTGGCACCTACAAGGGGGCCTTGAGGCACGGCATCGTCGGTTTAATTCACGGCGAGGTCAGTAGCGGTGAGAGCTCGGACACGGATGAGGAGGGTACCGGCCGGGAGCGACCCCTCAAGAAAGGTTATGTCCGGGTGCAGTGGTATCCAGAGGGTGGCAAGCAGGACGTGAAGGAAATCAAGGTGAGATTGGCATGATACTGAGAGAGGGGCTGCTGAGGTATCGGTGAAACACCGAAAGAATGGTTTCTCTTGAACCAAAATGTAGAACTAAGGGATAGTGGGATCTCACGGAGGTTGTTTTAAGCAGACAGTCCTTCTTTTAAAATGGGATGAAGGAACATTTGTCTGTGAGGGTTGAATGCCTGGAATTCCCTTCCTGAAAAGGAAGCGGATGCACCATTTTTAAATTTTTAAAACGCAGAGGTGGATAGGTTTTTGATTACGAAGGGATACGCAGGAATGTAGGGTTGAGGTTAAAATCCGATCAGCCGTGACTTGGAAGAGCTGGATGGCTGTGTGTAGTTCCATGTTCATTTGGTCTTTGACACGTTTGGTGGGGTATATATGGTAATTCGGCTGTGCTGAATACCCTTCTACCTGTGCATTGAAATCCTAATTTTTCTCTTTTTTTTTAAAATCCCAGGCTAGACAGGGTCCACTTTGTTCTGGTTTGAATGAGACCATGTTCTCTGCCTCCCTGCCCAATTTTTGTAAAGCAATCATCACTGAGAAAAATCTCTCAATTTTCCCCTGACAAAGGGTTTCGGCCCAAAACATTGACTTTCCTGCTTGGATGCTGCCTGACTTGCTGTGCTTTTCCAGCTTCACGCCTGTAGAGTTTTTAACGTTTCTAGTGGTTGCTGTTGTGCACCAGTTTTGTTGATTTTCCATTCATGAAATGTTGTACGTGTACAATGACGTGCAGAAGCCTTGGTGGATGGTGAGTTACCATTGACCGGAAACTTAACTGGTCTGTTCACGTGTTCTGTGGCTGAATGATGAAGTTTAAGACTGAGTATTGTGTAGTAATTGACTCACCTTCTGAGTCCTGAAGCTTGACAATCAGTTGTAAATAGAAGCCAGGAGTGACACTATTCCGTGTTTGCATACTAATGATGCTATAAGTTCAACACTGTCCAGGGCAAAGCAGTCTGCTTGATCAGAGGCCATCAGCCATCTTAAGCAACTGCTCCCTTCACTATGGGTGTGGTGTGGCTGCAGTATCTCCCAAATATAAGATTTACTGCAGCAACTGTGTAAGATATTCTTTAAAATTGGCTTTCTCCATGGGACAGCAGTGTTATTGGGATGTTTTACCATGGTAGGCAGAGCAACCTACACTGAGTTCATTAATTTGTGACTGAAACTACTATATTGTCGTAAAAGCTGGTCTGCTTCTTGGAGCTGGAAATCTGCTCTGACCTGGTCTGGTCTGTGATTCCAGGTTCAGCAATGTGGTTGACTCTTAACTGCTGTCTGGTTTAGTAATGCACTCAGCTATGTAAAACCAATATGGCAAAGTTGATCAATCTCCCCATCTATTCAAAACAAATGTTGATCTTGCCAGTGACACCCACCACATCCCAAGAACAATTAAACTCGCCACCACTGTAGAAACCTGAAATCAGCAATTGTTTGGGAGAGCCATAACCTCTCTGTCCAGCTCACTGTTTCAGGAGCTGAGCACCTGGAATTTCCCAGTGTTCTACCTTTCAGTTGCCCCTGTTGGCATCTTCCTCCAGAATGTGTATTCTCTCAGAACCAAAGCTGTTGGAGTCCATGAGCTTTTAGTGGATGATGAGTTTGGCTTTGAGAGAATATTTTGTGTTGTCATGTCTTGGATCTTATCCCTTCAACAATGTCTCCTCGAGCCTCTCTCTCTCTATAAAAATTGTCCTCTTGTTTTCATTACCTTCACCTCCAGCAACAAGTCCAAGGAGGTTGTGGTATTTTTTTCTATCACTAAGATTGAGATTGTCTGATTTGGCAGTGTCTGTTGGATTCCTCCCTTCATGTACCATACTGGGTCAATCCTCCTTGAAAGCTTATTCCTGCCCTAGTTTTACCCCTTGGGTTATGTCCCTACCCCCTTTCAAATTTTCCATCACTACCCCTCTTCAAACTGACACTCAACCACTTTGACCTTGCAAACTGCTCCCCCATCCAACATTGTCTTATGAAGCAATTGAGCAACCTGGGACCTTTTCTCATTGGAGGTTAGAAATGTTGATAGGGTAAATGCTGAGCACATTCTCATTGCATTGGGGATTGTGGAGATAAGGGACACAGCTTCAGCATGAAGCATCTCCAATCTAGGATGAGGGTGAATTCTTCCCTAATATTGTGAATTTCCATTAAGGGCTGTGGAAGCTTAATCAATGAATATATTTGATACTGAGTTGTGGAGACCCTAAACCATAGGGGAATCGAGCTTTATAGGGATCAGGTGATCAGTGGAATTGAGACCAGATCAACTATGGTTTTATTAAGCAAGCTTGAGTGACTGTGTGGATTACTTTCCTGTTTCTTATTCTGGTATTCTTTCTAGAATCCTTGAATGAGGTTACCATTTTCCAAATTCATATCCAACTTTCCAAGAACATGACATCTCTCCCCTATCATGGTGTTGAGATGGCTGCTGTCAAATCACAAATGAGACCATACGAGTGTAATTGAACTTTCTTTCCTTGTCCTTTTCAACCTGCTGCAGCCTTTGATATCATTGATCATGCCATTGTTCTCCACTGCCTTCGTACCTGGAAAGAATATTGTTGAGCCAGTTGGAATTTTGCAAGAAAAGCTTCATAGACACCATCACTGAGAACAGCTCTCTGCTTTTTGGATGTTTAAAAGTTGAGCTCAGATTCTCAAACTGCATTGGATTGATTTCAGCAATCATTCCCTGGGTCATTTGTCCATTAATATGGCTACTATCCTCCCAAGCCCATGATCTCTAGTGATTTAACAGGGCCTGATTTATCTCTTGCTGTACCACTTTTCTGTTCAGATTGAACACTGCTTCATTTGTAACGTCATCATTGAGTGTTTCCACAAAGACATCAGTCATACAGAAAATTTCAACACTTTCTAGAATACCTGATTTTGTTGGTATTAATATTGTCTGTAGTGGCTGCGCTTTTCATAGACAACAGCTAACTTGACATGAATTTCTGATCTTCTCTCTTTTACTACTTCTAATTTCCAGATAATTGGCAACTGTCGGTGTATTTTGGGATGGATATCATTCTGATTCTGGGTCCTTGTACTATACGGCAATTGGTGTTACCAGTCATTTCCTATTGAATGTTAATCTCCCTTGCGGGCTCTTTGACACCTTCCAGTCCCACTTTTACTTAATTCTGTGAAATGGATGCAATATAGTAGGCGTCTCTGTTCCCTTGCTGTCAAGTATGTAATTATACTTGAATTTTGCTGTTCTGGTGCATGCATGCATATTTATGTGTTACTGTTTCCTTTCATTCTGTCTGATAGTCTACGATAGCATATTTACTTTGATTAATCCATGTTTGTTATTTTGTACCCACATACAATACGGTGCTAATGTTCTTTCCTGATGCTTCTGTGATGATGTGTGCTGATTAGTACTTTGAGTAGCCATTAGCTGTTGTTGGTGAAATCATTATGGTGGAAATGAAGAAATTAAATTCTGAATTTCAGCAGGCAGCACTGCTGTATTGCTCTAAAATAAATGCTTTGAAATTTCGCATTGCTCGGAGTAAGGACAAGGCTGCATCAGACATTCCGTGTAAATATATCTGATGCAACATATTCCCTCTGGGATAATGCAAATGGTTCTCGGAGTGATGTAATGGAAAATGCTCAATCTATCTTATTGTGATAATATGCTGATTTTTGAGTTATTTTTTATAGAATTACTATACTCATGAATGTCTGTCTTCTAAGACTCTTTAACATTCACCTTTTGACCAATCTTTGGGTTGCATGTCGTAATAGCTGCCTCTTCCTTTGGCTTCGTGTCAGTTGTTTTCTGATTCTGTTCTTGTAAAACACATTGGAATGTTTTACTGCATTAAATGCTGCCTGGCCTGCTGTGTTCTTCCAGCCTCCTGTTTGTCGGCCTTGGATTCCAGCATCTGCAGTTTTGTCTCCAACTCTAATGTTGATCTGGTTTCCACATGTGTTCTTGTACCTAGACTGTAAACGAGAAAACATTGTGCTATGAATGGATAGAGATAGCAGCACGTAATACAGTTGATTTTTATATTCATGATTCCGAGCCACTTGCTGGAGATCACAGGCTTGAGCAGCCTTGCACCATTTTAGAAAACATCGAGCTCAGAAATAATGTTACTGGAAGCAACCTTGTTGGAGATAGCTTGAACTCCTGTCCTGTGATACTAATTTAAGTCTGTTAATGTGATGTAATTGCTTTGCTGATTTTATTAGAAAATTTTGTCTGATAAGTGTGGGGAATAGGTTAAGATTTCTCAATTTAAACAAATTAATACTGGCTGTCTTAATCGATTTAAAATTGGCATCCGGACCTCAGATTAGAAGTTAATGCAATGTATTTTTAGAAGTAGTTCCAAACATCCTCCTACAACATTCTGACTTTGGACTTTGTACATCTGACAGTGGTCTGGTCTTAATAGTGAATGAAAATCTGTTTTCTGACCTACTGAAGTGTTTGCTCATTGCCCTTTCCTCAGCATTCTTCTGTGGAAGATAGCTGTCAAACATGCTAACACTTGGCTTATTTGCTTTATTAGAATTTGAGTATTACTAGCAAGACCAGCAGCTGCTACCCATGCGAAAATTGGTGGCAAGCTGTTGGCTTGAATCATTGGTGAGCATGTCATGCAGGTATGTCACAGTGCTGTTAGAGTAAGACCTCAAATTTTGACCCAGTCAGTGAACGAACAACACTATAACTCCTAGCCAGGATCATGAATGACTTGATGGGAGCTTGCAGGTAGTGGTATTCCTATGAGTTTTCTGCCTTGTCCTCTCAAGAAGTATGAATTACGGGTTTAAAATGTGCTGTCAAAGGAGCCAGCAGTTACTGCAGTGCGTCTTGTATTTGGTACAAGCTGTTGCTGCTTTGTAGTAGTGATTGGGGTCAGGGGGTGAGTGGTGAATATTAAATATTCATCAGTATTAGTATGGCTACTGGGTTTCATATGGTGCTGAGCTTGAATGTGTTTGAGTTGTGCTCATCTGGACAAGTAGTGATATTCCCTTCACACTCCTGATTTGGGAGTCAGGAGGTGGGTTACTTGCAGAGTTCCAAGCCCCTAATTGGCTCTTTGCAGCTAGTGTTTGTATGACTGATCCAGTTGTGTTCCGGGCTAATGGTTTTAATGGCGAATTTGGTGATATTGACACTGTTGAATGACGTGGAAAGCAGTTAGATTCCCTTATAGGAAATTATAATTGCTTAGTGCTTGAGTACTGCGAATGTTATTTAGCCCAAATTTGAATGTTGTTCATTGCAATCATCAGTGTACGTGTCCATTTCTGACCTTGTTGAATAGAAGGTCATTAATAAAATGGTTGGCCCTGAGAACCTGGAGAGTTTTTCTCATGATTTCCATTTACTTTGGTTTCTCCCTGGCTTACTGATGCCGGTATCAGTCAGATATTGCTTCGTCGAGGGTAGATGCTTTTATCTCGCCTCTGGAATTCAGCTGATTTGTCATTTGGACAAGGTTGGGCCAAGTGGCTCTTGCAGAACCTAAAGTGACAATCAATGTTTACTTAAATTATGCAATCCATTGCTTTACTTTCCAGAATTGCAGTATCTTTGGTTTGTGATTGAGTGGAGGTGGTGCTTGTTTTGCTGTGCGCTGACCCAGCTCTGCTGCATTGAAAGCTGCTGAGCAGATGTGCCACTGTTGTGCAGTGCAGGTTAGAGGAGGAGCCTCTTAATCGCACCGGAAGATTGATTCTTCTGTGTCAGTTGCTGGATGCAGCATTAAAAGCTGTCACAGCAAAGGGATCCAATTTTTGGGCCAGATGGTTTAGCTTATTGCATTGACATTTCCTTTCATTTGTACTATTGCAAAAACATAAGCAGATTTGTTTAACAAGGTGCAAAGAAGTCAAGTGATGTAATGTTAAGCCATAGTGTAACGAATTAAGGAATCTAGCAGAATGTAAGACAGTCAAGTGTGATGTGTTTTGTAGCTGATATGTAGGTAATATACTAAATAACACAGATTGTGGCTGAATTAGGGCCAATCACGTGCAATTCACATTGCTGATCACTTTTCTTACAAGAGACTGTTACAGCAATATTTGTATAAACTGTAAATTAAGAGATAACAAGGTGTGGAGTTGGATGAACACAGGAGGCCAAGCAGCATCAGAGGAGCAGGAAGGCTGACGTTTCGGGCCTAGATCCTTCTTCAGAAATCTGAAGGAGGGTCTAGGCCCGAAACGCCTCTGACGCTGCTTGGCCTGCTGTGTTCATCCAGCTCTAATCCTTGTTATCTCAGATTCTCCAGCATCTGCAGTTCCTGCTATCTCTTGTTAATTATGGTTGGTTTGTTATTCTCTGGAGTGGTATTGGGTTGGATGTTGGCAGCGCTTTTCCTGGTGTTGACCTAGTATGGTAGGTAATAGTGTGGTGGGCTACAGCATTTCTGAGCAGTGGGCATAGTTGGGGGCTTGTAGAAGTGGAGAGGGCCCCCCCAAAAAAAGGCCCAATGCCCCTAGCCTTGGCTAGAGATGGCTGTGGTTCTTCTCCTTCTCTGCTACCGCTTGCTTTCCTGACTTCTTGTTGCATCTCCAATCACAGGATTTTTCTCTTCGGTGTTTGCTGTGAATAGGTTCAGCATGTGGAAGTGATTTGAAAGGATGCTGAATCTACCAATCCTATGTATGGGTGTGACTTTTTTCTAGTTATCTCCATGAATTCAATTTCCTGGGTGTTTTGGAGTATTTTGGGGATGAAGTCATCTGCCTCCTATATGCACCCTGGTCTTCAGAGTATCTTTTGAAATCTTCGGTTATCTTTCAAAATATTAATGCACCCAGTACCTCTATAGCTGCCATCTTCAACACTGATGTGAGCTCATGTGGTCCAGTGGATTTAAAAAAAGCTTTCAGCTCAGTCAATTTTGCATACTAGCACAAGCCAAACAGAGACATGCCAGGGAATTCCTGGAGTTCTGGCATTCCAATCGGAACTCTATCAAACACGTTGAATTAGATCCTGTGTACAAACCACTGAAAAACAGAACTGGAAGTGATAGCAACCACCCCAGAAAAGAGACATTTAAATAACAACCGGGACAGGACACCGACGCTTCACCAGAGACCTGCTGGCAGATGAAACGTCTGCAATCGAGCCCACCGGCTCAGTGAGCAAGTCTATAACTTGACCTCCCCTTCAGGATCAGCATCAGGTTAGAAGTGGATGTTCTCTGATTGCATGGTGTTCGGCACCATTTGCAACTCCTCCAGATACCGAAGCAGTCGATGTTCAAATGCAACAAGATCTTGACACCATCCAGACTTGGACTGACAAGTGGCAAGTAATGTTCACACCACACAAATGCCAGGCTATGACCATCACCGCGAAGAGAAAATCTAAACACCACCCCTTGACAGTGACATTCAATGGAGTTATCATCACTGAATCCTCCAGTATCAACATTCTAGGGTTATTGACCAGAGATGAACTGGACTCACCACATAAATGCAGTGGCTACAAGAGCAGGTCAGAGGCTAGGATCATAGTGATGTGTTACACCCCAAAGCCTGTCCACCATTTACAAGGCACAAGTCAGGAGTTGATGGAATAATTCCCACTTGTCTGGATGAGTGCAGCTCTAATAACACTCAAGAAGCTTGACCCCATCCAGGAGAAAATAGCCCACATGGTTGGCACTGCATCTCCAAGCATGCACTCTTCCACTGATGGTCAGTAGCAGGAGTGTGTACAATCTACAAGATGCGATCCAGAAATTCACCAAAGATTATATAAGTGATTTGGATGTGAATATAGATGTTATGTTTAGTAAGTTTGCAGGTGATGCCAAATTTGGTGGTATAGTGGTCTGTCAAGAAGATTATCTTTAGGGTGCAATGGATCGTGATCAGATGGGCTGATGGACCGAGGACTGGTAGGTGGTGTTTAATCTAATTAAATATGAGGTGTGACATTTTGGGAGGGCCTGTTGTTAGCAAGGGGCTGAAAGCTTATCAGGGATATGTGGGAATGTGGAGTTGAAGTTACAGTCAAACTAGATGTCATTTTATTGAATGCAGAGCAGACTTGAGGGGCTGAATGACCTTCTCTTCAAAATCACTTGTTTGTATGAGAGAAAACTTGTAATGAATTGGAAGAGAGCATTAAAAGGTATAATATATAGATAATGTATAGACTTTGAATAATTGTATTATTTGCAGTAGCCATGCACTCCCTCAGCACAAAGAAATCCCTAAACTGACAGTCATCTTTGGCTAACAAAGGAAATGAGGATTATACAAGACATAGAGAAAAGGTATTTTAAGTTGTCATGATTTGTAATACTGAAGTCTGAAGATTTGGAGGATTTCGGACTACAACAAAGGAGGACCACAAAACTAATGAAAGAAAGGGTACGTAGAATATTCTTGTCAATGAACAAACATTAGGACTGTAAGAGCTTCTATAGTTATCTAGAAACAAAATATTTAGCTAAGGCAAGTATGGGTCCTTTACAGGCCTGAGGCAGGAGGATGTATGATAAGAAATGGAGAAATGGCAGAGAAGTTAAATGATTGCTTAGTGTCTGACTAACCAGGTTCTCTGTTGTTATCCACTTGACATGTGTCGTATGCATCTTTTGCCTGTTTAATTTTGCTTTCTATACATCATTTATTTGTCCTGCCATGTTTATAGAAATTTTGTGATTGCACTTTAGACTTTTGTTCCAATAAAGAGAAAAATCTTATGTTTATAGTTAAATTCAAATCAAAGATTGGCAACTAATTTTTGGCCCTCTTATTTGATTGTTCTTTGTCTTATTCAGTATGAAAATGAATTATTTTAAAAGGAACCAATTTAAGCAGGCTTTCTTGAATTGACTGTAAACAAAATGTTGGCTATCACAGCAGGTCAGGCAGCACTCTTGGAGAGAACGCAAGCTAATATTTCGAGTCTACATGATTTTTGATCATAGCTGAAGTGAAGATCTGAAGAGTCATCTCGACTTGAAGCATTGGCTTGCTTCTTCATGGATGCTGCCTGACCTCCTGTGATCACCAGCATTTTGTTTTCAGTACAGATTCCAGCATCTGCAGTAATTTGCTCCTTTTTTGAATTGACAGTAAGTTTATTAAATGCTAAATGCAAGAAAAAAATGTTTATTTCTAATGTGAGCATGAAAGTCCAAAAAGTATGAAGGTTTTTTAAAGGTTTTTGTTGTCTTAGGAATAGAACTGAGTCTCTGACCCTTCACGAAAAGTGGCTACTTGAAATTGCAGTTGTTGCATTAGAGGTTGCCACATGTGCTGACATTGGTAATTCAAGGCATTTCAAAATTCTTAGTTGTGTAGGTTGATCAAAATACTGTTCTAATTTCATTTGACTGTGACGGAAATCCAACATTCAGGGTGAGAAGAGTTTTTTTTTGTTGTCCTATTTTCTTTTGCCTATCTTGCTAGTGAGAGTCGCCTTATCTGAAACATGGTCACTAAGGGATAATTCTTTGGCTGTGAATGAATCAGTTAGCTGAGTTGGCCGGACAGCTGGTTTGTTTGTTTTTCCTATTCATTTGTGGAAAGTGGGCATCACTGGCTGGCCAGCATTTCTTACCCATCCCTAGTTGCTCTTGAGAAGGTGGTGATGAGCTCCTCTTTTGAACTGCAGCCACCAACTATAGGTTGACATGCAATGCTATTTGGGAGGGAATTCCAGGATTTTGATCCAGCGACTGTAAAGGAATGGTGATATATTTCCAAGTCAGGATGTTGAGTGGCTTGGAGGGGAACCTGGAGATGGTGGTGTTCCCATGTATCTGCTGCCCATGTCCTTCTGGATGGAAGTGGTTGTGAGTTTGGAAGGTGCTGTCTGAGGATTTTTGGTGAATTTCTGCAGTCCATAGGGACTCTAGAGCTTAGATCTAATTTGGTTGTGGGATTGCCTAGCTCTGCCAATCACTTGCTCCTAATGCTGTTTGGCTTCACCAGGTTGATACCTCATCTTCAGGTATGCCTGGTGCTGCTCCTGGCATGTCCTCCTGCACACTCCGTTGAACCTGGCTTGATGGTAATTGTTAAAAGGGTGATTTGCTGGGCCATGAGGTTACAGATTGTGCTGGAGTACGATTCTGCTGCTATTGATGGCCCAGAGTCCCTCTTGGATGCGCAGTCTTTGGTTGCTAGATCTGTGCGAAGTCTGTCCCATTTAGCATGGTGATAGTGCCACACAACACGATGGAGGTTATTCTCAATGTGAAGGTGGGACTTTGTCTCCATAACGACTGTGCAATGGTCACTCTTAGCGATACTGTTATGGACAGATGCAACTGCAGCTGGCACATTGGTAAGGATGAGGTCAAGCATGTTTTTCCCTCTTGTTCGTTCCCATTCCACCTGCCACAGCTCAATCTGTAGTACTGCTGCTGAGTCATTCTTGGTGGACATTGAAATCCTCCACCCAGAATACATTTTTGTCTTGCCATCCTCAGTGCTTCCTCCACGTGTTGCTCAACATAGAGGAGTGCTGATTCATCAGCTAAGGGAGGACGGTATGTGGTAATCAGGAGATTTCCTTGCCCGTGTTTAACCTGAACCCATGAGACTTCATGGAGTCTGGAGTTAATGTTGAGGACTCCTACAGTAGCACCCTCCTGACTGCATCACACTGTACCATCACCACCTCTCGCTGATGAGACAGAACATATCCAGGGATGGTGATGGTGTCTGGGACATGGCCTGTAAGGCATGACTCCATGAATATGACAATATCAGGCTGTTGCTTGACTGCTCTGTGAGACCGCTCTTCCAATTTTGGCAGAAGCCCCCAGATGTCACTGAGGAGGACTTTGGAGGGTTGACAGGGCAGCTTCTGCCTTTGTCTTTTCCAGTGCCTCTGATGCTAGGTGGTCTGGCGGTTTCATTTCTTTGAGACTTTGTAGCGATTGGTACAACTGTTCAACATGGAGGACTATGGGTTCGTCATGGCTTGCCATTTCAGAGGGAAGTTGAGAGTGAACCACGTTGCTGTTGGTTTGGAGTCACATGTAGGCCAGCCAGGTGAGGGTACCAGATTTCCTTGCCTGAAAGACACGAGTGAACCAGATGGGGTTTTCCGTCCATCAGCAATGATTTCATGGTGTTTTTGTTTTAACTATTGAATTTAAATTTCACCCTCTGCTGTGTTGGGATTCAAACCTGAGTCCCCAGACCATTAGCTGGTTTTCTAGATTAATAGCCTAGCAATAATACCACTAGGCTATCGCCTAGTGATGCAGTGCAATTCCAGTAGCACAAGTTCAATTCACGCACTGGCTGAAGTCATTATTAATGCCCTTCCTCCTTGATCTTTCCCCTTGTCTGGTGTGGTGACCCTCGGGTCTCTTTCTAATGAGAGAACAGCCCTATGGTCTCTGGGACTTCAGTGACCTCTTCAACTGTGACCTTCACCCCAGGCGCTTATTGCAACACAGGCTAGTGTACATGGGTACCTTAGCCCACGCAAGACTGTCAAACCTATTGCCTCACTCCAGTAGAATTGACATTGGCTTTTTAACTGCTGTCCTCTGTATTCTTTAGTTGAAAATACAATGTCTGTAGTAGTGGGTGCCCTGCCATTGAACAGGGTGTCCCACGGCCACTGTTCAGTCTGTTTGATATTTCCCCTCTTTCTTTTGAGAGGCGGTTGTTTGAAGTTCTCTTTGGATCTTTAGGTGTGACATTCCACAGGTCACTCTCTCTCCAGGCAGCCACTTGGTTTACATTTGAGGCATTTTTGGCTTTATCAGCCCTCCTTCTCTTTGAAATTGTGATTTCAAATAAATTGAGTTTAAAAAATGTCATTGGTACTTAGGGATTCTGACCTGTGATTGTGATCTTTCTGCGCTTCACACTACGTATGTTTCTCAGTCTAATGGTTAGATTATTGAATAGTTAAAATTGTCATGGCTTCTTTATAGTTGTTTATTTCCTTACAAATTTGTTCCTCTGTCTTTCTCGCAAGCTGGTGCCCTGTATTCTACAATAATACATTCTACAATTCTGCATATAAAATTATGAAGGGAATAACTAAGCTAGAAGCAGACAGGTTGTTTCCACTTGTGGGTGAAACTAAAATTGGGGGGCATTGCCTCAATAAGGCAGGGCAAATTTAGGACTAAGTTGAGAAGGAACTTCTTCACCCAAAGGGTTGTGAGTCTGTGGAATTCCCTGCCGAGAGAAGCAGTTGAGGCTACCTCGTTTAATGTTTTTAAGGCTAAGATAGAGTTTTGAATAGTAAATGAATTGTGTTATGGTAAGTGGGGCTGAGTCTGTGAAAAGATCAGCCATGATCTTATTGAATGGCAGAGTAGGCTCGAGGGGCTAGATGGCCCACTCTGTTGCTATTTCTTATGTTCTTATTAAGTCCCTTTTTTTAAGTTCCTTGGCTCTAACCATGTAGACTTTGCCATTGACATCTCTCTCCATCATTGTTCTCTTAATCTATGTTACCACCCCCTACATTTTCTTCCTTCTCTATCTTTCCTGAACAATTAAATTGAGCTACTTCCATTGCCATGTGATTAAATTCAAAGAGTCAAACTTTCACAGTGTCAATAAATGATGCTGATGTAGCAGGGCAGTCTGTACAAACTGGTGTATAAAAGCTGTGCACAGCAGAATTCATTGGTGAATGTTTGGTTAACTGTATGAGGTCAAAATGTGCATATTGAATAGATAAGTAAAGTCTAGAATTCTTCTGTTAATGATTTTACAATTCTTTTGGTGATTGTCATTGAGAATGCAGAAATTCTATGAACAGCATGACTATTAATGGCTGAAGTCATGTGTATAGTTAGCATTTATGGTAATTTAACGCTGTTTCTCTAATGCCTTTGTAATAAAAAATAATTGTAGGCTTATCACAGGTATTACAAAAACAAAGTATGACTGATGACCAAAAGCTTGGTTAGACTTGCCTTAAGGGTGAGCTTAAAGACAAAAAGGAAGGTGGCAAGATTAGGAAAGGAATTCCAGAACTTGTGGCCCAGGCAGCTAAACATGGAGCCACCAACAATATTATAACTAAAATTGAGTTGCTGAAAATGAGAATTGGAGGAGGGTTGTAGGACTGGAGATTAGAGATGGAGAAGGGTTGGACTTCAGAAGAATTTGAGAAGGAGAATTTTAAAATTTGAAGTGTTTCTTTACTGGTTGTCTATGTAGGTCAGTGAGCATGGGGATATGATGGTGATTGGGACTCGGTGTGAGTTATTGCATTGGCACCAGAGTTACCGAGGGTAGAATGTGGGAAATCAGCTTGGAATCAAGTCCATATGTACCAAAATATGCATGAGGGTCTCAGTAGTGATGTGCTGATTCAGCAGCAAAGGTTTTGGAGATGGGAACAAGCAATCCTTGTAATGGTATGATCAGAAATTTATTGTGTTCAGATTTGATGCAAATAGCCAATTTCAACCTCCCCTTCTCAAGAAGACAGATGAAATAGGTGGCTAGCAAACAGTTTGTGGTAGGTACTAAAGAGAATAGCTTTGGTTTACCCAGTATTTAATTGGAAGAAAGTATTGCTCACCCAATACGTAATGTTGGACAAAGCAGTCTGACAGTTTTTGAGGTGCTTCCATTTTTTTTTGAGGAATCCTATCTAAAGGATTGTGAAAATTGTTCATTTGGGGCACTTAAGGGAAGCCTGGATGTGTTTTTTATTTCAGGGGTCACGCTGAGACTTGTGGCGAAAATCCAGCAATAAGGGTGAGAACAGAGTCCTTTTATTGCCCTGTTTCTTTTTGTCTAATTTGTCGCACTACTGACTAGAATTCCATCAACTCTGTGGTTGTTAGGAGTTGTAGATTGCTTCATACTATTTGGAGCTCACATGGGGTCTAGCCTGTGAAGATCTATAACCCCACCTCGGTCTCTGCCACTTTCCTGAGGGAACCCTTTTAAGAATCCTATGTAGGAGCTGAGAAACAAACTGCTATTCTCCTTGTAAGATTTCTAGAGGAATTTCTTTTGACGTCTCCTGATCAAACTACATTTGAAGATCCTACTGACAATTGCCTATGAGCCCAATAACTTGTATACGTTCAATTTTTGATGGTGTCGTCTTTGAAATGAAATTTTCTAATCATGATGTTGCGATTTCTAAAATTTTGGAAATGATGAGAGGATGTGACTTAATTCTTACTTTAATCTGGAAAATGTGCTCCACTTCAGACCCATAATTGTTACAGCCATTTGGCCCATGTCTGCTGGCTTTCTGATTTTAAGTATTTTGTTTAGTGCCATTCATTTGCCTCTTTTCCTGTATCCTGCACGTTCTTCCCATTCAGATGATAATCAAATTCCTCCCTTAACGACTTTTCACCACCCTGAGTGCATTGCATACCTCAACCACTTGCTGTGTGAAAAATATTTTTTCTTGTGTTTTGCCAGTTTTATTAATTCTGTGCCTTGTTCTTAATCCTCCTCCCAAATCAGAACCATGTTATCCCCTCTACTCATGATTTGAAATAACAAGGAAAATAGTGCTCGCTTTAACTCTGTGAGCAAGTAGATGAAGATCACGCAACATTTTATTTTTAAGTAGTGAGGTACCGTTAGCTCACTGAACCAGTTGTTCAGTGGTGTGCAGACGTTTCGTTACCCTTTTAGGCAACATCATCAGTGCGACCTCTAATCGAAGCAAAGGTGTTCTGCTTCCTTAAGGATTTATATGATCCTCTGGTGTGATGGTCTTGCTTCCGGTTCTGTTGTTTTAGTGGCGGTCTGTAGATGGGGTCTATTTCTGTGTTTGTTAATGGAGTCCTGTGGCTTGCAGAAATTCCCTTGCATGTCTGGTATTGGTTTGTCCCAGTCGAACTCATGGCCCTCATTGTCTGTGTGTATTGAGACAAGTGAATATTGGTCATGTCTTTTCGCTGTCAGCTGATGTTTGTGTATCTTGGTTGTCAGTTTCCTCCCCGTTTGTCCAGTGTAATGTTTATTGCATTCGCTGTATAGTATTCTGACTATCGCGTTGGTCTTGTTGACTCTTGGTATGGAGTCTTTAGTCTTTGATTACATTTGGCACAATGTTGCTGTATGTTTGTGTACAATCGTGAGCTTACACGGTCTTAGGAGTCTAGTAGTCATTTCTAATGTATTTTTGTAGGGTAGTTTTGCTAGGGTCTTCTGTTGTACAGTCCTCTTTGTTTTGTAGGCATCTGCGGACTTGGGTGTCCGTTATCGGTGAAAACTTTGGTGTTTCTCTTCCATTTTCTGGCCTTCTGGAGTGTTGCAGTGTGATGCGGCTCGTTTAAGTAGCATATTGATGCAGCTGTGTTTGTGTACGGTGGGGTGGTTGCTATTGAAGTTAAGATTTGATCTGTGTGCATGGTCCTCCTGTATACTTGGGTCTGGAGTTTGCTGTTAGTCATGCTCTCTACCTTTATGTCTAAGAATGGGAGCTATTTGTTGTTTTCTTCCCCTCTAGTGAAATTTGTTTGCAAAGATCTTGACAAGTTGGTGGGTTTCTTCTACTTTTTTTGTGCATTTTATTATTGCAAATGTGTCGGTCATCTACCTTACCCACATTTTTGGTTGGATTATAAGGACTGTGTTCCATGATGAGACCAGAGATGAGTGATTCCATTGGTGTGCCGTTGATCTGTTCATATATCTGTCTGTTGAACGTCAAGTGCATTGTGAGGCATAAATCTAGCAGTTTCATTAAGCTGCCCTTGATTTTGCTGCTGTTCTGGGTCAGTACTCGTGGTCCATCCAGTAGTGAGGCTAATGTCTCTCTGGCTAATGGTATGTCAACAGATGTGAATAGTGCTGTAACATCAAAGGAGATCACGAATTCGTCCTTGTCAATTTTCGTGCCCTTGAGCTGTGTGCAAAATTCTTGGGCCAAACATGCAAGGGAATTTCTGGAAACGTGGTTCTCAACACAGGACTCCGTTAACTAACAGAAATAGACCCTGTTAACAAACTGTTGCTGAAACAACAGAACAAGAAGCAACAACACCATCACACCAGAGGATCATAAATCCGGAAGGAAGCAGAACACCAATGCTTTAATTAGAGGTTGCACTCATGATGTTGCCTAGAAGGGTAACGGAATGTTTGCATACTAGAGAATAACCAGCTCAGTGCGCTAACAAACATCAACTAGAGTAGAATTAGAACAATGAATGTTCCACGTACCCCTCATAAGATGGGAAGAACTGGACCCATGCAGATACTCATGGCCACCTTTCACACCTGAAAAAAGTGAGAGGAATTAAAGGAGAAGTTGCTCAGGGCAAGGACGAGCTCAGCCAGGCACAGGAGGAGGGTAGTAGTGGACAGGGATGATTATGGCCTTTTTTCCAGGAAGAAATGAGGGCCCTGAGATCATCCTGATGGGGATGGATGTGTAGAGGGGTTCTGTCCAAAGTGGAGGAGACAGTTGAACCCTGTAAACTGACGTAAAGCATCAGAGGAATTGCAGATGTAAGCCAGAAGGGCCTGGACCAAGGGAAAAGTTTTTTTTTTTTGTGGAGCAGGCAGAGGAAAGAGCAATGGGTCTGCCTGGGAAGTCCTGTTTGTGGATTTTGGAAAGAAAGTAGAAGCGGGCTGTGTGGGTTCGGATTATGAGCTTGGAGGGAGAGAACCAGATGAAATGAGATTACCAACTATTGTGGACACTATAGCCTGATGCTCCATGGGGGGGTCATGGTGCGGGGGAGAAAGGAGGAGGTATTCGAGAGCTGGCACTCAGGCTCTAATGCAGAGGTCAGTCTGCCAGAAAACAACAGCACCGATATTGTCAGCAGATATGATTACAAACTCTGGTTCAATCTGGGCTAAGTTCAAGTCATAACAGGTAAAGTTAGCAGAGTAGAATGTGACCTGTCATGTGGGAAGCTATGTAACCTGCTGGTGTTCTAGATAGCCATGTGCAAAAACTGAACTGGAGATGCTGTGGCACATCTGTGAGGCTGAGTTACGTGGATAATACGTTGAGAGTAGTAGTCACACTACAGTTCAAGGGACTAGAGGAAGAGTTAGAATGGGTGACCGCCAGGCAGGTAGTGCAGGAGTCACCTGGGATCCTGTTCTTAGGATTTTCTTTGGAAACTACTGAGGGTGCTAGTTCCTCAAGGGAGTGCGGATTGAGCTGAGCTTCAGGCACCTCAAGCAGCCTGACTGTACACGAGCGGAGGAAGGAGAAAGCAGAAGCAGGAGTGATAGGGTACTCGTTAGTAAGGGAAGGGATATGCATTTCTGCAGACATTACTCCATGACGGTGAATTGTCTGCCTGGTGCCAGGACCAAGGATGTCAATGAGCAGCTGCAGGGCAAACTGAAGGGAGAGGGTGATAAGGCAGAAGTAGTTGTAAGCAGGTTGAATGAGTGCTCAGGTCTTGCATCAAGAATCTAGGGAACTAGACAGTTAACTGAAGAGCCGGAACTCGAAGGTTGTAGTCTTTGGATTGCTCCTGGAGTCAGTCATAGAGGAATACGACATGGAAACAGGCCCTTCAGCCCAAATTGGTCCATGGTGCCAACTCAGCTAGTTACAATTGCCTGCATTTGGTCCATGTCCCTCTAAACTCTTCCCGTCCATGTACCTATCCAAATGTTTTTGAATGTTGCTGTTGTACCTGCCTCAACCACTTTCCTTGGCAGCACATTCCATATAAGCACCACTCTCTGCATGAAGAAGTTGCCCATCAGGTCCTCCTTAAATCTTTTCCCCCCTCACCTTAGAATCGTAGAATCCCTACAGTGTGGAAACAGGCCCTATGGCCCAACAAGTCCACACCGCCCCTTGGAGCATCCCACCCAGACCTATCCCCCTATAACCCACGCACTCCTGAACACTATGGGCAATTTAGCATGGCCAATCCACCTACCCTGCACATCTTTGGACTGTAGGAGGAAACCCACGCAGACACGGGGAGAATGTGCAAACTCCTCACAGACAGTCGCCTGAGGGTGGAATGGAACCCGGGTCCCTGGCGCTGTGAGGCTGCAGTGCTAACCACTGAGCCACCGTGCTGCCCCAAAACGAGACTTACTAAGGCTTGTCACGCACTTCACCAGGAAGAAGGCTACACCTAGATTTGATCTCTGATCCCAGAGTTCAGAAACCAGCGTGCTCACCATTACACCGTGGTAACCAGAGCCTTAAACCCATGCTCTCTAGTTTTCAATTCCCCATCACTGGGAAAAAGACTATATGACGATATATTCATCCTATCTATGCCCCTCATTTTATACACCTCAGTAAGGTCACCTCTCATTTTCCTACATTACAAGGAATAAAGTCCTACCATGGCCAACATCTCCCTCTAACTCAGGCCTACTAGTGCTGGGAACATCCTTGTAAATCTTTGCACACTTTCCAGTTTAACTGTGTCTTTCCTGTAATGGGGCGACTGAAACTACACAATACTCCCAAGTGTGGCTTCACCAACGACTTATTCAGATGCTACATAGCGTCCCAACTCCTATACTCCATGCCTTGACCAATGAAGGCCAGCCTGCTAAATGCTGCCTTCACACTGTCAACCGTGATGCTGTTTTCAATGAACTAGTACTTGTACTCCTAGGTCCCTCTGTTCCACAACACTCCTCAGGACCTTACCAGTTACTGTAAGTCCTACCTTGGTTTGATTTTCCAAAAGTGCAACACCTCACGCTTAAATGTATTGAATTGCATCTGCCAATCCTTGGCCCACTTCAAGATCCCTCTAATGTTTGATAACCTTCCTCACTTTCAACGATACACGCTAATTTTGTATCATCTGCAAACATACTAATCATGCCTTATATATTCACATCCAGATCATTTGTCTAAATATCAAATGTCCCAGCACTGACCCCTGTGGCACACCGCTAGTCACAGGCTTCCAGTTCAAGAAACAGCCTTCAATCATCACCCTCTGCTCCTACCTTTTGAGCCAATTTTGAATTCAATTAGCTTGCTCTTCCTGGATCCCATGTGGCTGAACCTTCATGACTAGCCTGCCGTGTGAGACCTTGTCAAAGGCCTTACTAAAGTCCACTCGGAGATGGTAAGAACTGCCGATGTTATCTCTGACTCCAACACGGGGTCCCGACCAGAAACTTCAGCTTGCCTACTCCTCAGCTGCCTGGCCTGCTGTGGTCCTTCAGCTCCACACTGTTATCTCTTTCTAAAGTCCATATAGACAACATCCACTGCCCTATCCTCATCCATCCTCTTGGTTACCTCTTTGAAAAACTCTAAAAGATCTGTCAGACATGACTTCCTGTGCACAAATCCATGCTGATTATCCCTAATGACACCTTGACTATCCAAATGTTGGTTGATCCTGTCCCTCCGTATCCTCTGCAGAAACTTGCCTACCACTGATGTCAGGCTCACTGTCCTGCGGTTCCCTGGCTTGTCTTTGCTACCTTTGTTAAACGATGGAACAAAATTAGCCACCTTGCAGTTTCCCGGAACTTCACTGGTTGAAGAAGAAACAAAAATTTCTGCAAGGGTCTCAGCAATTTCTTCCCTAACCACCCACAGCATCTGAGGATGGTCTTGATCAGGCCCAGGAGATTTAACCACCTTAATGCGCTTTAAGGCTGCCTTAATTTTTGAGGCATTAAGTCTCCATATCCCTCGTCACCCGGGGTCCCTGAATTTGCCAGCTTTTCCCTTCACCCTAACGGACAAACTGTCCCTGAACTCTTGATAATCACACTTTTAAAAGCCTCTCATTTCCCAGTTGTTGTTTTTCCTTCAGACAGATTCACCCAATTGATCTCTGCTAGATCTTGCCTAATGGCCCCAAAATTGGCCCTGCTCCAGTTCAGTACCTTAACCTGTGAGCACAGAAATAGGAGAATACGATGAATGCATGGCTCAAGAGTAGATGCAGGGGGTAGGATTTTACATTCCTGTATCACTAGGACTGTTTGGCAGCAGAACTGGATGATGCGGGTTTGTTTGTAAGTGCTGTTGAGAGGAGTTTAAACTAGTTCAGTAGGGCATGACATACTTTATTAAAGGAACCAAGGAAGAGGAAGTTCAACCATGTTGAATTTCAAGGAAGTAAGGTGAGGCTGGATGGCCTGTACTTTAATACCAGGGTATTATAGGTGCAACAGATGAGTTAAGGATATGCATTGATATGTTGGATTGCAGTGTTGCCATCAAGATGTGATTGAGGAGGAGCAGGACTGGCAACTCCACATTCTGAGGTATAAGATCCTGAGGCAGGACAGGAAAGAGTGTGAAAGAGGTGGTGTCACATTAATTTAGGTGTCACTGACTTGCAAAAACAAGCCCAGGGAACCTTGGATATCTGGGAACGTTCGGGACTAATAGCATAACTTTGCTGCATTGAGGGGTAGTGGGGGTGTTGGAGAAGGGACATGCTTAACAAATCTGGTAGAATTTTTCAAGGTGACCAGGTGTAGGTGTTTGTAATGCACTTGATGTAGTTTTTTTTCCGCAAAGCCATTGACAAAGTCCCACATGGGAGAATGATTTTGAAAGAAAGGTTAAAAACCTTTTTGGTTTCCAGGGTAACTTGGCAAGTTGGATCCATAATTAACTTTGGGAGACAGAGGGTGGTGGTAAAGGCTGTTTGTGTAACTGGAGGCTGGTATCCAGTGACATACCACAGGGATCATGCCAGGTCTCTTTGTTTCTTTTTTTCCCTGGTTACATCCAGAAGTGCTCTCACGCACAATGGAACAGCTTTTTATTTCCCTATCACTAAATCCCACTGGTAGGGTCCCTTGCTCATGATACGTATGGATGATGTACAGTGGTCCTTGACTTGCGAATGTCTGCGTGCAAGCATCCGCCTTGCAAGTGAGGCCCCACATTACAGTAATTTTAAGGTCCGACATGTGACTGTCCATTCATACTTCCGAACAGTTATATTGTTTTGAGTAGTTTTCCGACTTGCCTACAAATCGACATACGACCGTATTCAGGAGTGGAACCTGTTCACAACTCGAGACTGTGTGGAAGTGAATATGAGGGGGTTGACAAGTTTGTGGTGACACAAAGATTAGGTTGATGGTGAGGAAGATGGTCCTTAGTAAGATATATATGATTTAGTGTTGTGGATGGAATTTAATCTTGGATAGTGGGAGGTGTTGCCTTTTGGAAGAAGTAACCAGATAAGGGAGTACTCAATGGCAGGGTACCAGGAAGTTGTGGGATCTTGAAGGCTGCAGGACAGGTTAATAGGGTAGCTAAGAAGGCATAGGGGATACTTGCCTTTATCAGTCAAAGCATAGATTATAATAATGAGATTATGGTGGAACTGTACAGGACTGTGGCTAGGCCCCAGCTGGAGTACTGTGTGCAGTTCTGATCGCCACACTGGAGGGGTGCAGATTCACAAGGATGTTGCATGGGCTGGAACAGTTTTTCTATGACAAAAGGCTGCGTAAGCTCGGGTTGTTTCCTTTAGATCCGAGAGAAGGCTGAGAAAGGACATAATTGAGGTGTATATGATTGAGGGGCATGGATAAGGTGGGTAAAAGATGTTTCCATTGGTAGAGGGTCAATAACAAGGCAGTATAATTTTGAAGCGAAATCCAGGAGGTTCAGAGGGCACTTGACGAAAGAGTGTTCCTCTGGATGAAAAAGGAAATGGGAATAGGTGTAGGGTGTTCAGCCTGTGGAGCCTTCAATAGGATCACGGCTGCTCCGGCATTCCTCGTATTCACTTGTCTGCCCTTTCCCATAACCCTTGATTTCCAGAGATAGCAAGAACTGCAGATGCTGGAGTCAGTCAATACAGTGTGGACCTGGAGGAACACAGATGGACGTGTCACCAGGGGAGTGGGAGGGGCAGTTAAAATGGTTGGCAGCCAGAAGGTGGTGTTAATTATAGCATATCACCATCCCACCTACCTTCCCCCAGGACCACTCCCCTCCCTGTATTTATTTCCAAGCTCCCTTCCCAGCCCTGATGAAGGGTGTAAACCCGAAACATCAACTTTCCTCTTCTGATGCTGCATGATCTGCTGCGTTCCTCCAGCTCCACACTGTATTGACCCTTGATTTTCCTACTGATCAAGAATCTTTGTATCTCAGTCTATAGGACTCCATGTGCACAGCTCTGTGGCGAGGGGTTCCAAAGATTTGCATCCTTCAGGAGTAGAAATTCTTCCTCAACTCAGTCTTAAATAATTCTGATACTACATCCTCTGGCTCCTTGGGAGTGGTGAGAATCTGGAATGCACTGTTGAAGGCATAGTTGAGGTGGGAAACCGCAACCTTTTAAAAAGTACCTGGATGTGCATTTGAAGTGTTGTAACATTCAAGATTATGGGCCAAAGCCTGGAAGGTTGGATTAGTGTAGATTTAGAAACACAAACCAAATCTGGTGAGAGCCCACACCCTGGTCTGTCCTGGTATGGGTTGTTTCTAGTAAAGCTAGCCTATTCTCATGTGTGCTTTCACTTATGTATTTGCGTGGTCGCTCTGTCTCTGTCTCTCAGCGCTCAAACAGTACTTCCCCCACGATATTCTCTCTCCCTTGCCTGGATTTGAGTGTACTCCCTGTTCCTGCTGGGTGCTCGGGTTTCCTACCACAGTCGAAGGATTTGCAAGTAAGGTAGGCTGGTTGTGCTAAAAATGTCCTGTAGTGGGGTTACAGGAAAGGGTGGGGCTAGATGGGCTGCTCTTCAGAGCATCAGTGCAGACCCAATGGGCTGAATGCCCTCTATTTGCATTGTAGGGATTCTATGATCCAGCCTCTAATTCCAGTATCTCCGGTCTTCACTTATCACCGTTTTAGCTGTGAAAGGTTTTGTACTCTGCTTTTTCTTCTTGCTGTACAGCTCTTGCCTGTTTCTCTTGTAAATTTCCTGAGTTATATGTTTAGCTTATTATCGCAAAGGAACATTATCAATGTCGGCATCTGTTCATCATTGAATCAGAATTTGGGGTTTTCTACTGCGATTATAGTTTGTTGGTTTTTATCAATTGCTTGTTAACTTTGTCCAGAGACTGCTGGGATGAAAATCTGCACCAATTTTGTTACAGTAAAATATGGTTAAGGTTTATATTGCCAGATAATTTGAAACTTCATCTTCAATGCTTCAAACCTTCACGTCCCTGTCAGAGCAAAGAAGTGTAGTGTTCATGTAGTCAGCAAACATGATCACTTACTTGGCTAAGTGATCAGCTTGGCTCTATGATTTTAACTTCACTCCTGATGTTGAAGCAGCTCATTGTTTTGGTACATTTTACTGGCTTTTAAATGTAACTACAGCCTTTATTCTGTAATACATGATTTGCATTATGGAATAATCTACACTGGTTCAGTTTATTTCAACACGGAGCTGGAGGAACGTTTTCTGGTTTACTTGATGTTCAGTACAGTGACCAACTTCATTTATTATTCTTTCACAGCTCAAGCTCGAAGACCGCTCACTGATGCCCCGTGACCTGGTTCGACGCATGGGCAAAAATGCTGTAAGCTTGTTGTCTCCATTTTTTGCTAATGACATTGAAGCATTCTAGTTTCCTTTTAGCCCCAGATTTCATAATTTTGGTTTCTTGCTAAGGTCAATGTTTATTCCTCCATGTATTTTCCTCCTCATCCTTTCCCCTTTGCACAGAGATCTGCTGTTTGGGGATCTCGCAAGTGAAAATATCAATTCTGGCATGTTGTGCCTGCTAGTTGCCTAGTGTAGTTGTGGTGCTGGACTATTGAGTTCAGTTCATTTTACATGATGACCAAAGAGCTGTACATTTTTCAGAAGGTGCCAGAACTGTAATTGTGGAGTGTTCAGAAAGTGGTTTGTTGATCCATTAATGCAGTTCATGGAAGGGATCTTGGCATCCTACATCACTTAGGTCCTCTACTATGTGGCTGTTAATGTCATGCAATTAGAGGTGAGAGGGTTGGGTAGAAATTAAAGGACAGAAAATGTCAAAGGTTAAGTGCGCAAATAGTGACAGGGAGTGGTGCCTGGATAATCATCTTTATTTGTCCTGGATAACCAGTTTAGTGTTGCAGTCCAGATTTTCTTCTGTTTCCTTTTGTTTATTGATCAGAGCAATAAACAATCTCATGAGGGGTATTAGATATATGTGCTAATCTTGCTGACTTTAAATAGATGACAACAAAATGTGTCAAATGTTTTAAAAACTTCTGAGCCATAGGCATGAGAGCCAAATGTCCTCCAAGTGGTATCATTCTGATGATTTTTGCCTGGAAGGTCCTATGTTTGACCCCTGATCAGTTAAGTGATTGGGTTTGAACAGTGACAGATGAGTTTTGGTGATGAACTATAGAAGGAACCCCTATGCATGTCCGAACTTAGGATTGCCAAGAGGACACTCCAGTTTGCAAAATGCTTATTTTTCTGTCTGAAATTTTACTTTTGGAAGCTATTGATGTTAGCATTTTAGTTCTACATAAGAAGAAAGTAGCTCTGGCAAGGCCAGAATTTGCAATCACTGTGATACCCCACTAACATTCACACTTAAACCTTTAAACATGCCAAATGGCAGCTACTGCCATATGAAGGTGGTGTTCTGTCTTCCCACGCCTGACTGTACAGTGCTATGACTGGGGCCTCTGTTTTTGTTAAAAGTCATAGTGCTGCAGAGGCAGGAGTGGGATGACTGGACTCATTGCCTTTGTACAATCAGTGCCTGATTGTTGTTTGTTGGAAGATCCAGGACATTGATTTTGTGTAGTGAGATTGAAATGGCAGTAAATGCTTTGTCATTTGCTTTGTGACTTCTTTGTCACGTTGCAGTGACATGCACTTAACATAACTAAATACTTTTGCAATTATGTAGATTTTCATTCTGTGTCTGAATTTTGTTATAGGATAATCAATGTGGAACAGTGATTGATGTGAATATGGAGTGCACCTTGAAGATTCTGGGAACAAATTACATTCTTCACCCAGTCAACAGTAGAGACTTGCAGCATATTTGGGTGCGTGATTGAAAAATTGCATGATTGTTTTTTCCCCTAATGTTTGCATTGATTTATGTTTAGAATTGACTATTTGTTTTTTTTGGGAAGGAGCCTTTTCAGGCTGAATTTTCATTGTATATAATGGGGAAGATGATACTATAGTGATAATGTGATTGCACTGGCAATCCATAGACCCAGGTTAGTGCTCTGGAGGCACATATTCATTCCCACCACGGCAGCAGGTGGATTTTGAATCTAATTAAGACCATAAGACATAAGAGCAGAAATTAGGCCATTCGGCCCATCGAGTCTGCTCTGCCATTCATTCATGGCTGATTAAGTTCCTCAACACCATTCTCCTGCTTTCTCCCCAGAACCCCTGATCCCCTTGATAATCAGGAACCTGTCTATCTCTGCCTGAAATATACTCAAGGTTGTGGAGGCCAGGTCATTATGTGGCAGTGAATTCCATAGATTCACCACTCCGAAGTAGTTTCTCCTTTTTATCTTCATTCTAAAATGTCTTACTTTTACTCTAAGGCTGTGCCCTCGGGTCCTAGTCTCTCCTATTGATCGAAGCATCTTCCCGACATCCACTCTGTCCAGGCCATTCTGTATTCTGTAAGTTTCAATTAGATCACTGCCACCCCCCCTCCCCCACAAGTCCCCAATTCATCCGTCTAAACTCCAATGAGTATAGTCCCAGAGTCCTCAAACGTTCCTCATGTGTTATCTTTCCATTCCATTCTCGTGAACCTCGTCTGAACCTTTCCTTCCTGAGATATGGGGCCCAAAACTACACACAATACTCCAAATGTGGCCTGACCAGAGCCTTATAAAGCCTCAGTAGTACATCCCCGCGTTTATATTCAAGTCCTCTCAAAATAAATGCCAACATTGCATTCGCCTTCCTGACCACTGACTCAAACTGCAAGTTTACCTTGAGAGAATCCTGGACTAGAACTCCCAAGCCTCCTTGCACGTCAGACTTCTGAATTTTCTCCCCGTTTAGAAAATAGTCCATGCTTTTATTCTTCTTACCAAAGTGCATGACCTCACACTTTCTGACATTGTACTCCATCTGCCACTCCTTTGCCCACTCTCGTAACCTGTCCAAGTCCTTCTGCAGCCTCGCCACCTCCTCAGTACTACCTGTCCCTCCACCTATCTTTGTATTGTCTGCAAACTTAACCAGAATGCCCACAGTTCCTTCATCTAGATCATTAATGTAGCACGTGAAAAGTTGTGGTCCCAGCACTGACCCATGCAGAATTCCACTTGTCACCGGCTGCCATCCTGAGAAAGACCCCTTTATCCCTACTCTCTGCTTTCTGCCAGACAGCCAATCCTCTATCCATGCTAGCACCTCGCCTCTAACACCATGGGCCCTTATCTTACTCAGTAGCTTCCCGTGTTGCATCTTATCAAAGGCCTTCTTGAAGTCCAGGTAGATAACATCCATTGGCTCTCCTTGGTCTACCCTGCTTGTTACTTCCTCGAAGGATTCTAGCAGATTTGTCGGGCGTGACCTCCCCTTGATGAAACCATGCTGACTTTGCCCTATTTTACTATACACTTCCAAACATTCAGCAGTCTCGTCCTTTACAATGGACTCAAATCTTACCCGTGACTCAGGTTAGGCTAATTGGCCTGTAATTTTGTCTTTTGCCTCACTCCCTGTTTTTAAACAGGGGTGTCACGTTAGCCATTTTCCAGTCCTCTGGGAACCTCCCTGACTCTGATTCCTGAAAGATCACCGCTTACACATCCACTATCTCTTCAGCTACCTCCTTTAGAACTCTGGGGTGTGGTCCATATGGTCCAGGTGATTTGTCCACCTTCAGGCCAATCAGTTTTACCAGCACCTTTTCCTTGTTGATGGCCACCGTACTCAGTTCTGCCCCTGACACTCTTGAATATTTGGGATATCACTCATGTCTTCCACTGTGAAGACTGACGCAAAGTAATTATTCAGTTCCTCAGCTACTTCCTTGTTCCCCAGTACCATAAGACATAGGAGTGGAAGTAAGGCCTTTCGGTCCATCGAGTCCACTCCGCCATTTAATCATGGCTGATGGGCATTTCAACTCCACTGACCCGCACTCTCCCCGTAGCCCTTGATTCCTTGCGAGATCAAGAATCTATCAATCTCTGCCTTGAAGACATTCAATGTCCTATGCTCCGTGGCAATGAATTCCACAGGCCCACCACTCTCTAGCTGAAGAAATGTCTCCTCATTTCCGTTCTAAATTGACCCCCTCTAATTCTAAGGCTGTGCCCATGGGTCCTAGTTGAATTTCATCAGCCATTTCCTGGACCACTCTCCTCGACTGTCTAAATCACTCTGCAGCCTCCCCACCACCTCCGTACTACCTGCCTGTCCACCCAACTTCGTATCATTGGCAAACTTCGCCAGAATGCCCCCAGTCCCTTCATCCAAATCATTAATATATAAAGTGAACAGCTGTGGCCCCAACACTGAACCCTGCGGGACACCACTTGTCACCGGTTGCCATTCCGAAAAAGAGCCTTTTATCCCAACTCTCTGCCTTCTGTCAGACAGCCAATCCTCAATCCATGCCAGTAACTCACCTCGAACACCATGGGCCCTCACCTTACTCAGCAGCCTCCCGTGAGGCACCTTATCAAAGGCCTTTTGGAAGTCTAGATGGATAACATCCACTGGGTTTCCCTGGTCTAACCTACTTGTTACCTCTTCAAAGAATTCTAACAGGTTTGTCAGACATGACCTCCCCTTACTAAATCCATGCTGACTTGTTCTAATCCGACCCTGCACTTCCAAGAATTTAGAAATCTCATCCTTAACAATAGATTCTAGAATTTTACCAACAACTGAAGTTAGGCTGATCGGCCTATAATTTTCCACCTTTTGTCTTGATCCTTTCTTAAACGAGGGGGTTACAGCAGCGATTTTCCAATCATCTGGGACTTCCCCTGACTCCAGTGACTTTTGAAAGATCACAACCAACGCCTCTGCTATTTCCTCAGCCACCTCCCTCAGAACTCTAGGATGTGGCCCATCGGGGCCAGGAGATTTATCAATTTTTAGACCTTTTAGCTTTTCTAGCACTTTCTCTTTTGTAGTGCCTACCATACTCAACTCTGCCCCCAACTCTCCTTGATTGTTGGGACATTACTCATGTCTTCCGCTGTGAAGACTGACGCAAAATACTTAAGTTCTTCAGCTATTTCCTTATCTCCCATCACTAGCCTTCCAGCATCAATTTGGAGCAGCCCAATGTCTACTTTTGCCTCTCGTTTGTTTCTTATGTATTGAAAGAAACTTTTACTATCATTTCTAATATTACTGGCTAGCCTACCTTCATATTTGATCCTCTCCTTCCTTATTTCTCTGTTTATTCTTGTACTCTTCCCAATCTTCTGATTCCCCAGTGCACTTGGCTACTATATAGGCTGTTTCTTTTTCTTTGATACATTTCTTGACTTCCTTTGTCAGCCATGGCTGTCTAATCCTCCCCCGGATAATTTTTCTTTTCTTTGGGATGAACCTCTGTATTGTGTCCTCAGTTACACCCAGAAACTCCTGCCATTGTTGCTGTACTGTCTTCCCCGCTAGGCTCTGCTTCCAGTCGACTTTTGTCAGTTCCTCTCTCATGCCCCTGTAATTACCTTTATTTAACTGTAACACCATTATGTCCAATTTTGCCTTCTCTCTTTCAAACCGCAGACTGAACTCTACCATGTTATGATCGCTGCCTCCTAAGTGTTCCCTTACTTTAAGGTCTTTTATAAAGTCTGGCTCATTACATAGCACTAAGTCCAGAATAGCCTGCTCCCTTGTGGGCTCCATCACAAGCTGTTCCAAAAAGCCATCCTGTAGGCATTCCATGAATTCCCTTTCTTTGGATCCACCGGCAATATTATTCATCCAGTCCACCTGCGTATTGAAGTCCCCCCATGATCACCGTGACCTTGCCTTTCTGACATGCCCTATCTATTTCCCAGTGCATCTTGCACCCCTGGTCCTGACCACTGTTAGGAGGTCTAATACCATCTCTCCTCTGTCATTTTACAGTGGTCCAATGTCCACTTGTGCCTCTCTTTAACCTTTACATACCTAAAGAAACTCTTACAGTCTTTTATATTACTGGATAGCTTACCCTCCTATTTAATCTGCTCCCTTCTTCCCTCCTTACTACCTTTTTTTGTTCTCTGGTCTTTGTAAGCTTCCCAATCCTCTGATTTCCCACTGCCCTTTGCCGCATTATATGCTTTCTCTTTTGCTTTTATGCTATCCCTGACTTCCTTAGTCAGCCATGGTTGCCTCATCCTCCAAGTACCATGCTCCTTTTTCCTAGGGATGAATTTTTGCTGCGTCTCCTGAATTATTCCCAGAAACTCCTGCCACTGTTGTTCCTGCTAGGCTCCTCTTCCAGCCAATTCTGCCCAGCTCCTCCCTCATACCTCTGTAGTCACCTTTATTCAGCTGTAATACTGTTACCTCCGATTCTATCTTCTCCCTCTCAAATTAGAGTAAATTCATCATCTTATGATTGCTACCTCCTAAGGGTTCCTTTACCTTAAGCTCCCTTATCAAGACTGCCTCATTGCACTACACCAAATCCAGTATTGCCTGTTCCCTTGTGGGCTCCACCACGAGCTGCTCCAAAAAGCCATAGATAGAAGATAGAATCCCTACAGTGTGGAAACAAGGGAACGGTCCCTGCGGAAGGCAGACAAGGGAGGGGAGGGGAATATGTCTGGTAGTGGCATCTTGCTGGAGGTGGCGGAAATGGCGTCTGATCCTCTTCTGATGTGGATGCTGGTGGGATGGTAGGTGAGGATAAGGGGAACCCTATCGCTCTTGCGGGAGATGGGTCGGACCTGATTGAGGGCCCTATTGACAACGGAGCTGGGGAATCCTCAGGTGAGGAAGAATGTGGACATTTCAGAGACTCCCTTGTCAAAATTGGCCTCATCTGAACATATGCTTGGAGAGATGGAGGAACTGAGAGAATGGGATGGAGCCTTTACAGGAAGTGGGGTGTGAGGATGTATATTCTAGGTAGCTGTGCGAGTTGGTGGGTTTGTGATGGATATTAGTGGCACCCTAGTCCATACTTCCTTCACCCCCAACACCCCTCCACAGCCCTACGGCACCTTCCCCTGTAACCGGCGAAGGTGAAAAACCTGCGCATTTACCTCCTCCCTCTCCAGTATCCAAGGGCCCAAACATATGTTTCAGGTGAAGCAACACTTCACCTGCACTTCCAAGAATCTAGTCTACTGCATTCACTGCTCACAATGCGGTCTCCTCTACGTTGGGGAAACGAAGCGTAGACTTGGCGACCGCTTTGCAGAACATCTATGTTCTGCTCGCAAAAAAGACCCTTATCCCTGAACTACCTGTTGCCTGCCACTTCAATGCACCACCTTGCTCCCTGGCCAGCATCTCTGTCTCCGGCTTGCTACAGTGTTCCAGTGAAGCCCAGCGCAAGCTGGAGGAACAACACCTCATTTTCCGCTTGGGGACCCTACAGCCCTCCGGGCTCAATACTGAGTTCAATAATTTTAGGGCCTAAACTCTCCATGTCCCAGCCACCCGCCCCACACGCCAGGCCTTGTTACCACATAGCCTGCCACTACACACCCCTGTTGTTAGTCACTAACAGTCCCCATTAACAACTATTCACCCTCCCAGCCTGTTTGTTAGCAACTCCTTTGTCTGTCCAACTGTCTTTCTCTTTCTTTGGGCTCTATCCTATCGTTTACTCCCTACCCCACCCACCTCCCTATTTTTCTGCGTATAAACTGACGTTTTCCCAGCCACCACCAGTTCTGAGGAAGGGTCACCGGACCCGAAGTGTTAACTGTTTTCTCCTCCACAGATGCTGCCAGACCTGCTGAGAATTCCTTAGATGTGTCTTCCTCAGCCTATTCACTCTCTGAACTTAAGTTTATTACTTTAGTAAATTTTCTATCCATGATCAGTCTCGGCCTGTTTTACTTCTGTGGTTTCACACAGCATAGAATGATGTCCATCATATCTGTGTTGATTGTTTGAAAGTGCTAATGTGTCCAGTTCCCCTGCTTTTCTTTCCCTGCAGTCCTGAAATGTTTGTTTCCTGCTATAACTTTAGCCTTTTTGGCTTCCTGCTGCTATCTGCTGTTTCATTCCAGTGCTTGCAGATCCTAGCCCCTTCAGCAATACCACTGAATCTGCAGAAACTATGCATGGAACTAGATATGTTTGCTCAAATCTTGTGCTCTCGAATAACATGGCTGACTCAACTAGTTGCTTTTGGAATGCATGATTGTGTGGCATAATGTACTTTTAAGATAAAAGTAACTAAATCAGAACTGACTACATTTTTAAAATCTATTTAATACTGGATGTTCTTTTGCAGCCATTTGTCTATGGTGATTATATAGCCTTTGATTGCTGGCTAGGAAAGGTTGACAACATTGTGGCCCAGCTTATCCTAAAACTATCAAATGGAGCCAGGTATCACTTATACTTTTTCATATGATTTGTGTATGTTGTTACATGGTTGTGTAAAATGGGGCCATGGAAAGAGTGACATGTCCTTGGATTTGACTTAAAAGTGCACTTAATTACGTAGAAGTATTATCCAGTTGATTTGCAGCCACCTAGACCTGAAATTCAGTTTCTAGTCTATGGCAAAGTTCGATGTCATTTTGATAAAGTACACGTGTGAATATCTGGTTTAACTGATTTGAGCATTATGTTTGAATAGAATCACTTGACTCATTTTTCAGTTCACGATATTGGCATCACCAGCCAGACTGACATTTATTGCCCACCCTGCCTATTTTGTAAAGATAGGACAGAATCTCACCACTGAGCTGAATGTACTTTCTAAACACTGTTTTTCGTAAACTAAGCATACTACAGAATATTGAACACATGTTGATCATTACAAGGAGATTTGGCCCCTTTGGAGTTGCACGTTTTTTCTCATTCCTGTTTAAAGCAGCCCATTGAAACATTCAAAATGCATCCAGTAGCCTTCCAACTTGCAATTGTGTGTCTGACGCTGTCAGGAGGTGTGAATAAGTGTTTTCCCTTCTCGGTCATTTGCTTTATTTTATTTCAATTAGCTATTAATATTTGGGATGTTTAGGGAATCTTTTTGCAACGTATTATGTGATTGAAGACTGTCAGATGTGAGAAATATTTCACAAAAGCGTTTGGAATTTGTAACCAACAACTTGTATTTCTGGAGTGCCTTTCATGATCTCCGGGCATCCCAAAGTGCTTTGCAACTGTGAAAAACGTTTTGAAATGGTAGGTATGGGGTTGGGAAAACCAGTCACCAATTTATGCGTAGCAGAGTCCCATAATCAGCAATGGGATAAATGATCAGGTACGCTGTCTGTTTGAAGGATAAATATTGTTTAGGACATAAAGAACTCCAAAGAATCTATAGAGCTCCTACAGTGTGGAAACAGGCCCTTTGGCCCAACAAGTCCACACTGACCCACAGCGCATCCCACCCAGACCCATCCCCCTATAACCCACCTAATCTACACATCCCTGAACACTGGGCAATTTAGCATGGCCAATCCACCTAGACTGCACGTCTTTGGACTGTGGAAGGAAACCAGACCACCCAAAGGAAACCCATGCAGACGCGGGGAGAATGTGCAAACTCCACACAGTTGCCCAAGGGAAATTGAACCCGGGCCCCTGGTGCTGTGAGGCAGCAGTGCTAAAAGCTGAGCTACCGTGCTGCCCTCTGCTGAAATATGCCATTGTTTCTTTCACATGTACCTAACAACAGGAAAAACAATGCCCTTGATTCTTAACTTCTCAACAAAAATGACATCTCCTGACTACAGCTATCTCTTAGCACTCTACTAGCAGTGTTGGCCTAGATTAACGTCTTATTTCTGGACTTAGACTTGAATCCATAATCTTCTGACTCAGTTGAAGTGTGCTATCAACTGAATTGCAACGGGCACCTATTATGATTTTATGTATTAATTGCTCTGTTATTCCTCTTAATCCTGTGTTACTGCTGTGCTCTTCGTTTAACAAAATGCTGTTTCTCAGTACTCTATTTTTGCTTTGTATTTGGGACTAGTTTGCATTATTGATCCTACTTAATACTAGCATTGTCCATATTTAACGTATTAATTGATAGTTTGTTCCTCTTTTAGATGCTCAATGAGTACCAGTGATGGCAGTAAGCTTGTTGATCTTTGTCCCCATGTCAGTGACTCGGTAAGTTTGTAGTCTTTCCCTGAATGGGGGAAAAGTGTGGAAATTGTTATCTTGCACTGTTTATGCTAACGCTTGTAATAGATAACTATGAATTTGGTCCCTAGTTGATTATTTGCAATAGTGAGTTGAAACAATAATTGAAGCTGTTTGATTATAGTGATTTTGTGTACATGGGCCTGTGCTTAGTGAGTCAGGATTGGGGGTTGCAAGTATCTCTAACTGCAACTTTATCTTGATAAATTCCTTTCATAAAATGTGAAAGATCTGCTTTGATATGGTGTCTGGTTTGTTAGAGTGTGAGCTACGATTGTGATAATCACCCTTGCCTGAAACCCCTAGACTTGACAAGCGCACACCATGATTCACCTCTACAAGTGCAAAAAATTGTTCTTTCTAACTTTCTTCACTTTCATTATAATTGACCTCATGCTTTACCATCAACACTGATTACCTTTGGCACTTTTGTCTCACTTCATTGAATGGTAGTAAGATGGTGCATACTTAATCAAAAGTTTGTTCCTCCTGACAAATAGTGATTCTGGGAAGCTACACTTATCAGACAGACAGAACTTGTGTTTGAGCGCCACATTTTATTGATGCCTTTCTTATAATTCTGAAACATTTATGACGGATCTGTATGTTCTTGTGAATTGGGCAGCTGTGTCTCTGAGAAAAGTGTTGGTGCTCATAGATAATGTTTCACTGTTAAGGCTTCAGACCTCATTACAGTCTAGATCCAAACATTGGTGAAAAAATTGGATTACAGAGGTGAGGTGAAAAGGACTGACTGCCCTTGATAAATCAACATTTGAGTGTTGAATTCCATCATGATTGGGAACTAAGGGCACCAAGTTCTAAGATCTAGAGGAAAGATGGGGAAATTTTAGAACAGGAGGAGTAGCCTTAAAGATTAAATGGCTTCAATGGTAAGTGAATATCATAAGTGATGAGCAGGCAGTGGAGACTTTGCATTAGAATTAAGTATAAAAGGATTTAAGACTCTTGTGTAGGTGGTTAGTACGTTGCAGAATTTCTAGCCTCTGACCTGCTCTTGTAGCCGCTTATCTAGACATATAAATACAGTAGCTAGAAGAGCAATTCAGGGGCTAGAAATTGATTTTGATTTTATTGTCATGTGTACTCGAGCACAAAAGTATAGGAATACAGTGAAAAGTGTATAATGTCGCAACACAAAGCTGTATGGAGTCATAGAGCTGTACAACATGGAAACAGAACCTTTGGTTCGACTTGTCCATGCTGACCAGATATTGGTTATATAACAGCTTTTAATAAAATGGTAAACACGTGAAGCAAAACAACAAAAAAAGGTCAGGAGTGTGGGTAAAAGGCAAATTGATTTAGTTAATGCATGGGCATTAACACTGGAGTCAACATAACTGGAACCTCAAATATAACAGGAATAGAATTCACACAGTGATAGTGTTCTAGCAAAATAAACCATCAGAGATGCACAGCATGGGAACAGACCCTTTGATCCAACTCATCCATGCCAGCCAGATATCCTAAATTAATCTAGTCCCATTTGCCAGCATTTGGCCTATATAGCTCTAAACCCTTCCTATTCATATACCCATCCAAATGCCTTTTTCAATGTTAGAATCGTACCAGCCTCCTCCACTTCCTGTGGCAGCTCGTTCCCATGTATGCACCACCCTCTGCGTGAAAAAGTTGCCCTTTAAGCCCTTAAATGTATGCCCTCTAGTTTTGGACTCCCCCATGCCAGTTTCAACACTGACTAGTTGTGTTCCTCAGGGATCAGTGTTGGGACCTTTGCTGTTTGTAATATATACAAATGATTTGGAGGGAAATGTAACTGGTTTTATTAGTAAGTTTGCCAATGACAAAGGCTGATGGAATGGTGGGTAGCAATGAGGACCGTCAAGGGATATAGCTGAATGTAGATCGGTTGGTGAGTTGGGCAGAGACCTGGCAGATGGAGTTTAATCTGGAAAACTGAGGTAGTACATTTTGGAAGGTCTAATCCAGATGGGAAATATACAGTGAATGGCAGAACCCTGAAGAATACTGATAGGCAGAGTGATCTGGGTGTACGGGTATACAGTTCACAGTGGTAACATGGTGGAGGAGGTCATCAACAGGGCATATGGCATGCTTGTCTTCATCGGCCGGGGCATTGAGTTTAAAAATTGGCAGGTAATGTTGCAGCTTTATAGAACTTTAGGCCACATTTGGAATATTGTTCAATTCTGGTCTCCTCACTACCAGCAGGATGTGATGGCTTTGGAGAGGGTATAGAAAAGATTTACCAGGATATTGCCTGGTATGGAGGGCATTAGCTACTAGGAGAGGTTGGAGAACCTTAGGTTGTTCTCACTAGAATGACAGAGGCTGAGGGGTGATAGAGGTCTGCAAGATTATGAAGGACATGGACAGAGTGGACATTCAGAAGCTTCTTCGCAGGGTGGAAGAATCAGTTACTAGCGGGCATAGGTTGAAGGTGTGAGGGGCAAGGCTTAAGGGTGACATACAAGGCAAGTTTTTGTGTGGTGGGTGCCTGGAACTTGCTGCCGTGGGAGGTAGTGGAAGCAGATATGAAAGTGACTTTTAAAGTGTGTCTTGACAAATATATGAATAGGATGGGAATGGAGGGATACGGTCCACAGAAGGGTAGAGGGTTTTGGTTGTGACGGGCAGCATGTTGGCGCAGGCTTGGAGGGCCGAAGAGCCTGTTCTTGTACTGTAATTTTTGATCTTTGTTTATCAGAAACAAATTCCTTCATCAGCCCATCTCAAGCAAGGCTGAGAAAGTGCCTCCTAGCAGTGATGATTCACTTCCAAGATCAACTGCTGTCTGAGTATTCATACCATATGGATGAGAAACTCTAACCTCAGTAGTGTCTGTATGAAAACTAAACTGAACACCATAAATATCCACGACAGCATGTGGATGACTGTAGTGTTATTACCTACTCTGCACTAGATATGCATGCTACTCTTTTGATCTCTTCAATTCTGGCTGGTCCCTATATGTTGCGAAAAGAAAACTTCTATCAACCTATAGATAACAAGGTGTAGAGCTGGATGAGCACAGCAGGCCAAGCAACATCATAGGAGCAGGAAAGCTTGACGTTTTGGGGCCTAGACACCCTCCAGAAATGGGGGAGGGGAAGGGGGTTCTGAAATACATAGGGAGAGGGGGGAGGCAGATAGAAGATGGATAGAGGAGACAGACAAGTCAGAGGTGGGGATGGAGCCAGTAAAGGTGAATGTAGATGGGGAGGTAGGGAGGAGATAGGTCAGTCCAGGGAGGACGGACAGGTCAAGGGGGCAGGACAAGGTTAGTAGGTAGGAGATAGGGGTGGGGCTTGAGGTGGGAGGACGGGATAGGTGGAAGGACAGGTTAGGGAGGCGGGGACGAGCTGGGCTGGTTTTGGGATGCGGTAGGGGGCAGGGAGATTTTGAAGCTTGTGAAGTCCACATTGATACCATTAGGCTGCAGGGTTCCCAAGCGGAATATGAGTTGCTGTTCCTGCAACCTTCGGGTAGCATCGTTGTGGCACTGCAGGAGGCCCAGAATGGACATGTCGTCTGCGGAATGGGAGGGGGAGTTGTTTAGTGCGGACCGAGCGTAGGTGTTCTGCAAAGCGGTCCCCAAGCCTCCACTTGGTTTCCCGATGTAGAGGAGGCCACAATGGGAACAGCGGATGCAGTATACCACATTAGCAGATGTGTAGGTGAACATCTGCTTGATGTCTTGTACCAACCTCTGCCTGCCCAGTCAAATATTCCTCCTCCCACTGTATTGGGGACATTATGGAATGTGTTGCGTTGTTGATATCTTGGCAGCTACCTCTTGTCCAAAGGTTACCATTAATCTGAAGGCCTAACACTGGATCTTTGTAAAAACTCAATGTTTGACCAAGACCTATTCAAGTCAACACAAATCTTACTGTAGAGAAATGTTTTCACTACACTCTTCCATTGCATTGAGATCGGGACTCTGTCAGCAGCATGTAAGTGCACATGAGAAATTCCACCAGAAATTGAATGAATGCTGTAGAGGCAATGTGCAGATAATGGAACAAAAGTTAGTGACCTTGAAACTTGTTACATGAATGTTTGGCCAAAGCTTCTGCAAAAGCAATTACAATGGACTGGACAGTGTCTGGGTAGCTGAAGAATACTTAATACAAACTTGTATATACTGTTATGCCTCTCTGGAAATTGAGCGAGGCTGTTCCTGGAGTGGTCACGAAAGTTAAAGATATTATACAAATACATTAAAATTATCCAGGTTGTCTCACCTTTACATGCAAGTTGACAGCACACCAGGTTTTGTGTTTTATTCAAATTACTATTTATTACAGATAAGCAGTTATGAACCATTGACTTTTAACTACTGGTTAAAACTGTAACCACCTTCTGCTATGCATACTTGCACATACCGAGACACAGGTGGGTATACAAAACAAGTGGGTGTTATAGGTGGAGGAAAAGACTGCAAAGATAGTTCAGTGGTTCATAGGAATTGCTGAGCTGATCCTTTCTAGCTTGTAGCTCCTGCATGTTACTTCTCCAGTATTACATCCAGTACAGTAAGAGGAAACATCCTCTCCAAAACCACCCTGTCAAGACCCCTCACGATACCACAATCAAATTACCTCTTCTACCTCAACTCCAATGGGTTCAAGCATATCTTGTCAAACCTTCCCACTAAAGTCAGCCCACATATCCCAATTCCTGGTGTTAGTCTTGAGACCTTCTTGTAAATGCACTGGAGGCAGTTCCGTGCTTTCTTAAATAAGGAGACCAGTGTGGACCGTAGATGTGGTATAATCAGGGTCCTGTATAAGCTTCCTACTTGTGTAATCTTTTCCTCTTGTGAAAAATAACATTCTGTTAATTGCCTCTTGTGACAAATGTTCTATTACTTGCTGTACCTGCATACTAACATTTTGTGAATTATGCACAAGAACACCCAGAATCTGTTTGCATCCGAGCTCTGCAATTTCACCATTTTCGATAGTACGCTTTTTTTAAGCTAACTGGCTTATAGTTCCCTGCTTTGTCTCCTTTTCAGAATAAGGGTGTTACACTTGCTGTCTTCCAATCTAATGAACCGTTCCTGTATCAAGGGAGTTTGTGAAAATTAAAATAAATTCATAAACTATCTTACTAGCCATTTCTTTTAAGACCATAGGATGAAGGCATTCAGTGCCCAGGCACTTGTCAGCACACAGTTCCAACAATTTACTCAGCACCATTTCTCTGGTAATTATGATTTATCCTGTGTACCTCCCTCATTTTCTGATGTTATTCCTGTTTCTAGAATGTTACTTGTATCCTGTATAGTGAAGACTGTAAAATACTTATTCAATTAATCTGTAATATCCTTGTTTTCCATCAATTCTCAGGTCTCACTTTCTATAAAAATCAACTTGTTGCTTTTTGTTGAGTTCTGTGAATGTTTTAAAAAATGCTGTTAGATTTCTCCCTCAATTTTTTGTTAGTAGGAACTGCAGATGCTGGAGAATCTGAGATAACAAGGTATAGAGCTGGATCAGCACAGCAGGCCAAGCAGCATCAGAGGAGCAGGAAGGGACTCTGAGGAAGGGTCTAGGTCATCTTTCCTGCTCCACTGATGCTGCTTGGCCTGCTGTGTTCATCCAGCTCCGCACCTTGTTATCTCTTTTTTAGTGGTTGTTTTTGTTTTATACTTGATTCAGTCTTCTGATGTGTAACCTATCTTTGCACAACCATATACTTTTTGTATTAGTTTGATACTATCTTTAACCTTACTAGTTTAACTACTGATGGTGGGTCCTTCCCTTGGATGTTTCTTACTCATTGGATTATATCTATTCTGTTATATTCTGAACGATTCTGTTAAATGTCTACCCCAGTATCTCAATTGAGATATTCATTACTTTTAGCCAGCTCTGTTTTCATGCCCTCATAGTTCATTTTTAAAATTTTAAACCGTCTCTGACTCACTCGCCTGTCCCTTGAACCGCATTCACCCTGCTAACCAAGATGCCTTCAGTGAAATCATTCATTAATCCTGTTGGTCCAGCTTAGTCTGATATCTGGATCATGCTGTTTTTGTTTTTTTAAGGGAGGCAATAGCCTAGTCTCCTTGTTAATCCAGAGACCCAGGTTGGATCTCACCAGGGCAGGTGGTATAATTTGAATTTAATAAAAAATCTGGAACTAAAAGTCTAATAATGACCAGGAGACCACTGCCAATTGTTGGAAAAACCCATCTGGTTCACTAATGTCTTTTAGGAGGAAACTGATATCCTTCCTTGGTCTGGCCTATGTGTGACTCCAGCCCCACAGCAATGTGGTTGACTCTTAACTGCCCTCTGGGCTATTAGGAATGGGTAATAAATGCTGCCCTAGCCTGTGGTGCCCTCATCCCTTAAATGAATTTTAAAAAAAACACTACCCTGAAAAACTTTGAATCCTCACTTAGGCTACCTTTGCCCATCTGACTTTTGTAGTTGATCTGTTGATTAAAACTTCATGTTATCGCTATGCCTTTGTGACAAGCTTATTATTTCTTCTTTTTTGCTGCACCCAACCATGTGATTACTGTTACAGGACCGGTACAGCTTTCCCCAAAAGTGATTGTTTATATTAATCATTTCTCATTTCTATCCAAACACTTTCTATACCTTGGGTTTTTGAACTTGGGCCTTCCTTCCTTCTCTATTGTTCAATACCATTGTTAGCTAATAGCTCCCTTCCACATTTTCCCAGTTTCCTGAAAGATTTTGCTCCAATCCATATTATTCTGCAGCCAAGTCTCTAATGGTACCATTACAGTAGTGGCTTTTACCTGTCAGTTCTTGATTTCTTAACTTTCCACAGTTCCAGTCTGAACAAAAAGTACTACAAAGACACTGAAGCTATCCTTGGAAAGTGATGGTATTGACATTAATGACTGGGAATAGCTTGGCACAGATAGTTCAAAATAGTGACGCTTTGCCAATCAAGCTGTCATTTTTTGATTCCATGCACCTTGAGGCAGCATAGCAGGAGAGACGGAAAGAAAAAGAAATGAATACTGTACTCTGGATTCTGCAACCTCTTGAGACATGGCCTTTTCAGTCACGTGAAGACCCATGACAGAAACTCTCGGCTCGGAGTATATGACACTTGAGTTGAAGGTCAGCTGATGACTGCATGCACACCACTCAGTGGATGAACAATGCTAATCAAAGCTATAACCAAGAGATCAGACCAAAGTTTTGTAGTACTGGTCATGAATTGGGAGAGGGAAGGATTGTCCACTGGTTAGAGTTGCACCTCACAACAGATGACGGTTGTGTTTTTTATTTTAAGAAATTGATCATCTCAGTCCCAGGGCATAATGACACTAATTCTTTGGGCCATTGTTCTAGGCCTAACTAGTTTCATCAATGCCCTCCTCTCTACCGTGACATCAGAACTGGAGACGTTCTCTTATTGCAGTGTTCTGTGCCATTCACAACTTAGAAACGGAAGCAGTCTGTGTTCATATGCAGCAATACGTGGAGAATGTCCAAGCTTAGCCTGATAAGTGGCAAGTTACATTCTGTCAACACCCAGTGCCAGGCAGTGATTATCTCCAGCTTGAAAATATGATCACCTTGCCTTGATATTCAAACATAATCCTATTGCTGAATCCCCTCTTATCAACATGCTGAGAGGTTACCATTGGCCAGAAACGGAGCTAGACCAGCCATATAAATACTGTGGATGGCCACAAGAGCTGGTCAGAGGCTCAATTCTGGAGTGGGTAACTCACCTCCAAACTTGCCAAAAATTGTCCACCATCTACAAGAATGGCATGTTCTCAATTGTATGAACGAGTGTGGTGTGCCAACACTTAAGCTCAACATCATACAGGACAAAATTCACTTGACTGGCACCATTCACTACTGTCAACATTTACTACATCCAGCAAAGTGCAGTTTCTGGAAGATGCTCTGTAGCAGCTTGCCATGCTTTCTCCATATGCACCTTCCAAATCCATGACTTTACCACTTCTACAGAGACTGCAGATACATGGGAACACCACCATCAACATTTCCTCAAAGTCACACACCATCCTGATTTGGAACTTTTATTGCCATTACTTCTGTGTCGCTGAGTCAAAATCCTGGAACTCTTTCCGTTTGCACTGTCGGTGTATTACAGTGGTCCAAGAACAGAGCTTTACATCACCTTTTTATCAAGGGATAGGCTATAAGTATTGGCCTTGGTAACGCCACTTAGAGCTCATAAAAGAATAAAAGTCGATGAATCTTTGAACATGTATTAGTATTTCGAACACCATTTTGAAGAAATGTCTTATAGCTGTACATCCTGTGTTTATTTTGATATCTGGCTACAGATGGGGATATCTTAAATTACAGCCTTACTTTTCTGTTCTAGGGGCAGTTCTTCGATGAATCCTATGGATTTTATCCAGGACAAATGTTGTTTGGAGCAGCTAAAGTTTTCTCAAATGTTCAGTGGCTGTCTGGTGTTCGACCTGTGTTGAGCAAAAAGAGCAAGTTTAAAGCGGTAGTTGAAGAGGTATTTTCAAAAATTTATTAAAATCCAAATGTACAGGCATTGCATGTTGAATGACCATATTTATAGAATTCCTGCAGGTTTCTTTATTGAATTGGAAATATGTTTTATTTCTGCGGGTCTTGTTCCAGTATTTTCTTTGAAAGACCTGTCACAAGGAGAAAGACTTCAGTGTCCGTTTCCTGTGGTTGCCTATGATATGATATAACCTGTCACTTGTAGGCATAAGTGATCAGTTGACCTTTGAAATGGAGTAGTTAATTTACTTTAGGCATTTAATTAAGAACAGCGTCTATACCTCTATTTAAATTGCCTGTGGCTCTTGCTATAATACACATACCTTCTGTGACACTCTTAAATATCTTGAAAAAATACTCTGGTTTGCAAAGCTTGTCCTAAGCTCATGTTCTTGTTAATATACTAAAATTTTCAATATTAACAAAATGTTGTAAAGTTTTCCACATGCAGATCAGTTGCACTTTCCGTCATGTGGGAGTTGCCTTCAACTGGGGACTGTTGAATTGTTCTGTGTATGGTGTTCTGTGGTTGATGTGGTCATGGGCCTCCAGTCAGAAAAACAACCCTCTACCAACACCCTGAGTCTCCTACTGTCAAGCCAATTTTGTAACCCATTGACTAGGTCTCCCTGGATCCCATGTGGCCTAACCTTACTTACCAGTCTACCGTGCTTGTTGAAGGCCTTGCTTAAAGTCCATTTATACAACATCTATCGCACTGTCCTTATTTATCAGCTTGGCCACCTCTTCAAACAAAAATCAATCAAATTGTGAGATCCAGTTTCCCATGCACAAAGCCGTGCTGACTATCCCTAGTCAATCCTTGCCTTTGCAAATACACATAGAACCATGTCTCTCAGAATCCTCTCCAACAACTTACCCACCATTGATGTTAGGTTCACTGGTTTATAGTTCCCTGGTGTTTCCCTGCAGCCTTTCTTAAATAATGGCCCTCCAGTCTTCTGGCACCTCATCCGTGGCTGTCAATGATACAGGTATCTCTTAAGAGCTCCGCAATTTCTTTCCTAGCTTCCCACGATGACCTGGGATAGACTTGATCAGGTCCTGGGGATTTAACTGCCTTTATTTCTTTGTTTGCTATGTTAAGAAATGTGCCTCACTTAGTCCAAGGAGCCTGGTATACTTTATGTTCTAGGTGCAAGTGGTGGAGCTTAGAGTTTCCTGGATAACAAAGAGCTTTTGCCTTGGTGGAAGTGAGAGTGTTTATCCTCCATCTCCAGTTATCTCACAAGACAATTTGCCCAGGTATGCTGAGAGTTAAATTTTCTTTACTGACTAGAAAATAGAACACGAGAATAAACCGGTAAGAAATATTGCTTTTAAAAACAGAGCTTTACTGATCTGAGTTTCTCCCAGCATTTTGTTTGTTTCAGAGCTACTTTTGTTCCCCATCACTGCTGAGAGATGTCTGTTGCTGTTGGTGATAATGGACCACTAGGTCAACTCAATGCAAGGATGTGACGTTCCAAGAGAATAGTGGTTTAAGTTTTTTTGCTCTCTTATAATTTCTGCTGGAACTTCCCTGAAAATGTAGTGAGCTCACATCAGGTGATTGGTAACCATGTTTTAGTCTAGCAAAGTCAGTTTTAAAATTGAAATAAAGCAAGTATTTGAGATTTTTATCTTTTTCATGTCTTGGTGAATTTGACATTCTTTCAATCTGTTAGTGAGGAGGGATTTCACTCTATTTCATTCTGTTAACCTATTTTCTTGCAGAAAATTGAATACTTTATTCTCTCCATTCAAATCAAATCCACAGCTAACAGTAATTGTTCCTTGCTCCGTTTTGTGGGTTTATACGTGGGACAAGATTTTGGTGATTTTACTTTCCTGCAGTGTCTTGATTTTTGTTTAGGTTAAAATCCTGTAGGGGCTATAAAAGATGTGATAATAGAACCTTGGAAAACATTAACTGAATTAAACAAAGTCTGAGTTTACGAAAGGGATGTCATGCTTAGCTAATCTATTGGAATTTTCTGAGGATATAGCTGGAAGAATAAACAAATGGGAATCAGTGGATGTGTATTTCGCTTTCAAGAAGGCTTTTGATAAGGACCCACATAAAAGGCTGGTGGGCAAAATCAAAGCATTTGGGAATGGGGAATATACTGACATGGATTGAGAATTGGTTGGCAAACTGAAAACAGTGAGAAGAAGTGGGTCTTTTGAGGTTGTAGGCATACTCATCGAGCCGGTGTGTTTGATTGCAGACGTTTCATCACCATGCTCGGTAACGTGGTCAGTGCGCCTCTGGTGAAACGTTGGTGCTCTGTCCCGCTTATTATTTTATATGCCTCGGTTTTCTGGGGTGGTTGGTATTAACTTCCGGTTCTGTTCTTCGGTGCTTTGTTTATAGAGTCCAGTTCAATGTGTTTGTTGATGGAGTTCTGTTTGGAATGCCAGGCCTCCAGGATTTCCCTGGCATGTCCCTGTTTGGCTTGTGCTATTATGGATGTGTTGTCTCTGTTGAATTTGTGTCCTTTTGTCTGTGTGTGTTGAGACCAGTGAGAATTGGTTGTGTCACCACCTAGTCGCCAAGAGACACGAATTTGACTGGTGACGAAATGTCTGCAATCAAACACACTGGCTCTGCGAGCAAGTCTACAACCTCATCCACAACCCGAGATACAAATCTTCTCAAAAACTTTAAGTGGATCTTTTTCCACATGGCAGATGATGAGTGCTTGGGGCCCCAGCTAATGTCAATTTATGTATATAAATTGGAAACAAAAAGCAGTTTTTTTTTTGTCACTATAAGCTTCCAAAAAAAGTGGGGTTGAGAGTTGAGGATGCTAGCAGGCTTCAGGATATCCTAGGCAAGTTGAGTATGTGGACAAACACATGACAGATGCAGTGCAATGTGGCTAAATGTGAGGCTGTACACTTTGTGAAAAACAAAGGAAGAATAGTACTTTAAATCGTGATATATTGGGAAATGTGGATGTACAAAGGGATATCCTTGTACGCCAGTCAATGAAAGTAAGCAGGTAGATGCAGCAAGCAATTAGGCAGGCAAAGTATATATATTGGTCTTCATTGCAAGAGGATTTGACTTCAAAAATAGGGATGTCTTACTGCAGTTATTCAGGGCCTTTGTGATATCGCACTGGAGTATTGTGCTCAGTTCTGGTCGGGAGTGCAGTGGTTGATACTGTAGCAGGACTGTTGTAGAGATCAGTTAATTTTTACTTGAAAGATTTTTGTTAATAAATGGTATTAAGGGATTTGTATCAAAGGTGTATGAGTTGATTGCAGACAAACTATAATGTCAGTGAATGACAGAAAAGGTGCTCCTAACTCCTGTTTCTATGTTGTGAATCTTTGGAATTTTGTACCTCCAGGATTGTGGATGCTCAGTGAGTACGTTTAAGTTTGAGTTTTATAAACTTTTGAGTACTTGAAGAATCAATGGATTGAGCAGCAAATAAGTGAAGCCGATTGTAGAAGTTCAGTCATGACATATGGAATGGGGTAGCAGCTTCAGTATGCTGTTAGTTCCTTTTGTTCTGATTGTCAAACTAGAAATTCAGTTCTTCAGGAAAATGATCATTAGTCTTGTGCTGAATGAAATAAAAATAGATTTTGCAGAATCTGTAACAGATCTAATTTGGCTGAAGGTTTGTTCTTATTTTAATACTTTGCCAGTAGAGTGGTGAACTAGATAATTTGAAGATTCATTGAAGTCAAACATTAACTTTGTTTTTCTTCATAGATAATGCTGTTATGCTGAGTTTTTCCAGCATTTTCTGTTTCAATTTCAGATTTCTGGAATCCACAGTATTTTGCATGAGTGATATGGAATACACGTTCACTGTGTCCCACCACAAGACACCCTTGTTACGTTTATCAAACCTAAATTGCAGATGCATTGAAAAATGTGGGATTTGGCCATTTACGTTAACAAATTCATTGAAAATTTTTGATTAGTGAGGTTGTACTTTAATATCAGTATATCGGAGATTATGCCCATTTTATACTTATGACTGATTCTGGGCATTATCTGTGGGTGAGTGGACAGTGACTGTCCCATGGTTCCTCTAAATTCCATTTGTATTTTGACATGGACTGTAGCAGATGATGTACCCATTGTATTTTTCCTTTCTCTAGGGTGAAACGCTTGAACTGTTATGACCATGCTCGCATGGTCCTGGCAGAACGGGCTGTTTATGTGCTCCCGGGAGATCCTGAATCTACGGCTATTTCTTCGGAGGGTCCAGAAGGAAATTCCATCATTGCTGTGAATTCTGTTGTCAGAAAGGTAACTTCAGTATGGAGATACTGTGCCTAAGGCAGGTAACTAATCAAGAGTGACTACTCCTTTAAGGAGAGCATAGTAACTCTTGCATATTTGATGAATGGAGTTTAAAAATATGTGAGGAGGTGGAGTGTCTTGATAGGTAGAATAAAAAGGGCTTGCACTCCTGGATAAGTTTCAAAGGGGGATATGGGTGTACAGCTAATGTAAATCACTAAATGTTGCAATACAGTGTAAGAAAACCATTATAAAGGAATGCAGACAAAACAATAGGGCTCTTTTCTAAAGAAGTAGAATTCAGTATGAGAAAAATTTGTTATATTTGGATGGATATGGTTGTCATGAAAGATTGAATAAACTTGCAATACTTTTATCGAAGAGCAGGGTGTTCTGATTGAGGCAAATTATGAAGAGATCCTCCAAGATAGACGTAGAGATGATCCTTCCGTTTGCAAAAGAGATTGGATTGGGGCCCTATGTAAGTTAGTCATGCAGGGAATGGTGAGAATGTGAAAGCCAGTTACACACAGTAGGTAAGATAAACAGCACATACATATTTGGCAAAAATTAGATAAACATGACCGAGAAAGTGTTTGGTTATATTGTTAAGGTGAGGTGAGAGGTGACGTTTATGGAGCATTCACACAGACATAAACCATTTGAGCTAAAGAGCAGTTGGTGCTGTAAATGTGTTATAATGTGTGTAATTCTGTCTTGACTGACTTGGATGTCCAGAAATTACAAAGTCAGTTAGAAAGACTTTTTGCAGATTTAAACCGATTTGCCTTGTTTAAGTCTTTGCCTCAAGAATAAGTTGTTTATTTTTAATTTTAAACAATGCATGGAATTATTTGGAACTATTGTAGGAATGTTTGTGGCTGAGTTTGGAACTTTATTCAGAAATTAACTTGTCAATGTTCTGTACTTTGTATGCATTTGGGCAGCTGTGTGATTTGCACCTGATGCAGCTTATCCTTCTGTCATTTTATTAGGTTAAACGCCTCTTTGACAAGGAGATGGTGAAAAACATCTTGAATAATTTGGATACCCGTGAAATGGATCATTCTGACAAGTTTGCAGTTGCCTTGGATGATGGATCTGTCATGGTCACCTCAAATGTTTTTGGGATCAGTAGCTCTAAATCGAATTTAGGTTGGGAGGGCACGCCTCGACTTGCCATAGGACTGAAATCCCAGTCTGTAAATGGGACTGTAGAGAAGGAATCTGTTCTGAGCAATGGTCCCACCTTCACTAATGATGCTCAGAATCAGTTGGAACAAGGAGTAAAAGAGGGAAACTGGAAAGAAATGAGCCAGTCTCCAGTGATACTAGGTGAAGACTTACTAGAAAGTAGACAGACTCTGAAGCCACAGCTGGCAGAACAGGATGCAGATGATGAAGGTGCTGAAGATACTGATGAAACCAGCTCCATTTCTTCTTCTGCAAGTTCGACTGCATCATCGCAAAGTGGTGGACACGGGCGTAAAAAGAGTATCCCACTTTCTATAAAAAACTTGAAGAAGAAACACAAGAAGAAAAAGAACAAACCTTCTCGAGAATTCAAACCAGGTGACAGGTGAGATCTTGATGCCTAATGAAGGGAAGCAGTAAGTCAAATTCTCTTGGATGTGGATTGAGAGGCAGCCTTTTTGTTTTGAAGGGATGTACCAGGATGTACATACTAGTCATCAGCTAAGCTGTAGCACATGGGAAATCAAGACCAGAAATAACTTTCATGAAATGTATGCCCAAAGGATGGAGGATGCCGTAGACTGGTTTTCCCTGCATTTAATTCTTAAGCCACATTATACTGGGATCAATCTACATGCTTGCATTGTAATGCCACCTCCCACCAGTAGTCGTGATATGGTATATCCATTTGAAGTGCACAGAAATATAAAGATAGAAATTTATTGAGGATAACATTGGAATGGAAAACTAGCTTCTGCATATCACTGAGTTATTGTTAGAAGCACTTTTGAGTTATAGGCATCTATGACTTCATGAGCAAAAACAGAAATTCTTGGAAAAGCTTAACAGGTCTGATGGAAGGTTCTGAGGAACGGTCACTGGACCCAACATGTTAACTCTGATTTTACTCCACAGATGCTGTCAGGCCTGCTGAGCTTTTCCAGCAATTTCTGCTTTTGCTTCTGATTTACAGCAGCCGCAGTTATTTTGATTCTGACTCCATGAGATAGAATCAGAGCAGACGGTTTTAGACCTTGAGCTATGTTGCTACTCAAACAAGCTAAGTTTGTTTACGTTTTTCCCTATCTTTATACGTGAGGGCTGGATTCTTGAGGGGAAAAAGTCTTTAAAACCTTGAATTAATCACAAGTATCTGATGTAAATTGCCAATATTGAGTGGGTGAAGACTGTTGCGATTGGAACCTGTATGCAAATGGAGTTTGCATCCCAAACTCATCGCATCCCAAACTCAACCGCATCCCGAAACCAGCCCAGCTCATCTCCACCTCCCTAACCTGTTTTTCCTCTCACCTCAAGCCGCACCCCCATCTCCTATCTACTAACATCATCCCGCCCCCTTGACCTGTCCGTCCTCCCTGGACTGACCTATCTCCTCCCTACCCCCCTACCTACACTCCTCAGATGACATGTCCATCCTTGGCCTCCTACAATGCCACAGTGATGCCACCCGAAGGCTGCAGGAACAGCAAATCATATTCAGCCTGGGAACCCTGCAGCCCAATGGCATCAATGTGGATTTCACAAGTTTCAAAATCTCCCCTCCCCCAACCGCATCCCAAAACCAGCCCAGCTCATCTCCACCTATCCTCTCCTCTATCCATCCTCTATCCGCCTCCCCCTCTCTCCCTATTTATTTCAGAACCCTCTTCCCCTCCCCCATTTCTGATGAAGGGTTTCGGCCCGAAACGTCAAGTTTTCCTGCTCCTATGATGCTGCTTGACCTGCTGTGTTCATCCAGCCCCATGCTTGTTATCTCGGATTCTCCAGCATCTGCAGTACCTTTTATCTCTGATGCAAATGGAGTTTGTTAACCTCTTCCTTACATTCAAGTTTTTACTAAATGGTGGGTGCGTGGAATGTGCTGCTGGCAGTGGTAGTGGAGTCCGATATAGAACATAGAACAGTACAGGCTCTTCGGCCCACAATGTTGTGCCGACCTCTTGTCCTACTCCTGAGATCAAAGTAACCTGCATACCCTACATTTTACTATCCTCCGTGTGCCTATCCAAGAGTCACTTAAATGTCCCTAATGTGTCTGACTCCACTACCACTGGCAGAGCATTCCACATGCCCACCACTTTGTGTGAAGAACCTACCTCTGACATCTCCCCTATAACTTCCTGCAATCACCTTAAAATTGTACCCCCTCATAATAGTCAGTTCCACCCTGGGGAAAAGTCTCGGACTATCCACTCTGTCTGTGCCTCTCATCACCTTGTACACCTCTATCAAATCACCTCCCATCCTCCTTCGCTCCAATGAAAAAAGCCCTAGCTCCCTCAACCTTTCCCTCATAAGACCTGCCGACTAGTCCAGGCAGCATCCTGGTAAATGACCTCTGCACCCTCTCTAAAGCTTCCACATCTTTCTTGTAATGAGGTGACCAGGACTGAACACAATATTCCAAGTGTGGTCTGACCAGAGTTTTATAGAGCTGCAGCATAACCTCATGGCTCTGAAACTCAATTCCCCTGCCAATGAAAGCCAACACACCATACGCCTTCTTTACGACCCTATCAACTTGGGTAGCAACTTTGACGGATCTATGGATGTGGACCCCAAGATCCCTCTGTTCCTCCACACTGCCAAGAATCCTGCCGTTAACCCTGTATTCTGCATTCAAATTCCACCTTCCAAAATGAATCACTTCACACTTTTCTGGGTTGAATTCTATCTGCCACTTCTTTGCCCAGCTCTGCTTCCTTTCGATGTCGTGTTGCAACCTACAACAGCCCTCCACACTGTCCACAACTCCTCCAACATTCGTGCCATCAGCAAACTTACTAACCCACCCTGCCACTTCCTCATCCAAGTCATTTATAAAGATCACAGAGCAGAGGTCCCAGAATAGATCCCCGTGACATGCCACTGGTCACAGAGCTCCAGGCTGAATACTTTCCATCTACTACCACCCTCTGGTCTTCTATTGGACAGTCAGTTTTGTATCCATTTGGGACATTTTAGCTACTCTTGGATGGGCACATGGAGGCTAGTAAAATGTAGGGTATGCTGGGTACTTTGATCTCAGAATAGGATAATAGGTCAGCACAACATCGTGGGCTAAAGGGCCTGTACTGTGCTGTACTGTTCTATGTTCTATGAAACTTGGAAGAATGCAGATGGGCCTGTGGGTTGTAAAGTTTTATTGCAGAGAGTAGAAGTTCTTTACTTCTTGGGGGCCCCCCAAATTTTTTCTCGCTGGTAGATCTATTGAGATCGCATCAAGTTTCTTAAAACCTTGGGTATCTCCCATCTGGCCCAGGGAACTCCTCTATCCTCATGTTTTTCAGAATTTCTGGCACATCCTTCCGCATATCAGCTTGTTTCATGCTGTCCTCACAAACTACAAAGGCCCCTCTTACTGGTGAATACTGAAGCAAAACATTCATTAAGGACCTCCCCTACCTCCACTGACTCCACGCACAAGTTCTCTCCACTATCTTTGGCCCTAGCCTCACTCTGGCCATCCTCCTTGTTCCTCACATAAATATAGAACGCAGTGTGGTTTTCCTTTAATCCTTCCTGCCAAGACCTTTTCATACCCTCTTCTAGCTCTCTTAAGTCCGTTCTTCTGTTCCTTCCTGGCTACCTTGTAACCCTCTAGAGCCCTGTCTGATCCTTGCTTCCTCAACCTTAAGTAAACTTCCTTCTTTCTCTTGACCAGATGTTCTACATATCTTGTCATCCAAGGTTCCTTCACCTTACAATCCCTTCCTTGCCTCAGTGGGACAAACCTATCCAGCACTCGTAGCAAGTGCTCCCTAAACAACCTCCACATTTTTGTTGTACGTTTCCTTGAACATCTGTTCCCAATTTATCCTCTGCAGTTCTTGCCTAATAGCATTGTAATTCCCCCTCCCCCAATTAAATACTTGCCCATACCATCTGCTCCTATCCCTCCATGACGATAGTAAAAGTCAGGGAGTTGTGATCACTATCACCGAAATGCTGTCCCACAGGGATCTGACACCTGGCCTGCTTTGTTGCCAAGCACCAAATCCAATATGGCCTCCCCTCCAGTCAGCCTATCTACATATTGAGTCAGAAATCCTTCCTGGACACACTTCTCAAAATCTGCTCCATCCAAACTATTTGCACTTAGGAGGTTCCAGTCTATATTAGGGAAGTTGAAGTCACCCATGACAACAACCCTATTACTTTTATTAGAATGAATTAGAATCCCTACAGTGTGGAAACAGGCCCTGAACACTATGGGCAATTTAGCATGGCCAATCCACCTAGCCTGCACATCTTTGGACTGTGGGAGGAAACCGGAGCACCCGGAGGAAACCCACGCAGACACGGGGAGAATGTGCAAACTCCGCACAGACAGTCACCCGGGGCTGGAATCGAACCTGGGTCCATGGCGCTGTGAGGCTGCAGTGCTAACCACTGAGCCACCGTGCCGCCCCCTTCTGCACCTTTCCACAATCTGCCTTCCAATCTGTCTCTGTTGCTATTGGGGGGTCTATAGAAAACGCCCAATAAAGTGACTGCTCCTTTCCTGTTTCTGACTTCCACCCGTACTGACTCAATGGACAAACCCTTCTCGATGACCTCCATTTCTGCAGCTGTGATACCATCCATGATTAGCAATGCTACTCCTCCATCTCTTTTACCTCCCTCCCTATTTCTTTTGAAACATCTATACCCCGGAACATCCAACAGCCATTCTCGCCTGTGTTGTCCAAGTCTCCGTAATGGCCACAACATCGTAGCTCCAAGAACTGATCCATGATCTAAGTTCGTCACCCTTATTCCTGACACTACTTGCGTTCAAAATAGACACACTTCAACCTGTTGCACTGACAACAGCTTTGCCCTATCAACTGTCGATCCTTCCTCACAGACACCCTGCATGCTGTATCTGCCTGTACACCGGCTACCCCATCCTCTGATCCGTAGCTCTGGTTTCCAACACCCTGCCAGACTAGTTTAAACCCTCCTGAAGAGCTTTAGCAAACCTCCCACCCAGGATATTGGTGCTCCTCCAGTTCAAGTGCAACCAGTCCCTCTCGTACAGGTCCCACACTCCCCAGAAGTTATCTCAATGATCCATGTATCCGAAGCCCTCCCTCCTACACCAGCTCTGTAGCCATGTGTTCAGCTGCGCTACATCATCCAGTAAAATGTTTTTAGATTTTTTTTGGGAAGTAGTTTCTGACAATTCCTGCCCGGTATATGCATTAATGATTCAATTGAGTGTTTTAAGGTGCAGTATCCAAATTTTCAGATGATATTAAAGCAGGTGGTACAGTGAATAATTGAACTGGGAAGCTATGAAGGAATGTTGATAGAGATAGTGTAAAGGGAAACAAAGTGTCATAGAATTTAATGTCAGTAACTGTGAATAAAAGGACGATGAGGTCTTGACAGATAGTGGGAACTGCTGATGCTGGAGAAGGGCCTAGGCCTGAAACATCGGCTTTCCTGCTCCTCTGATGCTGCTTGGCCTGCTGTGTTCATCCAGCTCTACACCTTGTTATCTGAGGTCTTGACAGCAGATTTTGGGGATTTAGGAAGGAAATTTAAAAAGCTGACCCTCCGGAGCAGTGACTTCGAAGTTACTCCGCCTTGTGGCTAGTGAGATTTGAACAGAAGGTTTTTGACTGACCATGTGAGTGGAAAACTGGTGGAGTATTGATGGCATCAGTTTTCTGGGGCTGATGGAAGCAGTACCAGCTGAGTAGGTTATACCTTAAAAAGACTCGGGCTTCTTGCAGGGAGATTTGTTTGTCGATTTCAACTAGCTTCTCAGCAGCATACGAACCTAAGAGCTAACCCAAATTGAAATGAACTGTACAAGTTGCTAGGGAGATTGGATGACAGGAGAAACTGAAGAGCTTCAAAAATACTTGAACGCACAGTGTCACGGCAAAGTTAAAGGCACGCTACTTGAACGCATGCAGCAATTTGCAACAAAGTTGATCTAAGGGGTACAAGTAGAGGTAAATGGGTATATTCTAGTTCCCATTAAAGAAAATGGCTGCATGGTGACCAGAACTGGGAATTGAACATTTAAGGCTAGTTGATGTTAGGGAGGACTTGTAAGGCAGGATCTCAAGTCAGAAGGACAAAATGTGGAATTTGCTTGGGCAGAGATAAGAGCGAGCAAGGGGCAGTTGACATATTTGAAGTGAAGTTGCTATAGGCCACCAAATGATTATGGTCATGTGTGGCATGATATAAATCAGGAGGTGAGTAGTATGTTGTAATGTTATAACAGTTTCAATGGGTAACTTCAACCTGTTTATTAGCCTGGATAAACCAATGAGCACCAGTGCCTTAGAGGCAAGTTTCTGGAGTGTCTTAGGGATGCTTTTGTAGCGCAATACGTTGAACTAACTAGAGGATAGGTTATTTCAGATCTAGTATTATGTAATGAAAAATGATTAATTTTGTAAAAAAAACTTTGTGATCAGTGACTACAATATAGTAGAATTTTACGTTGTTTGAAAGTCATAGTTTTTGCAACACAGAAAGAGGCCCTTTGGTCCATCATGGCTCCATTGGTTATCAAATGCTCATCTATCGTAATCCCATTTATCCGCAGTTGGCAGATATGTTTGTCCATTGTGGTGTTCCAAGTGCACATCTAAATAGTTCTGAAATGTTTTCAGGGTTCTGCCTCTATCACTGTTTCCAGGCAGTAGGTTCCAGATATCCATGATTATCTGGGTTGGGGGGGGGGAAATGTCCTCAAATCTACTGCGCACCTCCTTACATCAATTTAGGGCAAGGTGTTAAATTTGAATAAGGGAAATTATGAAGGCACTAGGCACCAATATATTGAAATGGCTTGGGACCATATGTTAAAAGGCATGACTGTGCATAGATCACAGGTAGTTTTTGAAGAATATTCCAATGCTTATGCCAACTGTACGTTCGTTCAAGGTGCAAAAACCCAAAATCAGACAAAGGAAATTCAAGATTAAAAGAATGGCTTTGTGTGTGGGAAACTGTGTCTCACTAACTTTTTGAAGAAGTAACAAAGAAGATTGAGGGCAGAGCGGTTGACTTAATCTGCGTGGACTTCTGTAGGGCATTCAACAAGGTTCCACATAGTAGAATGATTAGCAAGGTTAGATCATGTGGAATACAGGGAAAACCAGCCATTTAGATACAGAATTGGCTTGAAGGTAGAAGGCCGAGTGTGGTGGTGAAGGGTTGCTTTTTAGTCTGGAGGCCTACATCAAACGGTGTGGCACAAGGTTCGGTGCTAGGTCCACTGTTTTTCACATTTATTTACATGATTTGGAGGTGAACATAGGTGTGGTTAGTAAGTTTGCACATTACACCAAAATTGGAGGTGTAGTGGACAGTGAAGAAGGTTACCTCAGAGTACAACAGGACCTTGATCAGATGGGCCAAAGGGCCAAGGAGTGTAAAGGTGCTACAATTTGGAAAGGCAAGTCGGTAGGACTTATACACTTAATGGTAAGGTCCTGGGGAGTGTTGCTGAAGAAAAAGACCTGGGAGTGCAGGTTCATAGTCGCAGGTGGACAGGATAGTGAAAGCGGCATTTGGTGTGCTTACCTTTATTGGTCAGTGCATTGAGTATAGGAGTTGGGAGGTCGTGTTGCGGCCGTACAGGACACTGGTTAGGCCGCTTTTGGAATACTGCATACAATTCTGGTCTCTCTGCTGTAGGAAGGATGTTGTGAAACTTGAAAGGGTTCAGAAAAGATTTACAAGAATGTTGCCAGGGTTGGAGGGTTTGAGCTATAGGGAGAGGCTGAATAGGCTGGGGTTATTTTCCCTGGAGGCTGAAGGGTGACCCTTTAGAGGCTTGTAAAGTCATGAGTGGGATGGATAGGGTGAATAGCCAAGGTCTTTTCCCTGGCGTGGGAAAGTCCAAAACTAGAGGGCATAGGTTTAAGGTGAGGGGGAAAGATTTTTAAAAGGGATTTTAAAAGTAAGTCGTAATTTTTTTGGATGGAGGATTTTTTTAGAATACAGCAAAGGAGGACCAAGAAATTAATGAGGGAAGGGTTAAAGTTAGGGTTGGGGAAATGGCAGGTAAGTCAGATGATTACTTTGTAAGTTTTAATTGAGGGAGGTACAAGAAATTGCCCAGAATTGGGCATCAGTGTGATTAGGCAGAGCAAGGAGTCGACGGAAATTAGTATTACTAAGAAGGTCATACTGAAGAAATTAGTCTGACAGTTAAGTCTCTGTGCCTTGACAATCTACATCTCCGCTGTTGTAGGAGGCAGCTATGGACATGGTCAGTCATTGGTCAATGTGTTCATGCAATGATCTGATTGGATATTGTCAGCACAGATTTGTGAAAGGGAAATCTTATTTGACCAACGTTTTGTGTTTTGAGGATGTTAATAGCAAAATTGAAGGAGAGTTGATGGATGTAATAAATTTAGATTTTTGTTAGGCTGTCAGAAGTTCGACGAGCAAAAATACAGCACGTGGTATAGGAAGTAATGTATTGGCATGGGTTAGGTATTGGCCAACAAGCGGAAAACATGTATAAATAAATGGGTTGTTCCTTTGATAAGCAGTGAATAATTAGGTACTGCAAGGATCATTATTTCTAGAATCATAGAATCCCTAAAGTGTGGAAGGAGGCCATTTGGTCTCAAAGCCACACTGCCCCTCTGAAGAGCATTCCCCCCAACCTGACCACCTACCCTATCCCTGTAATCCAGCATTTCCCATGGCTTAATACACCTAGCCTGAACATCCCTGGACACAATGGGCATGTTAGCATGGCCAGTCCACCTAACCTGTACATCTTCGGACTGTGGGAGGAAACTGGATTACCCAGAGGAAACCCATGCAGACACTGATAGAACATGCAAACTCCACATAGAGTCGCCCGAGGTGGGAATTGAACCTGGGTCCCTTATGCTGTGAGGCAGCTATGCTAATCTCTGAGCCACCATGCCACCAGACTTCGTCGTGAGATGGCAGGACTGTACTATTAAGAGGGATTGGCCAACTGGGCCTGTATTCTCCAGGGTTTGGATGAATGAGAAGTGATCTCATGGAAACCTACAAAATATTTAAATGGATGGGCATGGTAGATATAGATAAGATATTCCTCCTGGTTGGGGAGTCTTGAGCTAAGGGACACAATCTTTTTCAAAAAAAAGGAAGGGGATGCTATTTAGAACTGAGAATTTTTTTCTACTTGGGATTGTTTCATAGGGCCAAGTGGCCTGATTCTGTGCTATAATGACTGTGACCTGTACTGGTGGTTAAGTGCTATAACCTCATAAATAGGTGTGATTGCTTTCTCATGCTTGACCTATGGTCAAGAAGATTATTTAATACCTCTTTTTCAAGGCAGTGGAACTCTATTTTTCATTTTACAAGCTCATGGTGCTTGGCCTTTCCTTGGTATCTAGGTGAGTAGTGTGTTGATTGGAACAAGTATGTAGTGTCCTGACTTGCTGGGATGGTGAGTTAGACATCAAGTCGTAATATTCCTGAATTTGTCACAAGTGTGATAATTAAGCCACCCGAGTGGCCAATTTTACCAAACACACCAGGTTTTGCCAATAATCAAGAAAAACTACTTGTTGTAATCTGTGGGGCTATTGTGGCACAGTGGCCATGTCCCTGCCTCTGGACTGAGAAGCTTGAGTTCAAGTCCCAACTCCTCCAGAGGTGTGTAATAACATCTCTGAACAGCTTGATTAGGGAAAGTAGGTTAAATAAAAACAAAATTGTAATCTGTTCTTGATTGGTGGCAAGAAAGAAACCTGAATTGCTAACGTATTACTCTGACTTAAGCTCTACCCTGTTCTATAAAATCCCTACACATAGACACATGGTTCATGGTGGGTCTGACATATGAGGAGAGATTGACTGACTAGTTTGGGATTGTTTTTGCTAGAGTTCAGAGGAGTGAGGGGGCAATCTCCTAAAGACTTATAAAATTCTAACAGGACTGGACAGGGTAGATGCAGGGAGGATGTTCCCAATGGTGGTGTGCCCAGAACCCAGGGGTCACCATGATGATTTGGGGTAGATGATTTAGGATGGAGGTGAGACATTTCTTCACCCAAAGAGTGGGGAGTCTGTGGAATTCTCTAGCACAGGAAGTAGTTGTATTCAAGAGGCGAGTAGATTTGGCACTTGGGCGAATGGGATCAAAGGTTATGGGGAGAAAGCTGGATTAGGCTATTGAGTTGGACAGTCAGCCATGATCGTGACGAATGGCGGTGCAGGCTCAAAGGGTTGAATGGCCTCTTCCTATCCTCTGTTTCTATTTCTTGAATAAGAGGACAAAATATATGAAATTTTCAATGTGTTCCAGTAGCTTGTTTTTAAAACTGCAAACACTTTCCCTAGTTTGAAACAGTATCTTTTCCTGTTTTTCAGTTAAATAATATGAAGGTTGTCTGGCCGTGCCTCTGCCATTAGGAGAAATCAAATTGCATTTCGAAAATGCATTTCAACGCAATGTACATGACACGTAGACAGCAGAACACGCAATGTGACCATTCATCCTTGCTCATCCATTAAACAAGCCTTGAGCAATCTCAATATCTTTCTCAAAATCTTTAACTGTAATGCAAATCTGATGCAATGAGCCTGCTATCACATTATCAGCAATTTGAAATGTTTTTACGTTGAAAGTTTGAATAAATAAACTCCATCAGAGCAATCTTGCAGTTCAGGTTTTAAAACTTTTCAAAAGATATTTTCTGAAATAGGAGTTCTGTTATCCCTGTGCACCCAATCTTTTCCTACAAATAAAAATGTCAATATAAGGCTAATGCTTTTGAATTCGAGGGGTGTTTCTTGAGATTCTACCTTAAATCTAGCATTCCTTCCATAAAGTCATCCTCTAGTCATGAGCTGGAAATTTTTTCATGGACCTGCCTTCAGGGTCCATTTTCTGACTTTGTCACATTCGCTTCTGCAATAGAGTCATAGAGCTGTACAGTGTGGAAACAGACCCTTTGATCCAACTTGTCTATGCCAACCAGATATCCTAAATTAATCTAGTGCCAATTACCAGCATTGGCCAACATCTCTCTAAACCTTTCCTATTCCTACACCGTTCAAATGCCTTTTAAATATTGAAATTGTACCAGCCTCCTCCACTTCCTCTGATAGCTCATTCCGTACATGTACCACCATCTGCATGAAAAACTTGTTCCTGAGGTCCCTTTTATATCTTTCTCCTGTCACCTTAAACTATGACCTCCAGTTTTGTGTACACACACCTTGGGGAAAAGACTTGGCTATTCACCCTATCCATGCCCCTCATGCCTTTACAAGCCTGTATAGGGTCACCCCTCAGCCTCCAATGCTCCAAGGAAAATAGCTCCAGCCTATTCAGCCTCTCCCTGTGGCTCAAACCCTCCAACCCTGACAACATACTTGTAAGTCTTTTCTGAACCCTTTCAAGTTTCACAACATCCTTCCTGCAGCAGGGAGACCAGAATTGAACGCAGTATTCCAAAAGCGGCCTAACCAATGTCCTGTACAGCCACAACGTGATATCCCAACTCCTATGCTCAATGCACTGACCAATAATGGTTAAGCATACCAAATTCCGCCTTCACTGTTCTGTTGACCTGGGACTCCCCTTTCAATGAACTATGAACCTGTACTCCAAGGTCTCTTTGTTCAGCGACACTCCCCAGGACCTTACCATTAAGTGTATAAGTCCTGCCCTGATTTGCTTTTCCAAATTATAGCACCTCACATTTATTTAAATTGAGTTCCATCTGCCACTCCTTGGCCCACTGGCCCATCTGATCAAGATCCTGTTGTTCTGAGTTAACCTTCTTTGCTGTTCACTACACCTCTAATTTTGGTTCATCTGCAAACTCTATGTTCACATCCAGACTTATTATGTAAACAATGAACAGCAGCGAACCTAGCACCGAACCTCGTGGCACGCTGCTGGTCACAGGCCTCCAGTCTGAAAAGCACCCTCCACCATCACCCTCTGTCTTCTACCTTTGAGCCAGTTTGTGTTCACTTCCTCAGATTGGTAGAGCATGTACACGTATGGTTTCTATGGATGGTGAAGCATAAATTTTGTGTACCTGTCAATGTACTCCACAACCCGAGCTATAAATCTTAAACTCTAAAAAACTCCCTGAATGCTACATCCATGTTCGGCCTCTTTTACAAGAAATAAGCACACTTTTCAAAGATTTTAGTGCGGTCATCCTCAAAACTGAAACTGACGGAACGTTCAAATTCCTTAACTATGTCCTGGTCTGTTTTACTCAATGGGTCTGTTAGTAATTTAGCCAGCCTGATTCACACATGGTAGACATGCATCCATTGTGCAATACTGCACAATGCTAAGACTTGCTATTATATTCATCACTGGCTGAAACCTCTTAGGACCAATGTCCTGCCATTGATCTGTGTCTCCTCCACCACGACCACCTAACTCCTTTTGTTCTGTTTGGTTTTGACCGGCTTACAGCACGCGGGAGAGTTCGTGGTTCGTGATACTCCATATTGTACTTAAAACATCCATTAACCGCACCCTGAGTATATCTGGGGTTTGTTCAACCATTGAAAGTTCCAATTTCTCTTTGTTTCTCTCAATTTTCAATAGGATTTCTGTACACATTTCTATTGGGTATACTTCCTGTTTTGTACTATAACCTTCAAAGTGTATCAAGATGGTCTTACCAATTTGTTAACATTGTGTCCTTGTTTTCTGTCATATTATTGATTCCTCCCTTTGAGCTACGACTTCTGTTGTGAAGGAATTCTTACCTAGAAATTTTTTTCAGTGCTTCTGACATTTGTTCTAGTTCTCCCTCCTTATCTGCAGATTTAACTCTTGTCATAACTAGAAGTCTGACCATTCTTGATACTTTAGCATAGTTCAAAAATTCAAATGCCAGCATATTGGGGAATTTACAAATTAAATTTCTACAATCTACTGAATTCTATTACCTGCCCTTCCATTGTACTGTCCTCAGCCTTTCTAAATTTATCAAAATCTCACCTGCCTCCTAAGCAGTCAGTAGATGATGTTTCTGGTAAATTTTATTCGTGAAAATTGTCAATCTGTCCAAACCTTCATCTGTGTTCAAGTGACCCAGGCTCTGATTTTTAAGTTTTTTTTTAAATCTCGCTTCTACATGCGAACCAGTGGTAAACGGGTAACCTAGGTCCACATTGCAATTTCATTCTTCAACTGTCATGAGACTCATTTTCAGAAAACAGGTGCGTAATCATACTCCAAAACTTTATACTTAATCATTCTCTGCTACCATTATTTTACTTCTATAACTATTTAAACAGAATTCAAGTCCGCGTTTTTATGAAGGTTTCAAGTCAGTTAGTTACATTCCATAAGTTCTCCCCCCTCCGTCCCCCCATTACTAGCTCCCTAAATTGAACAACTAGTTCAAACCTAATGAACACGTCATTAATATATCCATCATCTGAACTGCCACTTCATTAGATCTCGGGCATTCTTCAGGTCATATTAGATAATAGCACTGTTTTGAAATGTAACAATCTTGTGTCTGAAATGTACGCCATAAAAACCCATTTGACATTCAAGTTGCAAAAACTCTTCTGGTATTTTACCTCTCTCTCTTAAACAGCATGCTGTTCTTTCTGTTATTCCTGCTCAAGGGCCCAGCACCACCTGATTCAGATTATTGTACAATAAGGGGACAAGATCTTACTCCTCCCTGAAATGTTGTCCACTACATAGTGTTAAAGATGACATCTCTAACTTAAGCCAGAATCAAAATGCGTCAGCTGGCCATTCACTCAAAAACTCTGCTCCTTCGCATCAGCCCTACCAGGCTGACACTGCCTTGTGGTAACATGAAATCTGTCAAGTCTATGCATTGTGGCAAAACCTACTGTCTCCCATCAAACTGCTGTGTAGTCCACCTTTGCTAAGTGTATAGTAAATGATGTTATTGTATTTTTTTTTTAACTTGGTCATGTTAAAACTGTCCCTGACTTGCAGTAACAGCCTCTAGCAGCCTAAGCTCCTTATTTACATTCTGGGTTGGATTGTAAGTTTACTGTTTTCAGATTTTCCATGTACGACGTGGCTAGGATCTATTTATCAATATATTGATATAGCCCTCTTACACTCAGCTTGTGGTTCCCATTAATAGAATCACCATTGTACAAATTTGGGAATTGGACATCCTTGGGATGTGGGTGTCACTGGCCAGCATTTATTGCCCATCCCTAGCTGTCCAGAGCCAGCCACGTCACTGTGGATCTGAAGTCATATGTAGGCCAGACCAGGCAAGGAGGGAAGATTTCCTCCTTTTATTCTTTATTCCTTTATTCGTTAATGGGTCGAGGACATCACTAGCTAGGCAGCATTTATTGTCCATCCCTAATTGCCCAGAGGGCAGATCAGAGGTCTGGAGTCACATGTAGGCCAGACCAGGTAAGGATGGCAGTTCTCCCCCCACCCCCCAAAAGGACATTAGCGAACCAGATGGCTTTTTCTGACAATTGACTCATGGTCGTCGTTAGATTCTTAATTCCAGATATTTTGTCGAATTCGGATTCCACCATCTGCCATGGCGGGATTTGAACCTGGGTCCCAGAATGTTATCTGGGTCTCTGGATTAACAGTCCAACAATAATACTACTGGGCCATTGCCTCCCCTTAAAGGACATAGGTGAACCAGATGGATTCTTATGACAATTGACTGTGGTTTCACGGTCATCATTAGACTCTTAATTCCCAGATTTTATTGAATTCAGATCTCACCATCTGCCGTATAGAACTTGGACCTTGGCCCCAGAGCATTACTTGGGTTTTCAGGATTATTAATTTAGTGATAATACCACTAGGCCATCACCTTTCCTCAGTTTAATTTTATTTCTCTCCTAGAATTGCTGTTGAGATTCTGAAAACCAGCACCAGCGTCGATGTGATGTGGCAGGATGGTACAGTAGAGAAAAATATTCGATCCAATGACTTGCTGCCAGTTCATCATGTGGACAATAATGAGTTTTGCCCTGGAGACTTTGTGCTGGATAAACGTGGTAAGTGTGAAGTATAGTTTAAGAGCTCAATCTTGCAGGTGATGGATAAATAAATGGACAAAAGCAATCACTTTTGTAGAACTTCCTCTTTAGTTGGTTTTCATCCTCATTCCAGAATTCGGAGTCATGAAAGAGTTTATAGTTGTTTTTGTCCTATTAAATTTTTCTGGTTTTGTCTCACCCAGGACATTAGATGATGGTGGATAACCGGGGAATGGACAAGTGGTACATAGAATGATAGACAAGCCGTCGTGGTATGGGGTGTACCTGATCTTTATCATTTTCGTATATTTAGATGAGATTAAAGTAAATGTAATATTGAGATATCCTCACTTGTCCTTTCCATGTCAAAGTTATCAAATTTGATCAATCCAAACAATGGCTGGTGTAGGGCCACCTTTTAGATTTCAGATTTCAGATTTACTCCCTGATCTGTTTTTATTAATCTACAGCTGTGATTTGGAGTTGGTTTCTACTTGTCCTCCTGCTCCTGGTAGTTTTCCTGCTGGTTCTGTAGGCTTAATCGGCATTTGGATGTGGTGCCATTGCTAAGCAAACTATATTCCAGCACGTTATAACCTTCCATTAAAAACATTAAAAATGTTTACGAAAGGAGTATTGGGGACTGAGGTGCTATCTCATGAGATTATGAACATGGAGCTGGAATAGGCCATTTGAGTCTAATTTGCCATTCAACATGCTGGAGGGCCTTGGTAAGGTAGACGTGGACAGGATGTTCCCTTTTGTGGCTATGGCTCGCAGATTAAAAAAGGCGGGGATAAAAGGTACTGCAGATGCTGGAGAATCCGAGATAACAAGCATGGGGCTGGATGAACACAGCAGGTCAAGCAGCATCATAGGAGCAGGAAAACTTGACGTTTTGGGCCTAAACCCTTCATCAGAAAACCCTTTCTGATGAAGGGTTTAGATTAAAAAAGGCATCAGCTTTATAAATGGTGATGAGGTTAAATGTTTTCTTGGTTGAGTTACTTGAACTTTCTTTCTGAAAAAGCAGTTGAAGCAGAGTTGATGAATGTTTTTAAGGTGGAGTTGGATACATTCCTTGGTGACTTTTTGTTCCTTGCTTATCAGGAATAGGTAGGAATGTGGATTTGAGGTTACATTCAGATCAGCTGTGATCTTATTAAATGGTTGAACAAGTTTGAGAGACTGAATGGCCACCTCTTTGTATGAGCAGCTCATAAAGAGAGGGAGCTGGAGTATGGATAGTGTCTTCTGAAACAGTGTGGGAAAGCATGAGGACAGCAGGAACTTTGGCCTCTTCAGTCTTTGTTCCCAAAGTGTCAAATCTGATTCAGTAGCGGAGGAACGCGGCAAGTGACTTCACGGAAGTATAGAGTGTTGGTTCGTTGAGCAGCTTCTGTTCGGGAATGTTTCAACTTCAGTAATTTTGAAATACAGAAATTTCTAAAGTCTTACAAAAAAAGTAAGCATTATAGCTACGCGAGGGACTTGAGTTGGTAAGAATGAGGATTTTCCACTAATTTCTGCTTTGTAGTAAACCTTACTTTTGTAAGGTTAAAGCAAATAAAATGAAACCAAGTTTTGAAAGGCTTAGGGTATATTTAGGCAATTTGGATAGCAGATTGCCTATCCTATGGCATGTAGGCAGTTGGAGTAGAGGAGTGGAGACTTCACATGACCTGGAAAAACCCATCTACAGAAAATATCACCAGCTACAGAAGCATGAGCTATGGGTCTCGCTGCTCAAACGGCAGCTGGAGTTGAAAGTTCATTTACGAGGTATAGAAGAGTGGATAAAATATTTTGAGAGCTGGTTACACCACAGGTTAGAGAAGAGCAGGCACATAGGGGATGCGTGACTACTGGACGGTCAAGAGAAATAGGCAGGTAGTGCCAGAGGTCCTGCCACTTCTGCTATTAGTCCGGAGATAGGTGACCCCAGGGGTATCCTGTTGATTTCATAGATTTGGCCGTTAAAGGTAAAGTGGGTCGTGAGGCATAGGTCCAGTAGTTTCAGCATGTTGTCTGTGGAGACTAAGACCCAGGTGACACATTCTTTCAGAAGTGTTGCTGGTGTTTCTCTTGCCAGTGCTATGTCAATCGATGTGAAAAGGGCAGTGATGTCAAAGGAAACCGTGTTCTCGTCCTCATCTATTCTTATGTCATTGAGGGAATTGAGGAGCTCCTGGGCTGTGTGGATTGAGTGGGGTCACCTATCTCTGGCCTAATAGCAGAAGCAGTGGTGCAGAGACTTTGAAAGCATAGCACTTCCACAGATCCAACCTAAAACTATGGATCCAATACGTGGACGACACTTTTGTCGTCAAACGGACTAAACGAGAGGAGACACATCAGCTAATAAACACTCTCTCCGATGTCAAATTCACCAAGGAGGAAGAACGAACTGCTCCCATTCCTGGATGTCGCCCTTCGGGCCAACAAATCCACACTGACCCTTGGAGCATCCCACCCAGACCCACTCCCCTATAACGCACCTAACCTATGCGTCCCTGAACAACAGGGGCAATTTAGCATGGCCAGTCCACCTTGCCTGCACATCTTTGGACTGTGGGAAGAAACCGGAGCACCCGGGAGAAACCCATGCAAACACGGGGAGAATTTGCAAATTCCACACAGGCAGTCACCTGAGGGTGGAATTGAACCTGGGTTCCTGGGGTTGTGAGGCAGCAGTGTTAACCACTGAGCCACTGTGCCGCCCCATGTTCCCATACATCAAGAACATATCCGAACTGACCACAAGACTCGTATGACCATTGGGCATTAGAGTGGCACACAAACCTATGTCAACCCTATGCCAACTGCTAACTTGAACCAAAGACCCCTTACCCACTATGGACAGAACCAACGTGATCTACAAGATCCCATGCAAAAACTGCAACATTACATTGGACAGACAGAAAGGAAACTGGCCACGAGAATACATGAATACCAACTAGCAACAAAAAGACATAACCAGTACTCACTCGTCTCCTTTCACATGGATAAGGATAGCCACCAGTTCGATTGGGACAATATCAGGATCCCAGGGCAGGCCGAACAGAGACAAGCACAGGAATTTCTAGAGGCTTGGTTTGCTACCAAGAAGGCCATCAATAAACACTTAGAATTAGACTCTATATATACACCACTGTGAAGCAAAACTGGAAATGAAGTAACCAATTCCAACGGACTCCAGAGTTTAAAAACCAGGTGGGAAAACACAACAGCGCTTCTTCGGAGGCTGCACTGACTATGTTACCTAGCAGGGTAATGAAACGTCTGTGAACTAAGAAACCAGTGTGGCGAGTGAACCAACCACAGAGACCATACTGTTCACAGTACTCTGTTTATGGTCTCATCAGTGCCCTGTTAAACTGAAGTGTAGCCTCCTCACTTTTGGATTTATTCCCCCCTCAATAAATTACAGCCTAATTCCTAATTGCTTCTCCTAGCTACTTATTAAGGGGATAAAAATAGTCTCTGACTATCCTTGGTTCTCACGGTCTTGTAAACTTCTACCAGGTCGCCTCTCTGTCTCTGTTCCAGTGCAAGCAAAGCAAGTTTGTCCAAATCTCTCCTCATAGCTAATACCTTCCCAACCAGGCAACATTCTGATAAACCTTTCCTGCACCCTCTCCAAAGCCTCCACATCTTTTTGATAGTGTTCTGTACCAATCAGAATTGTACACTATATTCCAAATGCGGCCTAATTAAATTTCTATAGAACTGCAACGTCTTGGCAATTCTTATACTCTGTGCCCCAACCAATGAAGGCAAGCGTGCCAAATGCTGCCTTGGCCAGCTTGTATACTAACGTGCAGCCCTCCTCTGCAATCCCAACCTCACCATAAAACCCACGGACAAGGGAGGCGCAGTTGTAGTATGGCACACTGACCTCTACATCAGAGGCCAGACGCCAGCTCTGACACCATCTCCCACCGCCTCTTTGATCCTGAGCCCACCCCTGACCACCAAAATATCATCTCCCAAACCATCCACAACCTCATCACCTCAGGTGACCTCCTACCCACAGCCTGCAACCTCATCGTTCCCCAACCCAGCACCGCCTGTTTCTATCTCTTTCCCAAAATCCACAAATCTGACTGCCCTGCTCCACCCATTGTCTCTGCCTGCTCCTGCCCCACTGAACTTATCTCTACTTATCGCAACTCCATTTTCTTCCCTCTTGGTCCAGGAAATCCCCATCCACATCCGTGACACCACCTACTCCGCCCACCACATCCAAAACTTCCGATTCCCTGGTCCCCAACACCTCATCTTAACCATGGACGTCCAGTCCCTATACACCTGCATTTCCCATGCAGATGGCCTAAAGGCCTTCCGCTTCTTCCTGTCCTGCAGGCCCGACCAGCCCCCCTCCACTGACACCCTCATCCGCTTAGCCGAACTCGTCCTCACCCTTAACAACTTCTTTCAATTCCTCCCACTTCCTACAGACAAAGTGGGTGGCCATGGGTAACCGCATGGGCCCAAGCTATGCCTGCCTCTTTGTAGGTTACGTGGAACAATCCCTGTTCCGTAGCTACACCTGGCCCTAAACCCCACCTCTTCCTCCGTTACATCGATGACTGACTGTATTGACGCCGCCTCGTGCTCCCACGAGGAGCTCGAACAGTTCATCCACTTCACCAACACCTTCCACCCCAACCTTAAGTTCACCTGGACCATTTCTGATACCTCTGTCTCCTTCCTGGACCCCTCTGTTTCCATCTCGGGCAACCACCCGGAAACTGATATCCATTTCAAGCCTACCGACTCCCACACCTACCTAGAATACACCACCTCCCACCCACCTTCCAGCAAAAATGCCATCCCCTATTCCCAATTCCTTTGCTTCTGCCGCATCTGCTCCCAGGATGAGGCATTCCACTCCCAAACATCTCAGATGTCCTCGTTTTTCAAGGACCACAACTTTTTTCCCCCCCTCCACCAGTGGTTGAGAATGCCCTTGACCGTGTCTCCTTCGTTTCCCGCAGCTCATCCCTCTTACCCCCTCCCTGCAATAACAACCAAAACAGAATCCCCCTTGTCCTCACGTATCACCCAACCAACCTCTAGATCCAACGCATCATCCTCCAACACTTTTTTTCGCCATCTGCAATCCGACCCCACCACCAAAGACATTTTTCCCTCCCCACCCTTATCCGCTTTCCGGAGGGACCACTCTCTCTGTGACTCCGTTGTCTGCTCCACACTCCCCTCCAACCCCACCACACCCGGCACTTTTTCCTGCGGTTGCAGGAAATGCTACACCTGTCCCTACATCTCCGCCCCTACATCTCCTCCCCCACTCCCTCACCCCCATCCCAGGCCCCAAGAAGACTTTCCACATCAAGCAGATGTTCACCTGCACATCTGCCAATGTGGTATACTGTATCCGCTGTTCCAGATGTGGCCTCTTCTACATTGGGGAAACCAAGCGGAGGCTTGGGGACTGCTTTGCAGAACACCTATGCTCGGTTCGCAACAAACAACTGCACCTCCGAGTCGCGAAGCATTTCAACTCCCCCTCCCACTCCTTAGATGACATGTCCATCCTGGGCCTCCTGCAGTGCCGCAACGATGCCACCCGAAGGTTGCAGGAACAGCACCTCATATTTTCGCTTGGTAACCCTGCAGCCCAGGTATCAATGTGGACTTCACAAGCTTCAAAATCTCCCCTCCCTCGACCGCATCCCAAAACCAGCCCAGCTTGTCCCAGCCTCCCTAACCTGTTCTTCCTCTCACTTATCCCCTCATCCCACCTCGAGCCCCACCCCCATCTCCTCCCTACTAACCTCATCCCGCCCCCTTGACCTGTCCGTCCTCCCTGGACTGACCTATCCCTTCCCTAACTCCCCACCCACACTCACCTTTACTGGCTCCACCCCTGCCTCTTTGACCTGTCTGTCTCCTCTCCACCTATCTCCTCCTTTATCCATCTTCTATCCACCTGCCCCTCCCCCATTTCTGAAGAAGGGTCCAGGCCCAAAACGTCAGCTTTCCCGCTCCACTGATGCTGCTTGGCCTGCTGTGTTCATCCAGCTCTATACCTTTGTTATCTACTAATGTTCCCACTTACAGGGAATTGTGGACCTGTATGCTCAGATCCCTCTATGTTGATGCTACTCAGGGTTCTGCCATTTACTGTATACTTCCCTCCTGCATTAGACCTTCAAAAAAGCATCACTTCGCACTTAAGTTCCAGCTGCTGTTCCTCTGCCCGAGTCCCCAGCCTATCTATCCTGCTATGTCTTCTGAAAATTCTTCTCACTATCAGCAGCTCCCTGAATCTTTCTGTCATCTGCTAGCTTACCACTGAATCCACCTACATTCTCCTCCAAACTATCCATTTATGTATGGAGCCTCAGCGCTGATTCCTGCAGAACACCACTGGTCATAGATTTCTAGTCCCTACCACTGATATTCTGTCTTGTATGACGAAGTCAGTTCTGTATCCATCTTACCTGCTAACTGGAGATCCTATGTGACTTCACCTTTAGTATCAGCCTGCCATGAGGGACCTTGTCAAATCCTTGCTAAAGTCCATTTAGAGAACATCCACCATCCCACCTTCATCAACCATCTTTGTCATTTCCTCAAAAAACTCAATTATGTTTGAGAGACACCACTTCCTCCTCATAAAGCCGTACTTTCTTTCATTCAAGTCCATTTTTTTTCCCAAATGTGTGTAAATCCTGTCCCTAAGAATCTTCTCCAATGATTTCTCTACTTGGCGTAAGGCTTACCAGCTTGTGATTTCCCAATTACCCCTGTTGCCTCCCTTTAACAGAGGAATGACATTAGCTAGTCTTCAGTCCTCTCGCACCTGTCCTGTGACCAAAGAAGATACAAAGATTTTGTACGTGGCCCCAGCAAATTCCTTCTAACCTCCCTGATTATCCTGGGATAAATCCCATCGGGTCCATGTGAATTTTCTGCCTAAATGCTTTTTGAAACACCTAACACTATCTCGTTTTTTGTATTGACACGCCCTAGCATATCAACATGTCCCTCCTGAGACTCACCGTCCACTGTGTCATCCTCCTTTGTGAATATTAATGCAAAATATTTGTTCCTCGCCCACTTCCTCTGGCTGCGTGCATAAATTACCTCCTTTACCCTTGAGAGAATCTACCATTTCTCCTTGCGTATGTATAAAACACCTTGGGACTTTCCTTAATCTTGTTTGCTGAGGACATTTCATGGCCTCTTTTAGCCTTCCTAACTCCTTGTTTAAGTTGTTTCCTGCTTTATTTGTATTCTTCAAGGGCTCTGTCCATCTTTGGTTTCCTAAATCATGTGTATGCATTGTTTTCCTTTTTGACTAAGTTCTCAATTTCTCTTGTCATCCAATGTCAGAACTGTAAAGAGTCCCCAAGTGACAAATGTGGATTTACCCTCAAACAGTTGCTCCCAACCTACAATCCGCTGTTCCTGCCTAATATTGTCATAGTCAACCTTCCCTGAATTTAGAATAGCAAACTTTTTATGGAGTGTGCTGTTTGACCAAGTATTCTGGTTGATCATGAGGTCCAAGTCATGTAAAAACACACACTAAGTAAGAGAAATGCAATGCAGGGGATATACACATCACTTATACTTTATTTGTAAGTTATACTGTGAATAATAACTGAAAAAGAACTTACTGGCAGAGAGCCTTCTCGCACTCTCAACTGACTACTTGGAGATCATGATAATGCAGTAAACGTCTGGCTATACAGGTATATGATTGTTGCTGGTCAGTCGAGAGTGCTGGCTAAAACAAAGTTTGCTGTACTTTCACTAGAGATCTACTCTTATCCTTATCTGTAAGTAACTTAGAACTTTGAGAATTTTGGCCACTGTTCCCAAATTGCTCCCCACTGAAATTTTGATCACCTGGCTCAGTTCATTCCCCAGTACCAGTTCTAGTAAGGTTCTTTCCCTAGTTGCATTATTTGCATGTTGTTTCAAGATAGCCTCCTGGATGCATGTAACAATCTCCCCCATTCTCCCCTGGCACTGAGGGAGTTGCAGTCAATATAGGGTAAATTTAAAACCACCCATCAGAAATCCTGTTTTTATATTTTTCCATATCTGTTGATATATCTTTCCTGCTTTTTTGATTTGATTTATCATTGCTCCATTCACCTAGGTAAAGTTTCATTTTACGTGCAGTAGAGGCAAATCATACCATACAAAGTGCATAGGGTGTAATAGAACAATGTGAGGAATACAGTGTTACTGCTGCAGAGAAGGTGCACAAAGAGCAAGGTCAGCATTAAATTTGAGGTCCATTCAGAAGTCTAACAGTGGGGAAGAAGTTGTTCTTGACTCTGTTGGTACGTGTGTTTCAGCTTTTGTATCTTCACTCCAAGGAAAGAGGTTAGAGATTATAACTGGGGTGGGAAGGATCTTTGATTACGTTGACTGGTTTTCTGAAGCAGTGGGAAGTGTAGATGGAGTCAATGGATGGAAGGTTGGCTTGTGTGATGGGCTGGGCTATGTTCACAATGCTTTAGTTTCTTACGGTCCTAGGCCGAGCAGTTGCCATACCAAACCTTGGTGCATCCGGATAGAGTGCATCTATAAAAGTTGGTATGAGTCTTTATGGACATGCTGAATTACGTTAGCCGTTTTGAAGTAAAGGTGTTGTTGTGCTTTCTTGACCATCACATCAATGTGGGTGGACCAGGACAGATTGGTGATCTTCACTCCTAGGAACTTGATGCTCTCCACCATCTCCACCTCAGCTCCAATGATATAGATGGGGACATGCCCTCCACCTTGCTTCCTGAAGTCAATGACAAGCTCTTTTATTTTGCTGATGTTGAGGGAGAGATTGTTGTCTTTACATCATTCCACCAAGCGCACCATCTCTTCCCTGTATTCTGTCTTGTCATTGTTTGAGATCTGGCCTACAATGGTGGTGTAGTTTGTGAACTTGTAGATGGAGTTAGGACAAAATTTGTCCCCACAGTCATGAGTGTACATGGAATATGGTAAGGGACCGAGTACACAGTCTTGCAGGGTGTCGGTGTTGAGGATTGTTGTGGAGGAGGTGCTGTTGCCTATTCTCACCTCTGTAAGCCAGGAAGTTGAGGATCCTGTCGCAGCGGATGGATCAGATACCTAGGTATCTGAGTTTGGAGGTTAGTTTGGTTAGAGTTAGTGTTAAAGGCAGAGCTGTAGTCAATAAGCAGGAGCCTAATGTGTAGGATGTTCCAGGTGTAAGTGTAGGGTCAGGGAGATGGCGTCTGCTGTGGACCTGCTGGCTGTTGGAGATCTGTAGTACAATCCCATCAGAGTGATTGTATTCCCCCAGTAGGAAGAGCACAATGGTCGAGTGATACTATTGTCAGGCTATTAATCCAGAAACAAAATTGAATGGTAAAACAGTGACAGTGGGCAAAAAGGACCAAATGTAGGCCAATGCCTTATTTTAGAAAGGTTATAAAGTCAATTGAGAAAATCTAAAGTAGATTTAAAAGGGTGATACCAGAGTTGAGATGGTATGCTTGTAGGAAAAGACAAACAAGGTTTGGTCTCTTCTCTAGAGGAAAAAAGATGGGTGACTTTAACAGGATACGTTTTTAAGTAAAAGTTTCAGTCTATGGGAATGTTTAATTTGAGGCTGTAATCAGAAGTAGCATTACAGAATTACATGGAGGGGAAACTTGGCAGGATTTGGTAGTAGTGGAGGTGACCACAGAACAATTTAATTACTGGTCTCCGTGCGCATGATGATCGTTTTGCAGACGACAAAGCCTACAGACCAGGGCATTGAGCAACTGCTAATTTTTTTTAGAGATAAAAGGTACTGCAGATGCTGGAGAATCCGAGATAACAAGCATGGGGCTGGATGAACACAGCAGGTCAAGCAGCATCATAGGAGCAGGAAAGCTTGACGTTTCGGGCCTAAACCCTTCATCAGAAATGGGGGAGGGGAAGAGGGTTCTGAAATAAATAGGGAGAGAGGGGGAGGCGGATAGAGGATGGATAGAGGAGAGGATAGGTGGAGAGGAGGCAGACAAGTCGAAGAGGCGGGGATGGAGCCAGTAAAGGTGAGTGTAGGTAGGAGGGTAGGGAGGAGATAGGTCAGTCCAGGGGGGGGGGACAGGTCAAGGGGGCGGGATGGGGGTGTGGCTTGGGGTGAGAGGAAAAACAGGTTAGGGAGG